>QJPP01002233.1:0-408702 GCA_003996215.1 Jaltomata sinuosa | reverse complement strand
ACAAGCTCTAATGGTACAAGGAAAATGTATACATGGAAATAACCAGAAGGTTCATTACATCCAACCTACCAAATCGAAGGTCTACGAGTCTAGTTTCCAATGCACTAAATCATTCTTCCATAAAACTTCAGAACAGAGAGATATTTATATTTTTGTAAGACTGCATAAGCAGGTAGTCAAGATGGCCCCCCTAGCCCCAAGTTGGTTTAGCTTTATATAAGCTGATTTATCTTCATTTTTTAACTCAGAAAAAATCAACCAAAACTCACAGAAAATTAGAAGGAAAGCCCCAAAATTCCCTATGGATGTTGATTCTTTCAATTTTGAAGTTTAACGAAAGTTGCTCTGCATCGCAAGTTTATTATTTTGGTATAGTTTACCCCATCGATTTCATGGCGTATCTACATGGGTGTCCTGGTAGCGAGCTAGCAACTGTTTATTAATTATTTGGCAGTAGATAAATAGTTATATTAGCAAGGTAAGGATCTTGTATACTTATCTATTTGCTGAATCAAGATTCTAAGCTTCTAGTTATGAAAAGTTGTATTTGCCAATGACTTATAGTAGTTTCGTTTTGATTTGGCTCCCCATATTGTTACTGAAAAGAGACATATTGGTTAGGTTGAGATTTCAAAGCTTTATGTTGAGGTAATCTTCCTCCTATGACCCTCCTTTATAATTCCATGTTCTACTATCATTTGATAGATTTCCTAGCCACGAAGTAATATTTTGGATACCATGGCTCCGGGCAGCCCCTTTGTCTTATTGAGTTGGATTATTATTGTTGCATATTGATAGTGTTATGTTTTTGGAGGGATTGAGGATTTGTGTGATTCTTATCGGAGTCACATACAATAGTTTTTGGATTGAATAACGCGGAGTAAGCCTTAAAATTGTGCCTCGGGAGCTTGTCGCTCCTTCGAGATATGGTTAACATATTGTTGTTGGATTTAGCTGATGTTTAATATATTTATTGGCCTTATGTTATGCCTTGGAGTTGGCTGGTTGCGAGTGTGACAATAATGCCATATTGATTGTCTATGGCTCATTGTCGCAACCTTATTGATTTTAGCAATTATTGCATTACCTTTGGTTTGTCAAGCTTCATAGCGACACCTTTGGGACTTCAGTTGAAAGGTATGTTAAGGATTTCTTTTTGCTTTCTGGTATGACCCAGAAGACCCAAGATTTTTATAGCTTGTATCACGTCAATATTCAACTAATGGCCTTATTGTATTGAGTTTGCTACCACAACATGATATAGTGACTACCAACAATACTTTATTCCTTACTTAGTGGCCCAAGAAAGCATGTTATAAATGTATTGAGGTCACATGTGATTACATGCTATTATTGTGTTGTTTTTAGCGTCTTGCTGCCGCCTATAAGCTTATTTTGGCCTCAGTAGACACTGACACTGCAGGATTTTGGAGCCTACATTCTGATTACTATTATCTTGCCTTCGGGTAGTGTAGACCGTACCTACGGGATAGGCAAGTTGTACCTACGAGGCAATAATTACCTTATATTATCGTGCCTTCAGGCTGGCCAGACCGTACCTATGGGATAGGCAGGTTGTACCTATGAGGCAACAGTTACCTTATATTAATTTGCCTTTGGTCCGGGTAGACCATACCTATAGGATAAGAAGGTTATACCTACGGCGATGCAATTATATTATATTACCGCGCCTTTGGGCTGGGTAGACTATGCCTATGGGCCGGGTAGACCATACATATGGGATGGGTAGGCTATATCTATGGGGCAATACTTATATTATACCATAGAGACTTAGTGTTATATTCATTCATGGGACATATACATTCAGATAGTTTAGATCAATTTATCACTGGGTCCAGTATGGGTATTTAGCGACTGTTTGTACTCCTTAGGACTTATAGTGATTGTTTGTTGTTTTTACCTGCTAAGATAATGGAGGCCAGGTTAATTTATTCTTTCTACGTGTTTAAATGCTACATTATTGCAGGAAGGTAAGTTATTGTTCTTATGTTTTACTCCTGCCCTTCTTGTTCAGTTCTTACACTTCAGTTTTAGTTTTTAGTTTGCCTTACATGCTTGGTACATTATTTTGTACTGACGCCCCATTGCTTGGGGGGTGCTGCATTCATGCTTGTAGGTTTTGAGAGATGACCAAATAGACCTGTCGGGTAGCATAGCCAAGATTTCAGAGGGTTGGTTGACTCCTTCCCTTCCAGGGGTTGCCCGAGTCTCAGAGGTTTGCCTTTTATAGTTTATAGCTTTTGGGTAGGTTGGAGCCCTGTCTCACCAAGTATGGTATTCATAGAGGCTTGCAGACTAGTCTATTAGGTTGCATGGCTACGACAATGGCCATTTTGATCTTGTATATTTATTAGTTCTAGCTTGTTAGCCAATTGGGCCTTATTATTATTGTGTTGGCAGTTTAGTGGCTCATTGGCCTAATTTACATTGTATGTATATATTTTCAGATTCTGTATAGAGATCATGGTGGCCTCAATGACCCGTATAGCAATTATGCTTTCCTAGATATCATGGCAGCCTTGACGGCCCAAAAAAGACTTATATGCTACTTGCTTATTGCTTTATATGAGTTGTTGGGGGTAGTTGTTTGCTTTCTAGAGCTGTTGACAGAGGCCTTCTCAGAAGAGGGCTAATTTTTAAGCTGAGATATACTTATTTGTTTTCTTGATTATGTATGGCTGCCATACGCCATTAGCAGATGGTTCAGCAAGGTCGGCTTTGGCCTAAGTTTTGGCTTCGGGTGCTAGTTGTTCCCCTAAGTTTGGGGCGTGACACACTACCCTTAGTTAAGGAGTGGATTTGGACTTCATTAATTTTGGCATCGTTGCCAGGGAATAGGATTTTAGAGTTCCCTTCTTAGTGTTTTAATTCACTCTTGTCTGCATATTGTTTCAATTTCTCTTTGTTTGTTGTCCTTATTCTTTCTAGGTGATAATATGAGCAACCAAGATAGTGACGATGCTAGCTACAATAGACAGATGGATGATGATAACCCCATGAGTCAAGAAGGATTAACTAGTTCCATTTGCCTACCCCTTATGGTAGGCAATGCGGTGTTCCACGTCACTAGCACTATGTTGCATTTTTTTTAGTTAAAAGGCTTATTTGTCAGACTTCCTCATGAGGATGCAAATAAATATATCAAAAACTTTGTGGAAGTGTCCTAACCTTTCAACATCACCAACATTAGTCAAGAGTTCATCTGATTGAGGCTCTTTCTATTCTCTTTAACGAGAGAGGTCACCACTTGGTTAGAAGAACAACCCGAGGGTTCTATTATTTCTTGGAATAAACTCATCAATGTTTTTCTTTAAAAAAAATCCCACTATCTCGAATTCTCCAACTCTAGGATGAGATCACTAGCTTTCGTTAATTGCCTAATGAGCCTCTTCACGAGGCATGGCTATGTTTTAATAATAAATTACAACTATATCCTACCCATAGTCTTCCTGATGATGTGTTATTGCAAAACTTTTATCGGTCCTTAGATTCCATCAATAAGTTGAGTGCTAATAATATATCCGGGGGATCTTTAATGGATCAAACATTTGGTGTAGCAAAAGAGTTGCTAGATAGGATGACTAAAAATAACCGTGCTTGACATACAAGGAAAGATGAGGTGGCAACGAGTTCTACCTCTGCTACTATTACCAAAGAGATAGGAAGGAATGATAAAGAGAGGTATGAGGCAATGGAAAAATTAATGACTCAAATGGACTTGCTTAGAAAGTATGTCAGAGGCCTGATTAATCATAATGTGCATGCCATTAGTCCACAAGATAGCCGAGCTCATGAAGAGGGTGTATGTGATTTCTTATATGAAGAGAAGGCCAACTTTGTGTCCGACCAAGTGATGGATTTTTGACCTAGCTATCCAACCCCTACTCAAGGGACTTGGAGGCGAGGCCAAAATAATCAAGGTTAGAACTAGGATAGGGATCATGATTTCAATTGGCAGGATCATAAGACGGATGATGCTTGGAAAGATAGGGAGTTCTACTGCTTACATTCCTCCTTAGGGTGATCAAAATTCAAACTAACCTACTGTGAGTGACCCCGAAAGTTTGAAAGTTGAGGAGATGCTTATTTGAGTGTTAAAGAAGGTTGAATCTAATAATGTTGGGTTAGAGACATGAGTATGGAAGTATATACTTTGAATCAAATAGTGAGTTTGCACTCGACCTCTATCAAGCAACTTGAGGCTCAAATGACTCAATTATCCTCCATTATGAATTCTAGACTAAATGGAACTTTCCCTAGTGATATGATACCTAATCTAAAAAATGACAATGCCATTATGTGGTATTTTAACAAGGATTGGTAGGGATCTTGGTGATGAGGTAGTAGATGTTGATGATTCTATGGGTGCAAAAGGTAAGGTAAATCAATCTAATGTCAAGAGAAAGTGAGTTGAAGAGTCTTCGAAGGGTGATTAGACTTCAAAGGATGAAGAACCAGTTGAGGTTAATGATATTTCTAAGAATGATGTCCAAGACCCCATTCAACAAGGGGTGGTTGATGTTGAATAAGAGAAGTTGTAAAAGGCTTCTAAAGTTCATATGCCTTTTTCAAAATGTCCCCCATCGTTTCCTCAAAGGTTGAGGCAAAAGAACGAAGATGCACAATTTAGTAAGTCTTTTGATATGTTCACGCAACTTTCAGTGAATATTTCATTAGTGGATGCCTTTCTCAAAAATAACAAGTTATGCGAAGTTCATGAAAGACTTAGTCACAAAAAATAGGAGCATGGATGTTGGGACCATTGAAGTTTTGGACTATTGTAGTGCGATCATGTAAGGTAATCTTGTGCCTAAGAAGGAGGATTCGTGTGCTATTACTATTCCATGTACAACCGGGTTGTATAAATTTGCTAAAGCATTATGTGATTTAGGACTAAGCATTAATTTAATGCCTCTTACCATTTTTAGGATGTTGGTACTTGGTGGCAGATCGTTCAATCAAACATTCGGTGGGGATTCTGTATGATGTATAGTTAAAGTTGATAGGTTTATTTTCCCCGTGGATTTTTTGGTTCTTGATTGTGAGGTTGACATTGAAGTGATAATTATTTTGGAGAGACTATTTTTGGCCACCGGGCATGATTTGATTAATATTGAGAGTGGAGAACTAAAGTTCCATGTGAATGAAGATGAAGTCACTTTCAATGTGTGCAAGTCGATGAAACAACCAAGTGATTTACAAGTGATATTTGTTATTAATACTCTTGATGAGGTTGTGGAGTTTAGGATTGAGGCTATATTTTTAGGGGAGTCATTGGTTGTGGTATTGTTGAATTATGATGGTTCATAAATTGAAGATTATGAGGAAATATGTAATGCTTTTACGGGGTTAGGTTCCTACACTTATACCCCTAAGAAGTTCAATCTTGATTTTAAGAATAGATATTCCCCTCCGTCAATGCCTTCTATCATTGAGCCTCCAATATTAGAGCAGAAGCCTCTTCCCTCCAATTTGAGGTATGCATTTCTTAGTTTTGATGATACTTTATCGGTGATTATTTCTATGAATTTGAAGGAGTTGCAGGCAGTGGCTCTATTATCTGTATTAAGAAAGTATATTAAAGCTTTTGGTTAAACTATTGCCGACATCATTGGCATCCCTCCGGGTATTCGCACCTACAAAATCCAACTTTGAGAAGATTGTATTCCTTCTATTGAGTATCAAAGGCATTTGAACCCACCTATCAAAGAGGTGGTCAAGAAGGAAATCATAAAGTTATTAGATGCAGGAGTTGTGTTTCCCATTTTTGATAGTTCTTGGGTGATTTCGTATATACCAAAGAAGGGTTATATTACTGTGGTGCCAAATGACAACACTGAGTTGATTGCTTTGAGGCTGGTTACCGGGTGACGTGTATGCAAGGATAATAGAAAGTTGAACTCATGGACTCAAAGGGATCACTTTCCTCTCCCATTCATGGACCAAATATTGGATAGGCTTGCGGGGTGAGCGTATTATTTCTTTTTGGATGGCTACTCCGGTATAATCAAATTTGAATCGCCCTGGAGGATCAAGAGAAAACCACATTCACATGTCCTTATGGTAGGTTTGAATTTAGAAGGATTCCATTTGGCCTTTGCAATGCTCTGATGACTTTCCAATGATCTGATGTCCATCTATTTTAACGTGGTGGAGGATTCCATAGAGATTCATTTGAAGAGTGTTTAGCACATTTGGCGATGTTTTGAAGAGGTGTGAGGGGATCAACTTAGTACTTAATTGGGAGAAATTTCATAGTAAAGGAAGGTATTGTGTTAGGCCATAAAATTTTGGGAAAAGGTATTCAAGTGGATCAAGACAAGATTGACATTATCTCCAAGTTTCCACCTCCTACTACCGTGAAGGGTGTTAGAATCTTCCTAGGTCATGCGGGTTTCTACCGACAATTCAACAAAGACTTCTCTAAGGTAGCTCGTCCATTGTGCAAATTATTGGAAAAGGAGTGCAAGTTTGTTTTTGATAATGAGGGCATGAAGACATTTGATCATTTGAAAGAGAAGCTCATGCCTGCTCCCATAATTATTACACCAGATTTCTCAAAGACATTTGAATTAATGTGTGATGTGAGTAGAGTATCTTTGGGGCTGTCCTTGGTCAATGTCAATACAAGATCTTCCATCCGGTGTATTATGCTAGTAAGACCCTCAATGGAGCTCAAATTAATTATATTGTGAATGGGCAAGAATTGCTTGCAATGGTTTATGCTTTCAAGAAGTTTCATGCTTATCTATTGGATACAAAAGTAATTTTGCATATTGACCATGCTGAGAATACATACTTGATTTCTAAGAAGGATTCTAAGCTGAGTCTTATATGATGGGTGCTTCTCCTACAAGAGTTTGACTTTGAGGTGAAAGATCAAAAAGGTTGTGAAAATAAAGTGGCCGACCATCTCTCTAGGATTGAAGAAAATGGGAGACCCTTGGGTGCAATTGACATTAGTGATTCATTCTCGGATGAATATGTGTGGGCTGCTTCAAATGATTTAGTACTACAGTATGCCGACATTTCCAACTACCTTATGTGTGATATTATGTTGGATGATTAGAATTCTCACCAAAGAAAGAAATTCATCTATGATATGCATAAGTTTTATTGGGATGAATCATATCTCTTCCAGGTGTGTGCAGTTAATGTGATTAGAAGATGTGTCCCGGAGGTTGAAATGGTGTCTATTCTTGAGGCATGCCATTCGTTTCCGGTGGGTGGTCATCATAGTAGTATGCGAATGGCATTGAAAATGTTTTAATGTTGCTTGTATTCGCCAACCATCTATCAAGATGCCCATGATCTAGTCAAAACTTGTGACCAATGCAAACTCCATGGAGGTATTTCCCTAAAGCATGAGATCCATTTGACTCCAATTCTAGATGTTGAATTATTTGATGTGTGGGGAGTTGATCTCATGGGTTCGTTTGTAAGTTCTTATGGAAACCAGTACATTCTTGTGGATGTGGATTATATGTTTAGATGGGTTGAAGCCATAGAGTTTGATGTAAGACTGAAAATCATAAATTTATACTATAGTTTGCTCACATTTTACATTTTTAGTATGGTTTTGAGCTTACTTTATATGAAATACGCTTATATAGCTTGTATTGATGTGTAAGATGAAGAACAATGGATTTTTCACAGATTTGGAGCATATTGGAATAATAATTGAACTTTAAAGTTTGAGTGGGAGCCAAAAAATATTATATGAAGCATGTTCAAGGATAATAGATCAAGACGGGAGCTTAACAGAGGAAAAACAAGGGGAAAAGGCCAAAAATGCACTACAGAAGTTCCCTAAGCACTGCCCTAGGCGCCCCATAGTGCAATGGGGTAGATTGAGCCAAGGGTCTTCCCAGAATGCCTATTGAGCCACTCAAGGCATCGCGCAGGGCACCGCACCAATGCAAATCCAGGCCTAGTTTGGCCTGGTTATCCTAGTCAACCCAGAACTGACCCGGAACCTTTTAGACCCTTATAAGTACTACCCTTAGGCATTTTTTGAAGGAGAGAACACATTTGTTTTAGAACTCTTTACCTAGGGAGAGCTTGGAGAAGTCATGGAGGCCGGAGAACATCGGTTTCATCACTTTTCCTCCATTATTTATGTATCTTTATGCTTTCTTTAAGATGATTTACAGTAATTCCTCCATATCTATGTGGAGCTAGACTTCTCATATAGGGTTATAGTAGTTTCATGATTATTATTGTATGAACTTGAGTTGACTTGTTAAGATATTTATCATCGTTCTATGGATTGTGTGGTTATTTACTTCTCTTACGTTTAATTGTTTGTTTGCCTGATCACCATTCAAATACTATCTATGGGGAATAAATTGAACTTGGAATAAAGAATTATGTTCGCATTAAGGAAAAGTATGGCTTGGGTGTAAATTCTATAGGGAAGAGGGAACAATTCGCTATTGTGGATAGGAATATGCATGTTAGTTTTTCCCAGTTGATACGAAAGATAAATCACATGCACTTTCCTATAGATCGACGATCATAGGAATATAGTCATAGAGTTTGTTTGAAAAATCACTCAACATCGCAAATGTTAACCCGTAACTAGTAACCCGATAAATAATCAGAATCAGTTCAAGTGATTACTCAACATGATTAATAGCAAGTCCATAACCCTATATCGAGTTCATCTCATTGGTTATGTAACAACTCTTCCTTTAGTTGGTCAATTGTTCATTAGTTAACTTATATTTATCGTTAATTTAGTTAAATCATAAATATATCATTTATTTTTACCTCATGAATAAATAATTATTATTAGTTTAATTTAGTAAATAGTTAATCAATAAGTCTCTATGGGTATGATATCTAGACTCAAATCTTATATCACTTGTACGACCACGTACATATGCGTGTGCATTTAGATACAATAAGTTTTTGGCACCATTGCTGGGGACTTAGAAATTAACTATTTATCTATATTAAACATTTCTTTTAAAATATTTATGTTTTATTTTTTATTTTATTTTTGTTGTTGAATTTTTATACATATTTGTTAAAAAAAGAAAAAGAATATTGTGCTACCATTCTTAACAGGTCATCTTGGAATAGAAATTTGTATAATGATGAGTATTTATTTACCAGGGATTCTTGTTTTTATTAAGGAGGACCCCACTTTAATATATTTTGTCATAATTCTACCGAGAGAGGGTTGTGCACTCTCTCTAAATGGTCATTGTTATAAGAGTCCTTACTCTTATTCCCCATCTTCAAGATCGTATGATGATGCTTCTGTTGTTTATGATGTTGATAGGGGTACTGAAGTGGAGGATGAATAAATTCATGCTTAGACGAATAATTTGATAAGACAGCCGCAAGAGTACACTGAATTCATAAGGGAGCAGACTGAGGAAAGTAGAGCATACTTGTGAGTGAATATGGGTAACTCTCTTGTCGTGAATGATACATGGTTGATGAAATATAGATGAAGTGTTTAACATCTTGATTGGCTAATCTATGAGTGTTTGGATATATCATAGAGTCAGTTCTTAAGGCTAGATGGTCTTGAAGTAGTTGTTCATGAGTTCTAAATATGTTGAATGCTTAAATCATGTGTGTTAAGAACTTGTAATCTATTGTAGTCTTAACTTGATGTCATGACCCAAAATCCAGCCATGATGACGCGTACTATAATCCCCTCCCCCCAGTAGGCAAGCCAAAATCCAAATAAAAACTAAAATTAAAGGCTAAACAAATAATACGGAAGAGAAATAAGGAGATGAATGATCCACAAGTATAGATATATACATAATGGTACAAAATATACTATACGGGCCGAAAGGAAACAAGGAAAGATAAATATATACATAAGGAACCAACCCCACACCAGATGTTTCTCACGCTCCAAGTCTGGATGGGACAGACAAGTACCATATATACATATATGCTATGTAGATAATCTATGCCAGATGACATATCAAGGATTCATGTACTAGAGACAACTAATAAGGATGATACATGCATATACAATGGCCTATGACCAACTAATACAAAACGATCAAACTATAGTATCCATGAAGCCTCTAAAAGAGTAAGAAACTATGCAACTTTCAAGTGGTCAGTATAGGCCCCGCCATATCCATACTATGCAAATATGTACAACATAAGAGTGTACTATCTCTAAACTAACTCAAGGGGGAAATAAAGCTCACCGACTGCTCTGTTGATACACGATAGTGCCTACTGAGGAGGTCTGCAACTATGTGTACCTGGTCCTATATTTAAAAGAATGCAATACCCTATTTCATAGGGGTGTCAGTACATATATAACATGTACTGGTATGTAAGGCAGACAGAATAACAAGTATAGATAATATAGCACAGTAAAAGAATCAATAATGTGCTCAACTGAGATCAACTTATGCGAGAAAGTAACCTATAAAACTGTAAATCATATGGAATCACTCTGAAATTATTATACAAGTGTCTTCTTGGTTCTTTATTAATATGGGATCAAATGATAGAATTCTCTATAGAATCAAGTAACTTAGGTATTTTCAAATAAATAAATAATAGCCTTTGAATATAAGCCTCGAGGGCTTTATATCAACTGGATAGCATATGAACTATGTTATCTCTGAATCTTATATTAAAATATTAAGTCTCGTAGTCTATAATCTCTAAAGGTACGCCATAAAGGCTTATCTCATAGGGTCAGCCTGTAGGCAAATATTCCATATATGGCTCTACTCCTAGGGTATATAGCCATAATAGGTTGGTACGCCTGTAGGCTCAACTCTAAGGGTATGTGGTCTCAGCCATGTGCACAAGGCAGCGTCGCATCATGAGTCAAGTGAATATAATATCTCTGACCTTTACCCGCTATCACTTAATTTATTTTTTTAACAACTAATGCCATGAGGGCCTCTAAATAATTAATTATAAATGAAATCTACTGTACAAATAGCAAGCTCCGAGTAACCGATGATAATCTCTGATTAAGTGAATCAACTAGTAAACTTTGCTCTGTTTCACATGAATCATATGGACATGTATTTCCTCTATAAATGATGAATATGATATGGCAAGAGAATTATCTATAGAGACATCTAACAAATGTACTATATGAGTTCTATGGAATACAAATAATGGTTTTGATGACTATGTCAACTCTATGAATCATAACGATTAGCTCGAATGCTCTGAACGTATGGATAATGAACAATTGATATGTAGGGGTGATAACTATAAAGTATAGGGACATAAAAACTGAATACCAATCTCTATAAATCATATAAATGATATAGACCCTTATAGAGAAACATGTGACGTAGGGTCTTGCCTCACGGCGAAGGAGGTTTTAGCCTTACATACCTCAATTTTGGGATCGAGAAACCTCAATGTATAGAACCCCTTCCTACCAGCAGATTTTTTATACAAAATCAAGTGGTAAAACCATTAAAACAGCCCATAAACACAGTCTACATATATCGGCAACATGTTTGCCATTAAGCGAGCGACTTGCTCATCGAACTCTTTTTATACTTATGGTTCTTTCTAATTCCCTTCACTTATTACAGCTATAAGTTATAAATATATTGAAAATATTTATAATAACTAATAATCATGTGGGTCCGCAAAATAGTCCTCTATAATCAAACGGGCAGCATGTCCACACGATAGTAAAAAACTTGGCGTATCGCCACACTCTTCAATTTCAATCCTAAAACAGCCACAACCAACCCTAACAATGAGTTTTCCAACCAATACAGCCAACAATACATATAATATAGCCCCAAAATAGTTCAATAAAATTGGAATAACTTAAACTCATGGCTTCCGATCACTCTCCCATGAGTTCATACTATAATTACGTCTATAATTGTCTCTTTCTTCTCATATACAATAAGGGATGGAGGGGAAGAACTTTATCTTGATTTTTTATAACTTTTAAGTCTTAACATGACTTATTCAACACCAAATATGTTACTCCAAAATAGGACCTTACAACAAGAAGAAAACACTTTAAGACAACACCACACAATAAGGGGCTACCAAGGAGCTTGTTTCTCACAAAGGCTGCCCAAACTCCACCAACGTGTGGAACTTCAATCCACTAGATTTTTTATATAAAAAACATGATAAAGTACATCCAAAAACATACCTTAAATGTTGAGAACCAAGAGAAAGAACTCAAGAATCTTAAGGGGGAAAAGAGGGCTGCCAAGAAGAGCTAAAAGAGAGAGAGATTTGATTCTTATTTATCTTGTATAAAATTCTGGATAAATAGCTGAATATATGTGCATATATTGGATATTTTTAGATAGGATTTGGGCCTTGACCTTTTCCCCAGCCCACTCCTTCATTTATCAACAAATTGGGCCTAAAAAGAAGTCAAAGTAGGTGATCCACCTACTTTATAACTTCTTATGTTTTGGGCCTTATAACTTTTAAACTTTGGGCCATATTTTATTTATCCCGTCCATTAACTATAGGCTTATATTCATGTAGCTCAATCAAGTAGGATATCAAAATAAATAGCTTAACCACATATAAAGTCAAAACACATAGAACATTTACGCTAGTAGGTGAAACACATGGCTCTAGCAATTAGGCAACTTTCTTATTTTCAACTTCAATTGCCTTTTCAAGTCTCATTCCCTCAAACTATATTTTCCACTTTAGTATAGTTGAATACTTAGACCTTGGCTCAAATCCACCCTCATTTACACATGTCCAAATAAATCCATCGATGTTACCTTAGTTATACATATGCTTAAAGGTATAGGCTATTACATTATCCTCCATCCCTTTTGGACCATTTATCCTCGAATGTAGACTTTAGCTCTCAATAGAATTAACTTTGGAGTTTTTCTAAAAAAATTCCAGAGTTTCCTTTATATATAGGGCTATCCAAAATCTATCAACTAACCAAAATACACATATATAAGCCTCACAGGGCACCACAACAATTGTAGTATTAAATGGAAGTAAGGTTCCTCTAAGCTATATAACAAAATAACCATGCTTCTTACTTACCTTATACTCCTATCTATGTTCTGACTTATAGTGCAACATATGGTAGCTATGAACTCGCAGGCAGGAGTTATACACATGAATATGTATACATAACATATGAGTAAAAATTCATTATGTATAGGTTTGACTGAAACTATGATTCATAAAAATAGGATGTATGTTATAAGAAACCTTCTCTATGTTCTGGAAATAAGTGGGGATATTTGTACCTCATAAAGTCCTCAGATTCCCAAGTGGCTTCTTTGACCTTCTGATTCCTCCATAGTACTTAAACGGATGCCACATCTTTTGTTCTCAACTTTCTAATTTGCCTATCAAGATAACCACCGGAACCTCTTCATATGACAATTATTCTGTGATTCGTACATTTGTTATTGGTTCAATAACTGATGGGTCCCCTGTACACATATGTAGCATAGACACATGGAATACTTGATGTACAGTAGCTAACTCCGAAGGTAGTTCCACCTCATATGCCACCTGCCTAACTCTTCGTATAATTTTGTAAGGCCCAATATATCTTGGTCTTAGCTTTCTCTTCTTTCTAAATCTCATAATTCCCTTTATAGGAGAGACTTTTATGAACACCCTGTAATCTATATGGAATTCTAGGTCTCTCTACCTCACATCTGAATAAGATTTTTGATGGCTCTAAGTAGTCTTCAATTGCTCTTGGATTAACTTAACTTTCTCAACTGCCTGGTGGACAAAATTTGGACCAAGCACTTGTACTTCACCTACCTCAAACCAACCAATAAAAGACATGCAATGTTGCCCATATAGGGCTTTAAATAGTTCCATTTGGATGCTAGAATGATAGTTATTATTATATGCAAATTCAATAAGGGTAAAATAATTATCCTAGTTGCCTTTGAAATCTAGAATACATGCTCTCAACATATCTTTGATCGTATGAATAGTATACTCAGCTTGGACATCTGTCTGCGAATAAAAGCTTGTGCTAAGATTCACCTAAGTACTCAGACCTTTCTGGAAAGATTTCCAAAAGTGAGCTGTGAACTGGGCACCTCTGTCAAAAATAATGGACATAGGAGTCCCATGTATATGAACAATTTCCTTCACATATAACTTACCATAATCCTCTGTTGTACTAGTGGATTTAACAGGTAAGAAGTGGGCCGATTTTTCCAATCGGTCAATGATCACCCAAATAGAATCATGCTTATAGAAGGAATGAGGCAAACCTGTGACAAAGTCAATATTAATGGCCTCCAATTTCCACATTGGGATTTTTATGGTTTGTGCTAGGCCGCCAGGCCGCTAATGCTATGCTTTTACTAGTTGACAATTAGGGCATTGTGCCACATAAACTTCTATATTTCTCTTCATGTTGTCCCACCAATAGATTTCTTTTAGATCATGATACATTTTTGTAGCACCCGAGTGGATAGAATACCACATACAGTGCACCCCAGTCCAAATCATCTCCCGTAATCCATCCATATTAGGAACACACAACCTACCTTGGCACCTTAAAGTGCTATCGCCTGCAAGCTCAAATGTGGTGACTTTATGTTAAGAGTTAAATACCTTCTTTGTTTTGTTTTAATATCGGGTCATCAGATTGTCTCTCCTTCACCATTGTCACTAATGATGACTCTACAGTACTCTGAACTACTATACCTCCATCTTTAGAGTCAGTTAACCAGACACCTAAGCTTGATAACTTATGAACCTCTCTGACTATATTCTTCTTTGCTACCAGCAAGTATGCTAGGCTTCTCATAGATTGGTGACTAAGAGCATCTACTACAATATTTGCTTTACCTGGGTGGTAGAGAATATCAATATCATAATCTTTTAGTAGTTCTAGCGACCTCCTCTACCTCAAATTTAGCTCTCTTTGCTTAAATATGTATTGAAGGCTTTTATGATCAATAAATATATCAATGTGAACCCCATACAAATAATGTTACCACATCTTTAGTGCAAATACAACTGCAGTCAATTCTAGATCATGTGTTGGATAATTTTTCTCATGTCGCTTTAGTTGCCTCGAACCATAAGCTATAACCTTACCATGTTGCATTAATACACAACCTAAACCAATGCCTGAAGCATCATAATAAATAGCATACCCCTCTTTGCCTTCTGGAAGTGTCAGTACTAGTGTCGTAATTAACCTATCTTTCAACTCTTGGAAACTCTGTTCACACTTTCCTGACCACTGAAACTTTGTTGCTTTTTGTATTAATTTAGTCAATGGTGCAACTATAGAAGAGAAGCCTTCAATGAATCTTTTCTAGTAACTTGCTAGCCCCAAGAAACTACGTACCTCTGTGGGAGTAGTGGGCCTAGGCCAATTCTTCACAGCCTCAACCTTCTGAAAATCCACTTTGATGCCCTCACTAGAGACCACATGTCCAACAAAAGCTACAGAGTCCAACCAGGACTCACATTTGGAAAATTTGGCATATAATTAATGTTCTTTAAGAGTCTGTAATACAACTCTAAGGTGATCTGCTTGGGCTGCCTCACCACGTGAATATATAAGGATATCATCTTTGAATACAATCACAAATAGATCTAGAAAGGGTTTGAAGACCCTATTCATCATATCCATAAAAGTTGCAGGGGAATTAGTTAAACCAAAGGACATAACAAGAAATTCAAAGTGCCCATACCGAGTTCGAAAAGCTATCTTTGGAATATCGGCTTCTCTGATCTTCAACTGATGATATCCAGACCTTAAATAAATTTTTGAAAAGCACTTAACATCCAGCAACTGATCAAATAAATCATCTATTCGGGGAAGTGGATACTTATTCTTTATAGTAACTTTGTTCAGCTATCAATAGTCTATACACATGCGCAATAAACAATCTTTCTTTTGTACAAATAGTACAGGTGCACCCGAAGGTGATATACTAGGTCAAATAAGTCCTTTATCAAGAAGATATTTAAGCTCTTTCAGCTCTGGTAGAGCCACTCTATAGGGTGGAATTGATATAGGTTGAGTACCAGGATCTACATCGATACCAAAATCAATCTCTTTGTCTGGAGGCAGTCTTGGAAGCTCCTCAGGGAAGACATCTAGATATTCATTCACAATCGGCACGGATTGAAGAGTCGGTGTCTCTTTGTCAGTATCAAAGTCCTTTACTCTAACTAGGTGATATAAACATCCCTTGGATATCAGCTTTCTAGCCTAAAGATAGGAAATAAACCTACCTATAGGCATTATGACACTACCTTTCCATTTAAAGATTGGCTCATCCAGAAAGTGGAATCCAGCAATCTTAGCCCGACAATCAACTATAGCATAACAGGATGATAACCAATCCATACCCATGATGAAATCAAAGTCTATCATATCAAGCTCAAATAGATTTGTTGTAGTGTCTCAACCACATACCATCACTATGCAATTATCATAGAGTTGTTGAACTATAACTGACTCTCTAACTGGAGTTGATACAGAAAATAACTCACGTAATAATTTTTGTCCTACTCCAAATTGTTTAGCAATGAATGGAGTAACATATGATGGACTAGCTTCTGGATCTATCAATGCATAAACATCATGTGAGAAGATAGATAAGATACATATGACCACATATGGTGATGCATCTGAATCCTGTCGGCTTGCTAATGCATACATACGATTTGGACCCCTCCTGAATTAAAATCTCTAACTTTTCCCCTACCCCGGTCTATTGGTGCCTGAGGACCATGAGATGAAGAAAGAGGGGCTGATAATGATGCTACCATAAACCCTGTGGATTGTGATCTACCTTCTCTCTTAATATTTTTCTTCCTGATCACTGGAAAATTCCATATCACATGACCAGGGATTGCACCAATAAAAAGTATTGGAGCCTAGTCTTCATCACCAAGGTGTGATCTACCACACTAACTACAATAGGGCCTAGGTGGTAATCCCCAACCCCTATCTCTTTGAATTTGTGGACCTGGTGTCTTAGACTGCTGGCTCTGCTCAAGCCTCGACCTCTATGACTGAGAGGGAGGTTGAGGGTAGAATAGACTAGTGATGGTGGTCTTTGTGGCCCTCTGCTGGAAGATGCTCTATCACTACCCTGATAAACAACAAATTTTTTGGCCCTCTTACTCATATCCCACTCACACTCTGCTCTAATTTTTTGTTGAAGCTCCTCAGTCTGCTATGCAAATATCATTATCTGAGTAATGCTTATTTCTTTATCTAATGTCGCAATAGAACAAGGCTGTATCAGGCCAGATTTAAGACCACCCATAAATCGATGTACCCTGGCGTGTGTAGTACTAACCATCTGTGGTGCAAATCTAGCTAGATGAGTAAATCTGATGGTGTCCTCTTTAACACTCATTTTATTCTACTTAAGTGCCAAAAATTCTTTAGCCTTTGCATGTCGAATCTTCTGGGGAAAGAAATAATCTAAAAAGGCCTCTGTAAATTCCATCCAAACCAGTGGAGTTACATTTGCTCCTCCAGAATCTTTCCATACATCATACCAAGCTGTAGCCACGTCTTTCAGTTGGTACACTGCTAACTCACTTGACTTTGTATCAGATATATGCATGACCCTGAGTATTTTCTAAGTCTCATCATTGAATCTCTGTGGATCCTCAGTGGGTTTAGATCCCATAAAAATAGGAGGGGCCATATGCAAGAAATCTCAATCATTGGAACCAAATGCCTCTACTCGGAAGATGTACTGGGGGACGGTGCTTCATGTCTCTGAGATTGAGAAGCAACTATATGGGTAAGCATATGAATGGATCCCCTAACATTCTGGTCTGAGGGGTCATATGGAGGAGCTGGAGGTATCGGGGCTCTTGTATGCCGATTCGCCTGATGTGGCTATGGGTTTGGGATAGCTTGTCTAATGGTGCCACCTTGGGCCTCTGTTTGATCCTCCACAATAGGTGGTTGTGTACTAGGACCTGCCTCTGGGGTTGTGGTGAATCATGGGCTAGTCCGAGTCTTTTTCTTTGCAGGCCTCTCTGTAGATTAAAATTAACGCACGAGTCAGAATCAATTCCCTATAACATTGCTCTATAGCAAAATCTAGAACATGAAAGAAGCTCATATTTCCTAAATGTCCAAGCAGGCCCCCACTTATAAATATGGAGCGCAACACATTCATAAGAAAGTCACTACTAGACACGGCTTCATAGATAATTCCCTAGGACACTTAAACCTAGGCTTTAATACCAAGTTTGTCACACTCTAAGTTTGTATGGGAAAGACAAGTACCATATATATATATGCTATGCATAAAATATATATTAGATGACGTATCAAGGATTCATGTACTAGAGACAACTAATAAGGATGACACATGCATATACAATGGCCTATGACCAACTAATACAAAATGATTGTACTATAGTGTCTACGAAGCCTCTAAAAGAGTAAGAAACTATGCAACTGTCAAGTGGTCGGTACACGGCCCTGCCATACCTATATTATACAAATATGTATAACAAAAAAGAGTACTATATCTAAATTAGCTCCAGGGTAAATGGAGCTCATCCACTGCTCTGCTGATACACGATAGTGCCTACTAAGGAGGTTTGCAACTCTGTATACCTGGTCCTACATTTAAAAGAATGCAGCACCCCATTTCATAGGGGTATCAGTACATATATAATATGCACTGGTATATAAGGCAGACAAAATAATAAGTATAGATAAGATAGCATAGTGAAAGAATCAATAATAAGCTCAACTGAGATCTACATGTGCAAGCAAGTAACCTATGAATACCCCACATGTTTGTGTTAACTTATGACTAGTCTAGTAGCGACAAATTAGCGTGAAACTCGGGGAATAAGGATACAAGTGGATGATTATCTTAAGAAACATATACATGAGTGTGCTTGATTTGCAAAATCTTTTTTTAGGCCAACGAAAGTTGTAAAACAAAATTTCAAGTAAAAAGGGATACTTTGTAGAGAGTCACTTCAAGTGATATAGCAAATCATGTGACATTCAATGAGCATATCTCCCTACCTATGAAGATTTAAATGGTGTACTAGATATCCCATTAAAGATACTTGAGTCTAGTTTCCAATAAAATAAGTGGCTTGTCCATTAGATTTCTAGAACTAAATTTATGTGAGTTTCAAGTAGGCACTATCGGAAGGATTTACACCTATGACCAAGTCACGTGTAATGACTAAATAGCATCAATGATGTTAATTGGGCTTGGAGAAAATGAGATTATAATTAAGCCAAAGGACTAAGGTTTTAATGTATGTGAAATTGATTGTAATAGTTGATAAGAATAAGATTGGAAAAGTGTAACGAATGGGTCTAAGGTGTCACCTATGTTCTTGAGCTATGTGCTTCACCTACTCGCATATATGTCCTATTTGTTTGGATAATCTGCGGGGATAAGTTATTTATTTTAACATCCTACTTATTTGAGTTACTAATATATGTATCCTATATTATATAAAAGTGGATAAAGGAGGAAAAAGTAGGACAAGTAGGTGACACACCTACTTAAGAAAACAAGGACAAAATGATCTTAAAATTGGCTAGTAGGTGGATCACCTACTTGGTGATTTAAGGCTCAAATTTCTGTAGCGTAATGGATGTGGTACGGGTCAGTGGATCAAGACCATGACCCATCATCCCACACAACATAGAATATACAACTTGACCCTTAAGATCAGCTCACAACAAAAAACAACCCTCTCTCTTCTAGCTTGTTTTTTCTCTTGGCCGCCACTATTTCTCCTAAGGGTTCTTGAGGTTGCTTCAACTTTTACTTGACCTTAAGGTAAGTATTAAGTATATTAATTACATGGTTTTAACTATAATTAGTTTGGATAATATGTTTATCCATGTTGGGAAGCTTGGGGCAGCCCCTAGACCAAGAGTTTTTTTTCGATGCCCCTTTGATGTATTGTGATTTCCAAATGGTTTCCTCTTGTTTCAATGTTTCGTGTTAGAGGAAAGTGTTTGGTATAGATATAGCAGAGAAAATAGACTATAAATTTCAGCAAGTTTAATGTAAATTTTTGTCCCTCCACCCCTTATTGAATTTGAAAAGAAAGAGGTGATTATAAACGTAATTGTTGTATGAACTCACAGGATGGTAATGGAAAGTTGTGAGTTTGAGTTATTCTGATTTTATTGAACTATTTTTGAGTTGTGTTATATCTATTGTTGGATGTATACCTTCGAAGGTTAGTTTCCCGAAAATATTTTTTATTATTAATTTTTTTAACATAACGACCTCTAGAGGTCAATTTTTTAGAGCCAAAAATCGAGAAAATGCAAACCGACCTTCAAAGGTTTATTTTTTGAAATAAAAATTTGCAAAATACAGGTCTATTTTAATTTTTTATATATTTTAATTTAATGGTCATAGTTTAGAATGAGAACATTAATAAAATACCATGCAACTTTTAATAAATTATTTTTAAAATATCAGTGTTGATCGTTAGTCAAAGAGCATATGTGAGTCAAAAATGTAATCAGAGGGATGTTTATTCCAAAAGAAATGGATGAAGGATATATTTAGACCTTTTATAATAATTCAGGAGCATTTTTTTTACCTTTTTCTTAATTTATAGTAATAAGAAATCAACTTCAACTACAATTTAGATGGTGGTCCAAAATTAGGTATTTATGCACTTCCACCGATATTTCATCATTTTCGAATATCATTAAGTGGTTGACTTTAGTTATATTAATATATCAAATCTTCAAGGATCATCAAAATCAGATGGAGATTCATGATTAAAATTCAAAGGAGGTAATGTTCAAGATTTTTATTATTGCATTTATTGTACTTTGAAGTTATGCATTTAGATTTAACATTTATTGAAATTTTATTGATTTTTCAAATGTATGGTTGATCATTTACTAAAATACTAAGGCCTCAATTATCTTTATTAAGATTGAGAAATTAGAATATTAATATTCAGAGGTCAAAATTTAAATACATATTTGAATATTAACATATTGAAATATGATTTGAATACTAAATAATCAAGATTTTTATTTTCTGAACCATTTGGATGTATAAAACTTTTCTTTATTTTCAGATTCAAACTATGTGAACTTTGGCCAATATTTTAAAAAATATATATTTTTAATCATCCTGACATGAGAAGAATTGCAACTTATAGTATTTTTTAAGACCACCACAATTTGGGGGTGGGGGTGCATGTTAAAAGCTCTAAAGGTGCATGTTACGCAAGGTCCGCTAACGTGCGCTTTTCATGATGGCTCGTCATAAACAACCACCCTATAACTCAAAAAATGCATGTCAACCAGGGTACAAATGAACGTATAATTACTCCAGAGAGTGACATTGTAATGACATGTTATGTTGATATGGGTAATCCATTAGTGCGAAGAATCATGTTAGAAAACTTTCGGATTTGGTAGTTAGAAATTTGGGCTAGGCTAGTTTTGGACGGATTCTATGCAAGGTATGGTCTAGGGAAGTACGAAAAAGGATTGAGAAAAATTTCTTAGATTGAACTAGTTTTTTTGTTAGTTAAGGCGTTAAGGAATCGAAAGGGACTCCACACTAACATCCCGAAAATGAGCCAAGAAGGCCAAACAACCTTTCCCCACTAACTTTCTAGCCCAAACAAAGAATATAATCTTCGTTGACTTAGGCCTGTACATACATTTCCACTCTATCCTATCCTTACCCAGAATCTCTAGAGTCACTGTCTTAGCATAACATTTCAACACACCATGATATGGAGACAGCCAAGTCATACCCAAAATGACATCAAAATCCAGCATGTCCAGAATAACATAACGAAATCTACCCAAGTCTAAAAACCCACAAAAACCACAGGACAAGTACAATATACATGGGTTACTACCACAGACTCCCCAACTGAGGTAGAAACATGAATAGGGAAATCAAGGAAATCACAAACCAAATCCAGACCTAAAGAAAATTTAATAGATACATTGGAATATGTGGAACCTGGATCAAATAATACAGAAGTCATATGGTCACAGACTAGAATTGTACATGTTATCACAACATCCGATGTTTTTGCCTCAGATTTCCCTGGGAATGCTTAACAATAGGCCCTGTGATCAATTCGAGCAACCTCTCTGGCTGGTTGCGCTACTCCCCTGCCTGCGCCACCATTTCCCCTATTCCCATGGCCTCCATGTTTCCAACGAGTGCCACCAACGACATTGTAACTCCAAAACAAATAAAAATAAAAGAAATCATCTAGAGGTATGAGAAAATAAAGAGATTGTCTAACAAGATCCCTTATGAGAAACCAAAAGTTGTAATAAATAGGGGGTAAGGGTGAGGGGTACTCTGAATTAACTCTCGGCGCTCGAACTACTGGACTTCTGCTTAAAAGGCTTGTTGAGAAAGAAGAACTCCTGAACATCCTCCCGAGTCACCTTCAGGATCTTTTTGCCCAGAAGGGAGCCTTTGACAGGAACCTTGATCCCCTTCCACATCCTTACCAATAGCTTATCCTGAGAGCGCTCCTTCTTTCTCTCTACCTCTAGCTCCTCTCGAAGCTCTAACTGAGCCTGTGCTAAGGCCTTGAATGAGGAAAAAGGAACAGAAGTACCTGCTCTTCCTGAAGGTCCAGTAGTTAGGGGAGGCATTGTCTCTAAGGGAACTGATGTTATTCCCTCTATCATGGCCTTCAAGGCTGCCACATATTCTTAAAGTGACTCTAGGGTCACCATATCTAGTGCTGCACTAGCCCCTGCTCAACCATTGGTCTGACAACTATTGTTTCCCCTATTCGACCCCATCTTTCTCTTCTTCTTGTTGCGACTAGAGGAGCCTTTCACTTTTAGGAGGTCAAAGGGCTGATCAATAAGAGTAATCTAGTTAGCAAGATCCATAGGCACATTTGCTCACCTTCACATAGTAGAGATAAGAGAAGGGAAGGGGAGATCCCTAGTGTAAAACTGCATAAAGTGTTTCCACTCCTCCATGATTTGTGCCCTTGCATTCACTTTCACTTACTTCACTAAGAAAAAAACAATAAAATCCCGAGTGTAAAAGCACATCCAAAGTGTTTCTAGAAGGGCAGATCCTTCTAGCGACTAGCTGCAACTACCTGTGTGCATCGGGGGTAAAGTGAAGACTAGTGATCCCTGTGCTCCTCCTCCACTAGTGCCCTCACCATCCACTTCTATCTGTCTAGAGAAGCCCACTATCTCTGGAACTCTATCTCATCGTGGTTTCGCACTCCCAAGGCTGTATTGATATCCGCAGTAAATACTCCTATATTCTTACCATGAATATAAGCGATAGGGTTGGGACGATTCCAGTTAATCATGGGGATATAAGCAGAGAATTCCCAAACCAAATTGTCATTTACCTCCTCCGAAACCTGCACAAAGGAAAGCCAACCCATCTCCACTATCTGGTAGTAGAACTTTGGCACCCTCTCCTAAATGTCGAGTCTATCAGGCACACTTCTCAGACTGAACCCATGGAGACTCCTCTCCCGAATGAATCACCTAGCACTCTGGTGTATGTAGCATTGATGAAACTCCTCGTTGACAAACTTCACATAATGCACTTCCTCCTCTTCGGCCATGTTCATCTCTACAAAAGAGGTAATATGCGAGTTACTCAATATATCAAATAACTATTTAGTATGAAATCATTAGGGGAGAAAGGAAATTAAAAATGAAGCAAGTTAAGAAATTTTTTCCAATCGGGATAGCTACTGGTTTTGGACCTTCGTCACGATGGGTGTCACCCCATCGCGATGAGTCATTGATAAGTTGGTAATCGACCAATTTATTGAGCCTTTATTCATGAATTATTGCCATGTTTTGATGAGAATTAGAGGTACTTATTGCCTTTATTGTTAAAAATACAGGTACTCTTAATCAAATGAAGAAATAAAAAGGATGTGAACCCAAAAGAACTTAAAATAGAGTTTAAGTACGATGACGTTCAAAAGGGAAAGAATATGTTAAGATGGGTGTAGTGATATGTAAGAAGAAAGAGTACACCTACGTTTCACATGTTTCAATGTAAATGAGAGATCAGATACTGCTTGAGCAGTCAACTATATATGATCCATACAATGCTAAGAGTGATCGCCCTTCCCTTCGCACCTGGCATCGCACATCACTTAGACATCACTACTTGGGAAATTGGGCACTTGCGAGCCGCAGGTCCTAAGGGGAGGCCGCATGTGCCTTTGCCTCTCGATTTGTACATTCCCCAAAAGGCAATTTTGTCCAATTATGTATGACGCATTTAGGAAGGTTCTAAAACCCTTTTTGGGATTACCAGGATAATTGAGTAGTTTTTACTTTTCCAAGGGAGATAGTGTAAAGAGTACAATTTTTCTTTTTTTCTTCCCTAAGAAAAACACCATTATAGATAATCTGGAGCTTGGAATTTGAATTTAGCTTACAAAACCCATTTAGTATCTTCTCATTCCTTTACTATGAGTACCTAAACTCATCTCTAGAGGTGTGTGCATGATGGGTGTTTGAAATTGGGAATGGGTGTTGATTATTTGTGCTTATAATTGATTATTGACTATGAGTCTATTGAATTTTTCATATTTTAAGTATAAAATTCATGGTTGCAAACATTGATTTAATTTACTAATTGTATTCTTTCTTGGAAAAGGAGTTCTTCAATTGGGTAAGAATTCAATAGTGAGGATTTAGGATTTCCACCACAAATTAAGGCTAGAAATAGCTTGATTATAGGGAATTCCCACCTAAGAGTTAAATCTAGAGATAGTTTGATTCACCTAAGTATTTATTGGTTGGTTTGATGTTACAACTATGGGGCTTAAATTAAGACCATAGTAAATATATTTGGTAGGTTGAAAAACTACTAAGTATATCTTAAACCAAGCTACCCATGATAATAATTGAAAGTTTGTTTGAATAATCAACCCCAATCCCATCATAAGACCCCATCGAAAGTATACCCTTAGGCTTCTTCTCTTGGTTGAAACTCATGTGTTTACTTTGTTTAATTGTTATAATTTGAATTTTGATTTGCCAAACCTTCCCCCCTAATTTGACTTTTTCTTGTTCGGACAATTGTTACTCTAGTAAATTGATATTCGACATTTAGTGGCAAATCATCATCCCATTCTCCTTGGATGTGACCTCGATATCCATTGGGTTACTTATTGTTTTTCTTGGCGATCATTACCACCTCATTTAGGAGAGTGTTTTGAATGTCATTAGTCATCGCGGTGAGATGTGTTCTATCACAATGGTTTGTCGCAACAAGGTGGGTTCCATTGTGATGAGGTCATCATCCCCAGCTACCTTTTTCCAAAAATGAAAAAAATTCAAGAAGTGCACTTCGTTTTACTCAAACTTTTCTCAGATCGGGCATAGCCCACCAATATACTACTCCTATATGCTTGTTTTATGGTGTTCAAACCCAAAAAACCAAGCCAGTTATTTCAAATCTGATTTCAAGAAATATTCTACCATTACTACTCATTCCGAGTTTAGGACTCCATGAACTTCGCCGGAACAACAAAGGAGTACTGTAAATACTTTGACAACGTAAAGTTAATAGGCATGCTTCATAAATCTACCCCATGAAAGCAAGAAACTATCCCACCTCCAAAACCCAATTTTACTCAAAAATCAAGCATGATAGATTCTATATCTATGAAATCTAGTCATGATAATCATGATTTAAGTTACGAAATGATTCTTACCTTGAGAAATTGATAAGTTGGTATTCTACCTACTTATTTAACTCTTAATCTTATGCGTTTTGTAGTATAATTGAGAAATATAGTTCATTTGACACGATTTAATTCTATTTTATAGGTTTATGTGATTTAGAGGTGATCAGAAAAAGAATTGAGTGAAAATAAGTCAAAATGAAGCTATTCGGAGAAGTTGATAACTGGCAGAATAATTGGCCTTCGCGGATGTGGTGGGCCAGCCGCGTATATGAAGGTCAAGCTCACAGATAAGATATGCACACGTGGTGGACCACCCACATACGTGAAGGTTTACTAGACAGAGACCCTTCACACACGTGGCAGACTGCCCGTGTAGTCAAAGAAGAAAGCAGGTAGCAGCTGGGAAGTGTTGGAAATTCACACTTTTGGAAACCCCAATCCACATAAAACACCTCCCAGCCATTTTAGGAAAATATCTTGCATTATTATTGATCCTTGTCCATAGAGAGACCTACTTTTGACTAGCTTGGAGAGAAAGTTCATCATCCAACACCATTGGAGTGAAGATTGAAAGCTTTTATTGTAAAATCTTTAGTTCCTTTCTTCAACTCTTGCTTTGTATTACTAAAACTATAGGTGTATTGGTTGATTTGAGATTTGAATTTTGTGTTAGAGATAAATATTATTTGAGTTTGAATTCCTATCTTGTGCTTTTGCAATTAACTAAATATTTTCTAGTTTATGAATTGGATCTTTGGTTATGTAATTAATCTTGTGCTTGAATTGATTCTAAAGGGAGTGATCAACCCTTAGACTTCCCTCTTTTACTTTGATTTGGCTTGAAAGAGTGAATCAAAGTTGGAAAAAGGTTAATAAGCACTAACTTGAGGCTCTAAACCTTATTTAAGGAATTGACCTAGAAATAGTTGATTCTAGTGTTGCCATTATTGGAATAGTTGTGTTGACACTTAGCTAGATTCGAAAGAACTAGTTGAGAAATATTTGCCAATTATCGAAAGATATTGGTGGATAATTGAGATTCCAAGGAATATTTTAATTAACCCATGATTAATCTAGTAAGTAGTTGATTAATCTGTAATAGGTTTTATGGATTTGAAGTAATTCTCATTCCCAAATCTCCCTTGCTACCCTTACGTTGCAAAGGTTGGTCAACCTCGCACTTACAATTGCGTTCGTATTTTCAAACAATTAAACCCCCAATCATTTTATTTCTTTTTACTCCTTGAACTTTAATAAGGTACTTTAATTCTTTATCATCTCAATAGCCTTTACATTGTTTTCATGGATTCGACCCCGACATCCCGTTGGGTTACTTATAGTTTTGCTTAACGATTGTCACCACCTTCTTTGAGAGAGTGATTTTCAACGTCATTAGAAATCACCTTAGAATGAGTAAAAGTCGAGAGGGTTTTCGTGGAACAAGGAGAAGTTTAGTTTGAAAATGGGAGAAATAAATTTCTCCAATCCTTATAGTTGCCCGACTATTTGTTGTGATGGGACACAGTTGGTTGTGACAGTCCATCCTGATGATATATCTCACTGCAGTAGAAATTGGGCCGCTGTGATGAGCCAGCCAACCCCACCCATTTAATTTGAGATTAGAAATTTTGGGTTTCAAGAACCCATTTTGTATTTCATCTTGGGAAACTCTAAAATCCTCCTAGTAGTCCATTTCCTAATGATTGTGATAAAGGGACCCAGCTCGTACCTAATGTTTTGATTGCCTCGACTCTACCATAAGACTTTTACAATGAGAACAATGTATGCGGAGTACTCTAAGGTGGTAAATGAATAAAATTACCCCAGTTATTAATAAACTCATGCCTCATCAAGCTCGGGTACATTCGGGGATAAACGATTGGTAAATTTGTATCTATTGTAATGACCCGCTCCGTCGCTAATAGAAAGTTGCGATAAAATTTTCAAATTAACTTTCTTAGAACAAAATCGTGTGAGGTAAAATTATGGGATTGATTTTAAGAGTGTTTAAATGAACTATATGCATAAAATGTAGCTAAGAGAAAACTGTCAGTATATTCCATCATGACGAGCCGAAGCCCATCGCGATGGTTCATCGTAGTAAAGGATGTCCCATCGCAATGGTCCATCATGATGAAGCATCCCTCGTCACAACGAGGACGCGAGACACTACCTAGGATTTAACATGCTCTTCCCTTAAATCCTTTTCCAAAGGAGGCTTTCTCCTAAATATTCCCCAACCCAACTCTCTTCTAACCCTAGAAAAGAAAGAAAAGAGAGGAAAAGCTCTCAGAAAAAGGAGTGGATTTCCCTCCCCATCGTGGTGGCCCTTCCTATGAAATTCTTGGGATGAAAGCAACATGCAATTTGCATACATCATGGAAATAGCTCAACATTCGATGTAGGTTATGGTTAAATAGTAGCAAGACTTGGTTAGTGAGCATACTTCCAGTGTAAAACTGATGGAGACAGCATGCTTAGGCCTTCAGACACAGAGTCTGGATGAAAAATGGTTAGATGTAGTGAATAAACCTAGTCTATAAATAATTAGGTGTATAATGAATCACTTGCATGAATAATGTCTAAATCCTAATGTTGAGACTAAACCTTGGATGATAATTAGGTGATGTCTAAATTATAGGGAGTTCAACCGGTAATAAGAATAACCTTAATGCAACTCTTAAATAGCCTATGACAAGTTTGGATGCCTAGATAGGGTTGTTAAAGACCTACCCTACTAGAATGGGAACTAAAATAAGGATTGTAGGGTTGACTTATGTAAAGGCCCCATGTCCAAGAGAGATAGGGTAGCAAGGAGGTTAAGGCAGGGTTGATCTTGTGTCTAGAAATATTAGCCTTATGCTAATATCATAAGGATGAGGGAATGTTTAGTTAGACCCGATCAGGAGTGTAGAACTTACCACTATAGTGGGCAAGGTTGGTAAGGGTCTATAGGTTATGGTTTGAATTGGAATTTAAGACTCACCTTGTTGTATGTTTATAGTGAAATTATATTATATGTGATTGGTCTCTGAATGTGATTCTAGTATATATGCTTTCATGTTATACTTGTATGAATAGGCTAAATGAACATGAAGTGATAGGTAAGCTGAAGTGGCTAAGTATGAATAGTGTCTTGGACATTAAATGTTTGATGAGAATACATGTCTGAGAACTCAGTTATCCAGATATTATTATGGATACACTGATGTGGAGAGAATACCTCACTGGCATGGTACATGGAAACCCTGTGGTTCCCTGCAAGTCATAGCTAGTGGGAAGCCATAAGACCCATAGCATGTGTGTACACCTTTTTTCCTTGTTTCATATTTTAATGTTGCTTCTATGCATTATGAACTTGATTTAGTTACTGCTGAAATGACTTGAAAGACTATTTGCTAGTAGTAACTTTAAGAAATAAGATATAGGCGGTACATTATATAGTCCTTAAACAAGCAGTCTGTAGGTTGATAATTGTTGGGTAAACTAGGGTAGTAGGTAATGCCTTACCACTAAGAAAAATCATGTAAGTAAATACAGATATGGATAAAAAGTAAGTAGGTAGGGACTAGAGGATATCCTAGTTCTAGAATAAGGAGTAGGTGACTGGGAATGGATGAGGAAGCGCTTACCGATGATTAATTAATGAACTACCTCATTGTATGTTGAAGTATCACATTTTGTAAACCTTGATTTCTATACATGATATTATGTTAACTAACCCTGGTCGACCGATGATACCTACCAGTATGTGTGGTTGTACTGATGATATGCTTGCTACACCTTTGGTGTAGATGTGTGACAGGTTGGCTGAAGTTTGAGATTGAATTGAAGAGTCTCCACTAGAAACTTCCATTCTCTATCCTTCGGCGGGAGTTGTGTCATTTATGTTTGTCATGTCCTTTTTTTAGTAGCTCTTGTACAGGCTTAGAATAGGACTTGGAGGAAACTATTGTAATTTTTGTAAATTGCAACCCGTGTATTATTTACCATTTAATGGTTATTGAGCATTTATACATTTATTTTCGCGCCTTACATTTGGAATTTTCTACAAGGGACTCTTGCATGTTAAGGGTTGAGTGGTTTAAGGTTCTCCTACCTAGATAGGTTAGAGTAGGTTCTCACACGTTCCTACCATATTTGGAGTCATGACAGGGAGACACCTTTAACAACACATGCTCGCCCGATTTGAAATACATATCCCTTATGTTGCGTTCAGCGTATTCCTTTTGTCTACTTTGGGCTTCCAAAAACTTGTCTTGAATAAACCTCACTTTTTCTTGGGCTTCCTTCACCAGTTCTATCCCCAAAGACTTCACATCACCACCTCAAACCAACCTATGAGTGATCTACACCTTCTCCTATAAAGTGCTTCAAATGGGTCCATGTCAATACTAGAGTTATAGTTGTTATTGTATGAGATCTCACACAACGGTAGGAACTTATCGCAATAACCCCTAAAATCAGCCAGACATGCTTGTAGCATATCCTCAAGTACCTGAATGGTCCTCTCAGACTGCCCATCAGTCTTAGGATGAAAACCAATACTAAAATCAAGATTGGTGCCCAGCTCCTCATACAACTTGTGCCAAAATTTGGAGAAAAATTGTGTACCTCTATCGGATATGATAGATATTGGCATCGCATGCAATCTCAGGACTTCTTTGACTTAAATCTTGGCTAACTGCACTGAGTTTTAATTCACCTTAACCGGAAGGAAATGAGTGGACTTTGTCAACCTATCCACTATGACCCAGATCGAGTCATATTGCCCCAAAGTCTTAAGAAGACCCACTATGAAATCCATAGCAATTCTCTCCCACTTCCACTCGAGAATGGGCATCCTCTGAAGCAAATCTGCAGGCCTTTGATGTTCATATTTCACCTGCTGACAGTTATGACAATTGCCCACATACTCTACTATATCTCTTTTTATTCGAGGCCACCAATAGAGCTATCTCAAGTCACAATAGATCTTGGTTGCACCAAGATGTATAGAGTATCACTAACCATGAACTTCTGCAAGAAGACTTAGATTCACATCATCAATACGAGGAATACACATGAGCCCTCTCACCCTTAACACGCTACCCGCATAAAGTGTGGCATCTTGAGCTTCACCACACACCACTTTGTACTAAATTTTGTTCAATTTTTCATCCTCAAATTGCTTAGCCTTAATTCTCTCAAGGAATGATGACCTTACCTTCACACTAGCCAACACTCCACCCCTTTCAGACACTCCAATCTACATAAATCTCATTGCTAGCGTTTGGATCTCTCTATACAAAGGTCACTTCATCACTCTCAAACAAGCCTTTTATCACCTTCACTTGGTTGCACCAATTCCTTATTTTCTTTCCATTTTTTTCATTTTATTGGACAATTTGAAGCAATTTTCAATTTAGGCATATGGTGTTACCTTGTATTGAAATGCATCCCTTTCTTCTCCACATTAGTACATACACCCCCCAAACTTAGGCTTTTGCCTATGTTATCATTTCAATTTCCTCCCAAACTTAGGCTTTTAGCCTACATTTTACTTTCAAGCCATTAGGGAGGATGGGTGCAAAAATTTAGGTTCCAAAGAGGGTCAAGGTATCAAACAAGGTGTCAAAGAAAGGTCACAAGATCAAAGAGGCACAGGAATTTCACAATTAGTCTCACAATCAATTGGGACAAATGACTTTTGACAAGCTATTTCAAGTTCTTTTACAAACTCATTTGTGAATCGATCAAGCGAAATGGGGAATGTGCAAGTCATGACAAGAAAAGGCTTTACTTAAAATCATTTTCCCTCTTTCATTCAATATGCCAAAAACTTCTTGCCAAGAATTTTTTTTGATGGGCCTATTTTGAAACAAGCAAAACACGAACTCAATTTTATACTAAAACTTGGTATTTTCCCTTAAGAAAATTGCCTCTCAATCTCTCATAGAGAAACACAAACCCATTTTGACATAAAAATAAAGAAAAGAAAATAAAAATAAATGAAATAATTTGCTCCTTGGGAAAGAACCGTGGTATGAAGAAAATCCTTGGAGTTTATTTACTAATCTACTATTAACAAGGTGACCAAACTTTAAAGCACTGATGAGTCATTTGAAATCAAGCCTCGGTGTAGGCACTAAGGGCATTTGGAAAGCATGGATAGTGAAATAATAGATCGTGTAGGACCAACTTGGCATTCACATTCATAACATTAATATGATAAATCAAGCCCGACAAGGGCATAATTAAGAACACAACAGCCACAAATGAATATTTCGACATGCCTCAAGTGTCTTAAATACTAATTACACCCCCCTCCCAACTTATACAAAGCATAGCTCCCAATGCGCAAAATTATATAAAAAGATGAATTGCAAGGACTCCCTGGAGGATCTAATGTTGACTATGACATATTCATGAATAAACATGGTAGTGGGTCCTTTGGGGTTGAGGTATTGATGGTGGATGGATGTATGCATGCTTTGGGTTTATCTGAAATCCATCTACTGAGGGAATCGATTGGTCCCCCCCAAACCTGGAGGGGAGCAGAAGGCTCTACAATTTCTCACTTGTCTGGGAGAGTCATCAACTCATGGTATGAAAGAGGAGGAGCATCCCAACTGGGCCTACGCTAACAGTCTCAATCTGCTACATGAAACGATTGTGGCTTTGGATGATGTTGGAAGGTTAGTCTTGTGGTCTCTAGGGCAATCTTATTTGGATCAAGTACTTCTTGAATCTCGGATGTACCCACATCATCACTTGGATCCTAACCCATGAACCAATAATTAGGAGGGATATTAATTTTAGGAGGAGACCCAGAAGTAGTGGCCGATAGATTGAGATCCCAATGAGAGACTTTTGGTGGACTGCAGTACTACTTGCCTGAGCTTTTGAACATCCACTTCTATGGAGTCAATTCTAGCATAAAGTTTTCTTATGCTTGTCACTACTGGCTTTAAAGTTGATTTGATGGCGGATTAAATCATGCCTGGAATGTCCCTAGCCAACTTGTGCAACTATTCCTCATTGTGTCGAGAAAGGTGGGCAAGTTGGAGTAAGCCTCCTAAAACTGGAGTGGTTTGGAGAACATTATAGGTGTTAGCTGGTATCCCAGGTGTAGGAGTGTGTGCTATATTTTTGGGGCTCCCTATAACTGCCAGTGCAATTGGGTTTTTAAGAAGGCATCTCTTCATAACATGTGGTGCATCATTGTCCCGCTTTGTGTCTAAATAGACTATGCCCTTCACTCGGTCAACTTTATCTAATGGCTGGAATAGAGGACATTGTTCCCATAGACACAATTTACATATGAGAATAGAAAAGGCCATGGAAGTGGAATCATGTTTAGCTCTTCTCTTGAATTATTCTGCAATGATTTCCTCTTCATTGATTTTGTAGCCAGACATGATGTATGCAATGAGAATGGATACCTCTATAGTAAGCTGAGTTATATGGTAAGTTGGGATGAGCCTCGTGCACATAAAATTCAACCATATCCGAGCCTCGAATTTAAGATTCTGACGTGATATGTGCCACTTGGAGATTTCCCAAAAAGGATCCCCTTCGGCTATAAGCCTAGCCACCCAAGCTTATTGTTCAGTCTTTGCCGCTACACATCGAGCATACCATGATGTCGGTCTTGGTTCATCATCGCATTCTATAGAGTTAATGGCCTCAGGAGTAATGTCAACTTGTTTGCCCCTTACCAAGATGGATTGTAGGCATGGCAACTTGCTTTTTGGACCTTTGTGCTTTAGGATGTCTTGCCTGGCCCTCTAAGAAGCATAAAACTCCCATACCAATTCAGGGAAATAAGGTCCAGGGGTAGTAGCCAATTGTTCTAAGTCTCTTATTTTGAATTGCTCGGCTATATTTCAAAAATCATATTTGAAGGAGTCGATATAAAACCTCACTTCCTCATAGAAGGATCGCTTATCCAAAGCTTAAGATAGTAGGACTACATCTCCTCAAGGCCAAACCGAATTTGTGAATCAGATGGTCCCTCATTTTGCAGAGAGACAGTTGCATGTTCTGATGTGGATGCATGATTGTCATGTCTTTTTGAATGGCGCCTACTAGAAGTCATAATCCTACAAATGGATGTTAGCACGAGGAACCATGCATGAATTGATATATATGAAAGAAAAAGAAATTACTAAGAAAGAGAAATGGAATGCATATAAGAATAAAAATAAATTAGGTGATTGTTGGCATGTGCGAGTCACATGCAAACCGCATATGGGATTGTGCGCGTGGCATGTGGCGTCGCACATGCTAATAAAAACCAAACCAAAGTGGGCCTTAAGGTGTGGAGGGAAGTGCAATTCGCACCAGCCATTGTGCATATTGCACGACCCTTCGTCCTTCAAAACAGTGCACTGACAACATTAAAAGAAATATGCAATGCCTTGTGCATTTCGCACGTAGAGATCTGCTCTTCTCATGCGAAACGCATAAAGAAACAGTTGAAATTTTGCAATTCCTTACTTTTTGTGTGTTACGTATGTGACTCACAGAGCAATACCTGGGGAATGCATGGGCACCAAGCAACAATACTAATTTTTAAAAGGACCTAAGCATGAATTAACCACAACCAGGTTATCCGGGTACTCAGACTTCCCCGGAAAACTTCCAACCAAATCAAAATCCAACCATTAGCTTAATGATTTCTCTTAAGAAGGACGTTACCTCATCTATCATCGGAACATCAAGCCTTCATGAAAAGCATATAGGCATATTTATTTGCATAATAAATCAGTCCCCCTAACCCAAAGCTCGCACCGAACAATCATATTCAATTGAAACAACACACGGGTGCAGTGGTAACAACAATTTCAGCCCAAACAACATGATTCAACAAAAACCTTGCGAAGATGATGATTTGCCCTTAAGAATGATGTCACCCAATCTATCATAGGGCCAAACCATACTTCAACTCAAGTGGATTACTCAGACTTCACCCAAAACACAAATTTTAGGGCTAAAAATTTACACAAAGCACATGCATTATCACACCAGAAAAATCTACCAAGTTCATCACAAGAAAAATCAATAATATAACCCAAAATTGGGGTCCCAAATGTTTTGGATCTTACCCACAACAAACATAGAAGATTAAACTATTATGCTTCACAATAAGTGTTTTCTAATCTACTTAAAAACATGAATTTAACGTCAGAGAACTTACCACAAGTAGAGAAGAGGGAGAAAAAAAAGCTAAAATTGAAGCTTTTAGGTGCCAACAATAGAGATCTAACTCTTGATCAGAAAATGAGGTTGCGGCGACTGGTGGTGTAGTGGTGGTGACAGAGTTTGGGTGAGAGGGGAGAAGATTTTGGGAAAGGTTAGGAGATTTGGAGAATTTTTTTGGGAGAGATTTATAGATGTTTTGTGTAAGAATGATGAAGAAAGAGTACAAGGGGACGGTTTATAATAAAGAAAAGAAGATGAAAGGTCGCAGGTCGGTCTCTGGGTCAGGTTGATCAATGGGAAGGTCAACAAAAAAAATTAAAACTTACCTAAGTGTGCCGTGATGTGTGATTCACACCTTCCAATGTGCAAGTCACATAAAGCTTTGCACGCGATATTTTTGCTCCTAAACTTGCCCAGCTTTTTGGTTCAGTGTGCGACGTAGGTGAGACATGGAAAATGGGAGGTGTGATTCACAGCTCTTATCGTATGTCACCTCCAAATTATTATTTTTCTTCTAGTTTAGTGGTTGGTGTGTGCGATTCCACATGCGGTCGCACAATGGAATGTGCAACTGCATGGCCCATCGCACATGCTCTCCGGCTTTTTTCTTCCACTTAATTATTTTTCCATGACCGTACATCCCTAAAACAAACCAAAAACAACAAAAAGGTAAAAGAAATTAAGTAAAAACACTTGGGTTGCTTCCCAAGAAGCGCTTAATTTTACCTCGCGGCTCAAAGATAGTACCTCAACCTTCAATCATTATGATTAGCATGGCCCCATCCCAAGCAAGGGAAGTGCTCCTTCAATACCTTTATTGCATTATCTTATTGCCAAGTTGGTAACACAATAGATTCGGGTAACTCTTTCATCTCAAAATCACCATTGGATTAAACGAACTTGCCCTCGGTATTGATCACAAAAATAACTCAAAAAATCATTTGGTGGTCTTGTGGGTTGGCATACATTGAATGTAACTTCCTCGCTCCTTACATGGAACTTGAGCTCCCTGAGTTCCATATAAACCAAAGCTCTCCTGGTTGCCAATAGCGGTCGGCCCAAAATAATGGGCACCTCAAGATCAACGTCATAATCCAAAACCACAAAGTCTGATGGTAGGATGAACTTGTCCACCTTGAATAACATATCAAACAATATCCCCACCAGGCATTTAACTGAATTATCGGCAATTAGCAATCTCATTGGTGTAGGCTTGAGAGTACTTAAGCCTAACTTTTTTGAAAATCACAAGGGGCATCATGTTTATACTTGCCCCAAGATCACATAATGCCTTTCAAAACAAAAACACTCCAATAGTACACAGGATGGTGAAGGCTCCTGGATCTTTCCTTTTGGGAGCAATGTTGCTTGTCATCAGCGTACTATAATTGTGCGACACTTCCACCATCCCCACTTTAACCACTCACTTCTTTTTCAATTGCTCTTTCATAAATTTTGCATACCCCAGCATTTGCATAAGAGCATCAACTTAAGGAATATTAATAGCTAGCTTGCTGAACATATCAACAAACTTTTTGAATTGAGAATCTTCCTTTTTCTTGGTCAATATCTGAGGGTATGGAGGGGGCCCTTTTGGAAATGTTTATGGCACACTTGGATCATCCTCCTCAATATCAATAGCAATTTGAGAAGGAAACTCAGTCTCATCCTTCTCTTCATATGGGTCTTTATCATTTTTAATCACATTGGGTGTACTAGGCTTCACCACAATATTCAGACTCTCATCAACTTTGTTCACAACCACGGCATCCTCTTGTATCTTGTCTTTATGCTCCACAATAACCTTAATATTTAGCTTCCTTTTCCCACTAAGAATCTTTCCACTCTAACTGACTATTGCCATCACATGACCATTATTTTTCAGGTTCACAACTGTGTCACTTGGAAAAGTACCTTTCATACGTGGATTAATTTGTGAAGAGAGGTGGTTCATTTGGGCTTCTAGGTGCTTGATATATGTTGAATGGGATCTCACCGTTTGGTGAAGAGTGGACACCTCTCTTTTTAATTCTTTCACCCCACTATCAGTCGATTCAACTCTTTTCAAGGCTTGAGACAACATGTCCCCAATCTTAGAATGTCTGGGGTTACTCACTGTTGGTTGGTAGGGGGACACATCAGCCTTTGGTGGAGGCACATAAGGGTTGGTAATACGTTGATTGTAATGATCATCGTCTATTTTATGATCATGCCATATACCTTCACGGTCTCTACCTGGCTCCCTATCTATCTATTAATTTAACTTGTCCCTGTTCCAACCTTAGTTCTCATCCCTCGAATGCCAAGGACCTTGGTTCGTACCTTGGTATCCGAGTTGAGAACCTGCCGCAATATGACATGCCTACTCATCCATAAGGGAATACACACCTTTATTATAATCTCTAGAATCATAACTCCCCACAACATTTACACTTTTATTTCCAGCCCCCATCATATGTTTAGCCATTAGATCGATTTGTGTCAATATCATGGCCAGTGTTTCATCTCTATCCTCTTCTTTTCACCTCATTTCACTCATCATAATGGACGAAGTCACCACCGAGAAAACATTGGCCTCTTTAGTATGCCATGCACGATTTGTCTTTGTTATCCGCTCTAAAAGAGCTGAGGCAATACCATATTGATGGTCTATAAATATTTTTCCCACAAGGTTATTTGCTACATATTTGTTCATCGAGTCTAAGGCTTGATAAAAGCATTGAAGGAGTACATTATCGGGCAAACCATGATTCAAACACAATAAGAGCTTTTTTTTTAACCTTAGCCATGCTTCGCGCAATAGCTTATCTTGGAGTTGGAAGTAGTTGGTAATATCATTCTGCAATTGCATCATCTGATAGGGAGGGAAGAATTGCACCAAAAATGCCTCAACCAATCCGTTCCATGAAGTAATAGAGCCCTCCAGGAACTCTTCAAGCCAAGTCGTCACTTCCCTCGTAAGGGAGAAAGGAAATAATCAAAGTCGAATGGACTTTTGAGAAATATTGTTGATGTTGAAGGGCTGACATATCTCAATAAAGTTCTGAATATGTCAGTTGGCATCCTCATGCGCCAACACTTCATCTGAATCAAGTGGATCATGGTGCTCATCACATAAAATACGACATTTCCTATAATGGGGGGTAGGCGGATTGCACATACGCCACCATGAACCACGGGTTCATTATCCACATCTATATATTCATCTATGCTTCCTTGGCCACCCACTTCACTCATGGTCACCCTGTCCAAACAATCACAAATAATAAAAAGGTAAAGACAAACAAACACTCAACAAAGTGAATTCAAATGATAATCAATTGGCGAATAAAAAACCACTCCCCGAGAATGGCAATTTTTTGATGATGCTCAAAAGCACTCTCCCAAAAGAGGTGGTATCAATCGTCAAGCAAAACAAATGTAATCCAATGGATGGTCAGGGTCGAATTCACAGAGAGTGGAGTAATGTTTTGCTAAAAGGTCATCAAAAAATAATCAGTAAGAGCGTAAATGCCTAAATAATCTAAAAGTAAAGATTGGGGGCACTGGAAAGACAAATTAATTTATCAATTTCAATTTCAACACAAAAGAGTAATGTAAACACAAGATTTGTAGTCAATGAGAATGAGACTGGGGCTATGCTTATGATGGGATTCTACAAAGGGTTAGGGTACTTGATTAATTATGCAAATTCTCGATTAATGATACGGGTAGCATTGGTTTTAGTCATATTTGGTAATCTCTCAATCCTCCAAATATATATCCTATGGTCTTTGCTCAAGAACCATATTTTTAACATAAACCAATAAATTCAATTGTTTGGAGGAATCACACTATTTCTAGTTTAGATTCTTAGAAGAGAATTTTCATCGATTAAGCTATTTCTAGCCTCAATCTAAGGTGAAAATCTCAAATTCCCACTATTGAATTCCTATCCAAATTTTGAACCCCTCTTTCAAGCAAGAACACAATTAAGAAAACTCAATTAATGTTTGCAACCATCAATTTTATGATTAAACCTTGAAGAATTCAATAGACCCATATTAATTCATCAATTATAGCCACAATTAAGCAAGACCCACACTCAAATTCAAATACCCATTATGGAAATACCCCTAGACAAGGAAATTAGCTGCTCATACTAAGAAAATAAAAAGATATACCAATTGGGTAACTCATAATTCCATTCATATTCAAGTCAATCCAAATCCAAGCTCAAATGAATACAAAAATGGTGAATTCAAAGTGTAGAAGATGATGAGAGAAGAGTACTCTCAATATCTTCCTTGGGAAAAACTCAAAACTAAAAATCTATATCTGGTACACACCCTAAAATGGGTTTTAGAAGCTTTCCAATATGTCACTTGGCTTTGGACAAAAATACCCTTCGGGAGTAGTGTGACGTGATATGCAACATGATGTGTGATTGCACCTTAGGTTCTACACATCACATATCGCCATTTTCCTTACCAGTGATGCTTGTTGTTATGGTGGTGAGGTGTGAAGGGAGGTGCGGACCGCATGCCGCATTGTGTGGCACACATGTCGGTCGCACCTCTCGTCATATTCTTCCTCTTTTCGATCACCTTTACACTTCAACTCTTTTTGAGCTCTTTGGGTCTAATTCCTTTGTTTTCTACTTTTAATCAAGAGCACCTGCATTTTAATTAATAAAGGTAATAAGTACCTCTAATTCCCATCAAAACATGGAAATAATTCATAAATAAAATCTCAATATGTTGATAGATTACCAACTTATCACCACTATGTGGACGACCTCTACCATTACCACCAACTCTACCAGTCAAAACCATAGCTTGGACTACTGCTGACCCTAAAACTAGCCTGCGTACCATTAAGACACTCCCTCTTGAAGTTCCCAACACCATCAAAAGTATAACAACCTCGATCTAGTGAGGGCCGTCTAGCAGAAGATTACAAAGACCCTTGGCTTTTCACAATTGAAGATTGTTGAATGGTCCCTGATGGACCCTCTATAGATAATGGCAAAGCTGACTGTATAGGATAAGGTGGATAGGCCTGATGACTGTAGCCCTAAGGGTAAGATCCACTAAGGTTTCCCGCATTTTGGGCCTTCTTCGCTACCATCTTTGACTGACCAACTTGCTTGACTCCTTCACTTTCTTTACAAAGTCAGAAACATCATTAATAGTCTTCTCAGGAAAAGTCATCTGCAAATCCATAACCTGCAAGTCAGTATTCAAACCTTTCACAAAGAGGTGGATCCTCTCCTCTTCAGTGACAAGTAACTAAGTAGCATATCTGGGCAAGGCATGAAATTTAGCCTCGTCAGCTATAATCGATACACTTTCTTATTCAAGATCCAGAAACTCATCCTTCTTCTTGTCATGCAGAGTGCGTGGCACATTTTCACTCCTCAAGCCTACCCCTTGGACGTAATATAGGACTCGAGACCACAAGTGGTCTCAACCTAACCCTTTGGCATTAGTATGACTTACAAACTGAACATAAACATAAAGGCGGAAGCTTAACTAAAGTAATGAGCAACTTAATTGGTTATATAAATAAAAGTCTAAGAATGAAAATCTAAATACATCTTAATATCTGACTATAAGTCTGAAAGCCTCTACTACTGACGAGCTGTTGGGACAAGCCCCCAGCTAACTCTAAATACTGAAAAAATGAATAAACAAACTTAAATATTGAAATAAAGTTAAACTCCAAGTCCTTGAATAAGGAGGACTCACCAAGCTAGCTAGATGTATTGTTGATCTACTTAGCCATGAGTCTAGGAACGGGATACAGAATCTACATCATAATAGGATGCAGCACAAAAAGGTATACGATACGTACTATGGAATGTACTGAGCATGCGAGCTTATGAAAAAATCATTCTTGAAAACATATTTAAAACTGAAATCATGCATTAGTAGGATAAATCATACTATAAGGACTTCAAGTGAAATCATAAGTAAAAATCATAGTTTAAGCATAAATCATAAAGCAACGAGTAAAGCTTAAAAACTGAATATCATATAACTTAGTAGCTTGAAAATATTCATATGGGAGTTTATCTTAAATGACATTAAACTATAATGAGCTACATGAAGTTCAGTTTCATACACCCACACTGAAAAAGGTTTTCCTAACCGGCCAAGGTTAGAACCATGTCATAAGGATCCTGTCATAAGCCACGGAGGGCAACCTACAGTGGCAACGTAGTTTTAGACTTGGGTAATCTAGAACCCTCATCGCTCGGTGCTAAATACTACTCCTAAAATATATCATGAGGCTCACATACATGTGACATATTAAGATGTCAAAACTTGTTCATAATCATATTCATAACCCGGATCTTCATAATACGCATAAACCTTATTTTAGATAATAATTCATGAGTATTGATGGAACATCGGGTGTCTTGTCTTTCATAATAATTCATATCTTAAAAACTTGCATGGCACTAGTTCAATTTCAAAATCACATGCATTTTTATAAAATATAGGAACTAGGCATGCAATTGCTTGAAATTCATGAGATCGTGCTATCATAATACCCCAGTTTGCTTAAAGCCATCCATGCATGCAACAATTTGCTATGTTTAGCCTCCAATTCATGAAATAGGATTTCACTTGTAAAAATCCATGAAAAATCATGCAATTTAGAATTAGATTTCATAGTAGGATCATGAGAAAATAATTTATAGAAAAGCCCAAAAGAATTGGGTAAGAACCCTAATTTTAAGTTCATGAAAATCAATATAAACTTTGGGGGTTTTGGGCATAAGGGTGAAAGAATCTCTTATTGAATACCCACATACCTGGATTGAAACATTATTAATCTAGGACTTGAGGGATGAAGGCTTGAAGATGGAATCCTTAGCTTGGAGCTTGGGAAAATTGGACCTTTTTTCTTCTCTTGGAACTTGATTGAGAGAATGGAAGAGAACTTAGGCAAAGTGGAAATAAAACCCCTTCTAATTTGTCCAAAATGACTTAACTTAGGAATCAAAAGAGTGGAAAATTACAAAAATACCCCAAAGAAAAGAGTCTAAAAATTGCTGAAAATATTGTCACAGGCTTCTACGAACATGAACCACAGCCCGTGGAATGAACCACGATCCATGGATAGAGGTTGTGGTTCTCAGACCACTTTTCAGGCCTCTGGACTAATTTCCACGAGGGGAAACCATGGTTCGTGGTTTGATCTATAACCCATGGATCAACCTCATGAATCTCAGCTCAAAAACTCATCTACAGGTTTGATTTCACGGACTCAAACCACGGGTCATGGTTTGATCCACGAGCCGTAGATGGCTCTCGTGGTTTCTGTCTGTCATTTTTGACAGACAAACACATTTTAGTAAAACACTGATAACTTTTTACTCAGGACTAATATTAATATATGGTCAGTGGATTGGAAAGAAGACTCGAAGATCTTTAATATGGTGGGTACTAGGTCACCTAACTCTTTATATTATAGGAGTTATGGTTGTATGAATTTGACCCTTGAAAAATCATGCACTAAAACTCAATCGGTAAGGAAGCTTTCAACTCAACTTTGAGCTAGAGGTTCTTTATGACCCTTATTCATATCTAATACACCTACAAAACTTAAGAATAGGTCTTAATACTTAGATACATAGAAAATTTATCTAGTTTGGGTCTAACAATACATGAAGAACAATTCAGATCTTGGCTTAGAATTTCTAGGGTGTTACAATATCTCCCCCTTGGGATCATTCATCCTCGAATGAATACTACTAAGTTTAGATGGGAGGGGGAAAGGGTTGCAATCCCATCAACTGAGTTCTAAGAGCTGAAGTATTTCATGGTAATTGATTTCTGACTAAAATATAAACTGAGATGGATTCATGGGGCATATATATATGCGGAGATTATAAGCATAACTGATGGGACATGAAACTGAATACCTAATATGATAACTGGTCTGGATTAAGAGTAGAGACTCAGCTGAAGCTCATAAAGATAGAGCCCATTCTTAGAAATCATAGTTAACTGAAAAGGACATCAAACTGAGAGGGGTAACTATACGAGAAAACCATATTCTCTTTTAAATTGAACTTACTACCTTGGTTTGACCTGAATGTAGGGACTTCTAGCCTTAGGAATGATTATCGATAGGTCTGAACTAAACTTATATGAGGAGTCTAGTATTCTTTCAAGCTAAAGCTACTGGACCTAAGATATGAGCACCCTAGGCAAGGAGTAAAAATAAGACTATTCTTGCCTTAAATACTACAATTGACAACTCTTAAGCTTAAAAACACTTTTTAACTACACTAACTCCTCTAAATACTAAGGTCTGAGTCTAACTACCTTCTTTCACCATGTTCAAGCCTATCTTGACTAAATCTCTTACATCTAGAGTTATCTCCCAAGAATGATATTCCTTTTTATAACGAAAATGGACTAGCCTTGAGCTCTAATCAATGGGTCACTAGGCTCACAAAGCAAAGGCCCATGTGTATTTTATCACGACATTCACGCCTATCACTATGATCACCTTATGGTTGTAGCTCATACTATCCAAGACTTCTCCTCTCTTCCCTAGCATATCTAGGAGCTGTGACTTGAAATACTTCTACAAAGAGACATACAAAAATTTCTCATCTAACTATATCACATGAATGATCCTCACCTAACTTTTCATCCATGCTTACAACCTACTACTTCTAATCTAGGCTACTACTTAGCTTCCTCCACTAACAGCTATGACAACACAAGACAAGATCACTGAGAGAATAGAGTGGGAGCATGAGCATCACGAATGAAGGAATACTGATCAGTATTGACTTACACTTAGCTTGATCTAGCCACTCAAGGTGGGGTTTGAGAAGTCAAGTGAAAGGCCATGAGTGTCTCACATCTTGGGCATACCAAGCATGGTTAGAGTAAGGAAATCACAAGCACAAATTATTCAAAAATTCTGGTATGAGAATATACATAATGTAGCATGATTTCATTAGCCATTAAGGCATATCTTGAGAACTGAGTATATAGAGTTGGGCATAGTGTGAGACATGAGTTTACATATATAACAATTATCATGGCGTAAAGCTGGAATTCATAGAATCATAGAGTAAGATTAGAATCATTGTCTTGAGTAATTTTTGTTTGTTCTAGGAACTGAGTAAGGGCGTGAATCCGCATGAAGTCCGTGAATTTGAATTAAAACCATGGCCTTGAGACATAAGACATGAATAGGTTGTTGTAATGATAGACATATACTTAAGATGCTAGGATAGAAATAAGTCTTTGCATCCACCCCATACTTCATTCTAACACTCATCACCATCACTACAAGAGTCTCACAAATCTGACTAATTCTACATTCTACTATCTCCCCTTTAGATCTATGCTACCTTTCTAAGTCTGTGGACCTCTCACTAACCTCTAAACGGAACTATGATCATTTAATCTGAATAGAACATCCATTACTCCAGAATCTAGTATGACTATTCACTTCCTTCTATAGTCTAAGGCTTTCCCCCACCTAAAAGTCTAGGCATCACCCTTCTTATGTCATATAGGGGCTATACATACCACACTCATAACTGCCAACCTATCCCTCACAATGACAGGTCAAGCTTACGTGGCTCTAACTCCTAAAGCTCTCTCTTCCTACTGTCTACCAAACCAAATATGTTAAAGCCTATACCGAGAGACTCAAAATCATCTATCCTTCTCTAGCCCACATATATATATATATATATATATATCATGCCTACCTATTCACACTTACCACAACTTATCACATAAACTTGTGCATACATTATACCAAGACTACCAGAAAAATACCACAAAACTATCATTCTCACTCTCATACTATCATCATTTCATTCACATCCTATACCTGGTCTATACTAGCAAAATAACTTACCACTCTTTAGTCCACACCAAGGGATGTACCATCCCATTACCTATCTAATAAAATACTACTCTAAATACATACTCCAGTTAACTATCATTCTCCTGTCTAGGCTACTATACTTCTGACTTTATATTTCTGGCTCTAGGTTCATCCTACTACTAATGGCTTACACACTTTTCCCTCTTACAGAATAATTAGTAACAAGGTTCTTGAAGAGAATCTGAGAGCACCTCGCTGATAGAATCTGAGATTTACTACTTCTGGCACCTTATATATGAGGTATAGACAACGGATTTGGGAACAACACATAAATTTGTAGAATAAATAGAGTTAAAATCTATCGCACGATAAGGAACATGAAAGAAGTGAATTTTTCCTAAAAACGTCTCATAGCATCTCCCTCATAAGTGTGGCGTGCTTCACACCCATGAAAAAAACTCTACTTAACGCAGCTTTCAGACACCCAAGGATTCTTAAACCTGATGCTCTGAAACCAAGTTTTTCATGCCACAAGACTACCCCTAGATGTAACACGGGACCCGAGACCACAAGTGGTCTCAAGATAACCCTTTGACATTAGCATGACTTACAAACTGAACATAAACATAAGGGCAAAAGCTTAACTAAAGTAGTAAGCAAGTTAATTTGTTATATAATTAAAAGTCTAAGAATTACAATCTAAATACAACTGAATATCTGACTATATATCTGAAAGCCTCAACTACTAACGAGTTATTGGGACAAGCCCCTAGCTAACTCTAAATACTGAAAACTGAATAAACAAACTAAAATATTGAATGAAGTAAAACTCCAAGTCCTCGAATAAAGAGGAATCTCCAAGCAGGCTGGATGTACTGCTGATCTACTTAGCCACGAGTTTGGGAACAGTCTACAGAATCTACATCATAATAGGATGCAGCACAAAGAGGTCTGCGGTCAGTACTATGGAATTTACTGAGTATGCAAGCTTATGCAAAAATCATGCTTGAAAACATACTTAAAACTTAAATCATGCATTAGTAGGAGAAATCATACTATAAGGACTTCAAGTGAAATCATAAGTAAAAATCATACTTTAAGCATAAATCATAAAGCAATGAGTAAAGCTTGAAAACTGAATATCATATAACTTAGTAACTTGAAAATATCTATACGGGAGTTTCTCTTAACTACATTAAACTATGATGAGCTACATGGAGTCCAGTGTCATTAACCCACACTGAAAAAGGTTTTCCTAATCATCCAAAGTTATACCCATGTCATAAGAATCCTGTCATAAACCACGAAGGGCAACCTATGGTGGCAACGTAGTTTTAGACTTGGATTATCTAGAACTCTCATCGCTCGATGCTAAATACTACTCCCAGAATATATCATGAGGCTCACATAAATATGACATATCTAGATGTAAAAACTTATTCATAATCATATTCATAACCTGGATCTTCATAATACTCACAAATCTTGTTTTAGAAAATAATTCATGAGTATTGATGGCACATCGGGTGTCTTGTCTTTCATAACAATTCATATATTTAAAACTTGCATGTCACTAGCTTAATTTCAAAGTCACATGCCATTTCATAAAACATAGGAACTGGGCATGCAATTTCTTAAAACGCATGAGATCATGCTATCATAGTACCCCAATTTGCTTAAATCCATCCATGTATGCATAATTTGCTAAGTTTAGCCTCAATTCATGAAATAGGAATTCACTTTTAAAAACCTATGCAAAATCATGTAATTAGAATTATATTTCATAGTAGGATCATGAGAAAATAATTTATAGAAAATCCCATGGGAATTGGGTAAGAACCCTAATTGGAAGTTCATGAAAATTAATATAAAATTTGGGGGTTTTGGGCATAAGGGTGAAAGAATCCCTTATCGAATATCCACATACCTGGATTGAAGCTTTATTAATCTTGGACTTCAGGGATGGAGGCTTGAAGATGGAATCCTTAGCTTGGAGCTTGGGAGAATTGGACCTTTTTTCTTCTCTTAAGCTTGATTGAGAGAATGGAAGAGAACTTAGGCTAAGTGAGAATAAAACCCCTTCTAATTTGCCCAAAATGACTTAACTTAGGAGTTAAAAGTGTGGAAATTACAAAAATACCCCAAGGAAAAGAGTCTGAAAAACTGCTAAAAATTTCATCACAGGCTTCTATGGACATGACCCACGGCCCGTGGAATGAACCACGGTCCGTGGATAGAGGTTGTGGTTATCAGACCACTTTTCAGGCCTCTGGACTGATTTCCACGATGGGAAACCATGGTTCGTGGTTTGATCCACGACCCATGGATCAACCTCATGAATCTCATCCCAAAAATGGATTTGCAGGTTTGATTTCATTGACTCAAACCATGGGTCATGGTTTGATCCATGAGTCGTAGATGGCTCTCATAGTTTCTGTCTGTCATTTTTGACAGAAAGACATATTTTATTAAAATACTAATAACCTTTTTCTTTGGACTTGTATTAATATGTGGTTGGTGACGTTGGAAAGAAGACTCGAAGATCTTTAATTTGGTGGGTACTAGGTCACCTAACACTTCATATTCTAGGAGTTATGATCATTTGAAGTTCACCTTTTAAAAATCTTATACTAAAACTCAATCAGTAAGGAAGCTTTCAACTCAATTTTGTGCTAGAGGTTCTTTATGACCCTTATTCATATCTAATACACCTCCAAAACATAAGAATAGGTCTTAATACTTAGATACATAGAAAACTTATCTAGTTCGGGTCTAACAACACATGAAGAATAGTTCAGATCTTGGCTTAGAATTTTTGAGGTGTTATACACATACTTTTTTAAGAACAGGGTTTGGAACTGAGTCCACGTCGATGGAGGTAAAGCTGGATACCTACATTCTCATGAGCCCTCCACCATTATTTAGCATCACTGTGTAGTTGAAAGGTCACAAATGCCTTACCATGCTTCTCTATAATGCCCATCTTATGCAGCCTCTCATAACAATCAACAATAAACTCAAAAGCATCATCGATCTCAGAACCAACAAAGGTGGAAGGTTTTATTTTCAGAAACTTATTCAACATATCATGCTCAGCCCCAGTCATAACAGGACCTAAAATTTGACCAGGCAAAGCCTTTGTCCCTGAAAACTCATCCATCCTAGGAGCTAATGCTGCGACAGGCTGCACCCCCAGAGACTGGTAAATAGGCACTATATACGTGTCTTCAATACCTGCCAGCTCACTCAAAAAACCAAGTGCCTACTGAATTAGTTCAAACGATATCTGGGGAGGACATGCACCTCTCACAATAGAGTGAGGAGGTCAGATACCAATTTGGATTGCCAGATACCAATTTGAATTAAGTTATAGCATGAAAGAAGAAAGGATGTGATGACTTCCCAAAGTCTTATAGCCTCTCAAAGAAAAGTACAGATATCTATGTACCATTCTGCAAGAACCTACGGGACTTGTTTTGGTACAACAAGATCAATAAATCTAGGAATTTGATACCAACTTTTGTCATAACCCAAACCATCACGAGTGGCACTCACACTAACCCTCCGGTGGGAGAAACATTTAACCCTAATTACCCAACATCAATACTTAATAGTTTCTAATTATTAAATAAGTGATTCCATTATCAATCAAGAATTTGGATAAGTCTAACAATCAAACAATGTGGAATAAACCAAATATCTAAAATGCCCCCAAAAAGTAAAATTCACTATACCAAAATATCTAAATATGAATATCTGTGGTAAAACTTGGAAAACTAGAATAACTAAAGTGTTTGCGTCTAAAACAAATGGACAAGAACATAGCATACAAAGACGCATGGCTACTCAGAAGATGAAGCTCACCCTTGAGTCAGAAATGATCGTTGACTACAACTGAGGTCTAGTCGAAGCCGTTGGAATATGCTTAGCACTCAACAAAAAGAAGAGCACATATTGTATCAATACAAAACCACTATGGACTGGTAAGGTCACCATCCAACTCAACTTAATAAATATGAACACATGACCAACAATTTGTAAACAAGTACAACCATGTAACACTTAGAATTATACCTTCGCCTAGTTTCTTGTCAATAATAACCAAGTAAATGAGATAAGCATAAGACAATTATGAACAATCCAACAAATCAAGACCTTGACTAATAAAAGTTAACTCAACCTTGCCGCAATTACCTTTTTACTTGACTTTAATAAATAATTACACAATTCAAGTAAGTTAATATCCCATGCCACTCATGGATATTTTAATTACATCACCAATATAACTCGATCGACTCATGGAATCCTCAAACTCAGCAATACTTTGTACAAATATGTTATGGGTCTTATAAATGCCCACTAGCCATGACCTGCAGTGGATGAGCTCAATCCATGTATCAAATAATCCAGAAAACTAGTGGGTGTTACCTTTATCCCAAACCAATGTTACACAACTCTTATTTTAACGTCCCCATCCTTATGCCTCCTAAGTTCTACTAATTATGTGACAATGACCTTTACCGATTCATCTCATAATATCAACTCATGTCGCTATACTTACAATCATAATATAGATAACACAACCATGTTCCACTTTAAAATAAGCATGTTTACACAATCTCATTTCAGGTGATTAAACACTTGCACTATTATCCAACCAATTAACATTTACAGCATGCATTGCAACAAGTAAACAAAGAGGCGGTTATCATGCACACATCAACTAAATTGAGTCTCAACTACAATTCAACCATTACCTAGCTCAATCAAAGTATTGCACTGCTCTAACAAACTTGAGCCTTGCCCTTTCTTGCAATTTTTTCTTGATTGCAGTCAAAAAATAACAAGGTAATCACCATTCAACAAACAACCTAACAAATACAAGGATTATATCCTAATCCCATAATCTCAAGGTCAAAAATCATGATCATTCCCTTATTTCAGGGTTTTTCTACATTCATTCAACCTTAATGTCACCAATTTTAAGGTTATAATAAAGATTCCTAAGCATGTTGATAACGCTCAAATGTACTCTCCTAGTTGGAGGTATCAGCGATCATTAAGCAAAATACATTTACATTCCTGACGGATGTCAGGGTCGATCCCACAGAGAATAATGTAATCGTGATTGAGCTAATAAAGAATCCAAGCAACTTAATGGAGTTCAAAGAGAAAAAAGAAAAGATAACAATATGTGGATTTAAACAAAAAATAAAAGATAAAAGAAAATCAAATAAAGGATAGATATGATCAATAACTTTCACCTTGCTTTAACCAAGCAAGGACAACAAGGGAGAATTGGGAATGGGAATTCAATTCACAAGGCTTGCAACCAATTAACACATGGGTAGTCTTGGTTAAGGGTATGCTTAACCGTCTTTCAATCAATCAAGCAACTATCCTCATGGGTTCTCTCAAATCTCTACGAGTGAGCAATAACAAACAAATTAACTTGGGTAAGTTGGGTTATTTCTAAACACAACTCTTAGATGGGAGTTTTCGGCAACCAAACTATCTCTAGCCTTGATCTAGAGTGGAAACCTCGAATCCCCACTATTAAACCTTCCCAATTTGAGGGACTCCTTTCTCAATCAAGAACACAATTAGAATGTTAAGTCAATATTTGCAACCATCAACTATAAGATTGAAGCTCGGAATATTCAATAGACCCACATGATTAATCAAGAGAAAGCACAAGATAAGAATTAAATACCCAAATTTAGTATTACCTCTAATACAAAACCCAAATCTAAATTCAACAATTACACCTACAAATTAGCAATTAAGAACAAGAGTTGAAGAATGGAAACAAAAGATTTTACAATAAGAATTATCCAAATTTTCACTCCTATGGTGCAGGGTGATGAACTTGCTCTCCAAGCTTGTCAAGAGTTGTGAAATTTGCCAAAGATGTTTTCCAAAATGGCTGGGAAGTATTTTTATATGAATTGGGGTTTCCAAAAGTGGGAATTTCTAAATTTTTCGTATAGCTGATGACGTCTTCATCACGGTCACGTGCATATGCCTCGCGATCGCGGGGTTCTATGACTTCCTTCCAGGCGGTCGCGTGATTTCAACCTCGCAGTCATGCGGATTTAACTTCTTTCCCCATGCAGTCGTGTGGCTTAAGTCTTGTGATTGCGTGGTATTGTTTTCCTATGTATCGCGGTCGTGTGACCTTACTCCTGCAGTCGCAATAAATAACTTGATGTCAGTGGTCGGAAGTCCCTTTTTGCTCTATCTCGACTTGTTTTCACTCAAATCTTTTCTGAACACTTCTAAACATGGAAACTTATAAAATAGAAGTAATCCATGTCAATTGCACTATTTATCCACTTTATACTAGCAAAAGCATAAGATTAAAAGCTAAATAAGTAGGTAGAGTACCAACTTATCACATGTAACCGTCAATTATCCACCCTAGACAAAAACCCAAGGATTACACCTTGTTTTCACCAAGTTACACCAGAAAATCAGCCTAGGTCAAGTCAAATTCACTCTCACAATCAAAAGCTAGTGATTCTAAGGATTAACTAACAAAAAACTAGTTATACGGGTGCATTAACTTATCTCAATAAAGGATTTTGGGTGGAAACTGCAGAAGTTTGCCCTAAATCGCCTTTCTCAGTTCTGGGATGGAGGTGGAAAAAAAATAACATTTTTAAGTCTAAAACTATATTTAACAGTGGGTAACCTGCTATAGCGGCCTGATTCCCGCTATAGTGACATCGCTATAGCGAGATTTGTCCGCTATGGCGGGGTTAACCCAAGATGATCTCCGCTATAGCGGAAATATTCTTGCTATAGTGGGCCTGTTATAGAAACATGTATTCCACTACAGTGGTATAGGTGAGGCAAAAAGTTTGACAATTATAGATTTTTGTCAGTTTTACAACATACTTCCAGATATTGTCATCTCGAACTAACCCTTTTGTGTTAAATACGATATCCGGAGTTCTACTAACCCAAATTCACTTTCAAAAGTTTTTATAAACTCCTTAACCTCTCAGTTATCAGACTATGGTCTTAACTCATATCAACACCAACCTATTAATTACCAGATTTATCTAGACCATACCACACTTGAAATTCATCCAACACTAGCCTAGCCTAAAATTTTTGACACTTTATTTGGGGAGAATCTTAAACTAAATTTTGGCATGCTAGACTGTACCATAATGAAAGAAGGGTCATTACATTAACATTATGCAAGCAGTAATTAAGAAATATATGATACAATCTCTAAGTAAGTTCCCAAATGACAAAACTACTTGTGATGATGTTTTTCCTACAAAATTCTTTAAGGAATATTGGTCTATTGTTGGTGATGGTACTATTGCAGCAATACTGTAATTCTTTCATAATGGCAAACTATTGAAAGTTGTGAATAGATCCACTGTTACCTTGATGCTAAAGGTAACTTCTCCTACTTATGTTAAAGATTTTATACCAATTACTTTTTGCACTACTCTTTATAAGTTGATTGCAAAGATAATCATAGCAAAGCTAAAGTTAGTAGTGGATTTTATTACTACCCCATCACAATCTACTTTTACAAAGGGGAGGAATATTTTAGACAAAATCATTATAGATCATGAAGTTTTGAAAGTCTATAAGCATAAAGGTGTATCTCCTAGGTGCATCATTAAAGTGGATACAAGGAAAGCCTGTGATTTTATGGAATGGCTTTTCTTAAGAATGATTTTATTGGAGTTTGAGATTCGTAGTAAGTTGGTGGCGCTGATTATGAACTGTGTAAGTACAATTAATTATTCCTTACTACTATATGGAGGCATAACAGAAACCTTTTAATCTAAGAAGGACTTGATACAAGGAGACCCATGTCTCATTATATAATATGTTGTCCATGGAGTACATTAATAGGTCCCTTAAAAGCTTGAAAATGTAGCCAGACATCAACTTTCACCTCATATTTGAGAAAATGGACCTGTTACATATAAGTTTTACTGATAATCTACTTTAGTGTTTAGAAAAGGTAGAATTTCTATCCAAATTATGCTCAGGTACTTTGAGTATTTCTTAGTTGTTTCAGGTCTAAAAGTAAACATGCAAAAAAAGCTACCTATACATTGTTGGAGTCCTCCCCACGCCCACCCTAAGCTTAAGGAAGAACTGATTGGTGAGTTAGTTCTTTCCATTAAGTATTTGTGTGTTCCTTTTTCATCCAAAAAAATTAACCATCAATAATTGTACGCTATTAGTGGAACATATTATTGCTAGAGTCAAGTGTTGGACTTTCAATTTCTCTTATATGGTGGTAGATTGCAACTTATAAAGAGTGTATTGTTTGAAATGTAGACCTATTAGGTACATGTTTTCCTACTTCTTAAGAAGCATTCACAGATCACTAGCATTTGCATAAACTTCTTGTGGAATGGTATGAAGGAAAGTTCTAGGAAGACCATAAAATCTTGGAAAATATTCAAACCCAGATTATCTAAAGGACTTAACATACTCAAGTTTAATATCTGGAACAAAGTTGTTCTAATAAAGATGCTACGGGCAGTATCTATGAAGAAAGGAAGATTGTAGGTTCTATGGGTGCACATTCTACTATATAAAAAAAGAAACTTAAATAAAGTAGAGACTCCTGAAAGAGCTAGTTGGATTGTAAGGAATATAATATGTTATGGATTGGATTCCTTCTAAAGGTTCTACTACTACAGCCTCACTTCAAGCATTTCACAAGAAAGGAAGATATACCATAAAGGTTGCTTATGAAAAAATGTTACCTCAATATTCCAAGGTGGACAAGAAAACATTGGTGAATCTCACTAATAGAATCCCTAGTCATAAATTTGTTTTATTTTTAGCATTGTACCAAAGATTATCCATGTGGAGAGGCTGAGAAAGTGTGGTATATTAGTGAATACTAATCGTGTTCTCTATGAAAAGGATAGTAGTTTAGTCTCATGAGCATTTTTCCTTTGCTTGTGATTATTCCCAACATGTATAAAAGGTCTTGTTGCAGTGGTTGGGAATACACAAACAAATCAATAGTTGGAATATGAACTGTTGTGGCTGTCCAGAAAGGTGAGGAATATAAGATCAAGAAATGCAATTCTGGGCTTCTTGTTTGTAGCTGTTGTTTATTATATTTGGATGGAGAAGAATAATCACAAATCAACTTGAAGAAGAAGACTTACAAATTTCTCCTCAAATATATTATATTACATAAACATATAGTAGGACATAAAAATTGTAAGTGGGCAGATTGTCTTCATAGTTTAAATTGGTTTCCACAATTGTAAAACTAGTCCTGCGTATATCCAGGCTAATCACATAGTGTTCTATTTTCCGGTGGTGTTTCTTTTGTTGGTTATTTCTGAGAATCTAGCTAAGTCCAAAAGATAATTTATACATAACTATTAGTGATTGTGACAGGTGATTTGCAATGTAGTCGATTGTGTGATTGTGGCTAAAGGTGGTGGATATGAATGATAGATAGTGACAAATGATAATGGTGTGTGATGACGGTGTTTAATAGTAACATTGGATAGAGGAGTGATGAAGTTTCATCTTTATGAAAATCCTTGAATTAAACAACTAAAATTGATTTATACAAAAGTGGTTAATGAATATAATTTTTTTTACATACTTTGGATATTTTTGTCACGACCAAAAAGGCCTGAGTGGCATCCACACTAACCCTCTGGTCGAAGAACCATCTAACCCAAATCTTAACTTGATTACTTAACCAAATTTTAAAAGAGATAATATAAAAGAAACTTAAATCATAATGCAAGTCAAAAACTAATATAAATAAGTGCAGAATAATTCAACTAGCTAATACATCCCTGAAGAACTGAAAGCTATCATACAAGAACGCTAATCATAAATAATGTCTAAGATATCCAAAATGACCAAAAATAAATAATAAAGTTTTATCATTTGGAATAAGGACAATGACTCAAGGAAGATCCATGATAGCCTGAGATGTAGCGCTCACCCTTTGTATAAAAATTTTAGCCATCTAGTTTAGATGAGGTCGCATCTGAGCCTCTGGAATACGGTCTGCACTCAGCAAAAGAAGAGTAGAGGGTAGTATTAGTTTAAAACACTATGAAATGGTAGGTATCATAGGCTGACTCAGTTTAGAACCGGTATATAATCAAATCAAATAACAAGTAAAAGGCACTTGAACACTTAGCATGTAGTTCAGTCAACAAATAATTATCTCAAGTCAAGTCAACAACATTAGTAACACGTTCACATAACTCACCGAATATTACCACAACAAGGTAAGAGTAAATACTTTCAATTAAAAAAATAAAGTGGAATCTAGGTCTACCTAACTTTTATCAATGTAATCAACACCTCTACTATCATCTCATCTCATCTCACAATATCATCTCACCATATGCGAACATGAAATAAAATAATATATAACAAAGGGTGTACATACATCCTAAAGGGTCTTATTTCTGCCTAACTAGTCATGACATGCAGAGAATGCATCAGGGTCCATGTACCCTCTAGAACCATTTTCCATCAGTGAAATATCAATCTGTACCAGCTCGTCGTACCCGATCCCAAAATAAGTAACAATATCAATTCGTACTAGCTTGTGGTATTGATCCAACTACCAAATGAACCTATGGTTTCCAGTCCTATCTCTCCAGATATAATACAATACACTAAATTACATGTACACTTATTCATTTCAATTCATTAATTTGATTTATGTATACCTAGCATATTTATTCAAGCACAACATCAAAACACTCATCATTTCAAATATGTTCGAAGACCAATCACAAGTCAAATAATTCAACAACATACATGTACTAAAATATGTCTCAACTCCAATTTAAACCATAGACTACCTCGAGTGAAGAATTACCACCCGCAAGTTACTTCGCATTTGTCTTGCCTTACTTAACACTTCAGAATGTTCAAAGTCTATAAACAAAAATTTACAAGAGTGATTAATCATGTACTCTTCATTTTAGACCTTGAGAATTTAACCCACTAATTCTACCCTTAATTAAGGTCTGTAGCATTTTCCAAAGGTCAATTATTCATTAACTAGTCCTGCAATAATGATGTGATCGACATTCAAAAGGTTTTAAACCAAATTACCCCCTTTTAAGAAATTTTTATGCTTAAGGGTCTCATCTTTATGGAACCCAAAGTTCCCCATTAGTAATAATCATATTTAGAACTATCAATTTCATGCTAGAAATAATAAAAGAACATCCTAGAATAAATTCTAAGTGAAATTACACCTACCCATAGGGTTTTCTCCACTTTTCATACTTTCAGGGCTCTAAACCCACAATTCCACCATTAATCCTCAATCTTAAGGTCTCTCAAAGATTAATGATTGATAAACTAAGACATTTACAGAGTAACTTACCTCGAACGAAGGAAAATGCTCAATTGTAGGGAAAATCATCCTCTTAGAGATCTAGAATGCAATTAGAGTTTGTGAGAAATAACTCTAAAAACTGACTTAAGTTCAGGAAAATTGTCCTATCACTCATTATGGCGGACCAGGTCTTGCTACCGCGAGCTGTTATAGCAAGAATTGGCTCGCTATGACAGTCACTTGACTGTTATGATGGGAACTTATCCGCTATATTGAACTCATCATGATGATAGGCTTCCTCTCTATGGTGACTGCAAAAACCCAAACATTAGAGACTCTCTCAAAATCCCTCATTTCACAACACACTTTGATTTATAGACATCAAGGATCAAACTCAACACGGTAACCACTGTAACTGGAGTTCTATGAACCTTATTACCATCCCAAAACATCCTACGGAACCCTACAATAGTCGATTATCCATAAATGGACACTATACTATCACATAACAAACCACGATACCGTAACCATATCAAAGGCACATAACACTAGATTTCTGTCAAAGCTCACCCTAGCCTGAGATTTTGTCAACTCTCATCTTAGGGAATTTTCTAGTTGGGTACTTACCCCCTAACTTTACTATAATAATGGAATATCTCATTACATCAAATACCAATTAAATAATTATTCTCCCCCAAATGACAATAAGAAAAAAAATAAGGGAAAAAAGGATTACCTAAATCAGTGAACAAGTGCAGATACTTGCTACGCATGTTTGCTTTGGTCTCTCAAGTGGCCTCCTCAATAGGATGTTTCTTCCACTGGACCTTCATAGAAGCAATCTCCTTTATCCTCAACTTCTGGATATCTCTATCTAGAATAGCAATAGCCTCATCTTCGTAAGAGAGGTTTTTATCAAACAGGATCAAATCCCAGGGAATTATGTAATCACCATTTTTGTGGTACTTTTTAAGCATAGACACATGAAATACGGGATAATTCCTAACAAACTCGGAGGTAATGCCAATTTATAGGCCACTGGCCCTACTATTTTGATGAATCTCAAAAGGTTCAATATATCTTGGACTCAACTTGCCATGCTTCCCGAACCGTATAATATTCTTTATGGGTGAAACCCTGAGAAACACTTGCTTACCTTTTATGAAATGTACATCTCGCACCTTTCTATCTGCATACTCTTTTTGCCTACTTTGAGATGCTAGGAGCTTCTCTTGGATGAACTTCACCCTTTCCATATAATCCCTCAGAAGATCTGTACCCCATAGCCTTATCTCAAATAGATCTAACCAGCCAATGGAAGATCTACATCTCCTCCCATATAACGCTCCAAATGAAGCCATATTTATGTTCAAATGATGACTATTATTATAAGAAAATTCAGCCAATGATAGATACTGGTCCCAATGGCCCCTAAAATCTATCACACACATGTGGAGCATATCCTCTAACACTTGAATCATGCGCTCAGACTGCCTGTTAATTTGAGAGTGAAAAGTTGTGCTCAGGTCAAACCTAGTACCCAACTCCTCATGTATTTTCTGCCAAAAGTTAGAGATAAACTGAGTACCCCTATCAGAAATGATAGAGATAGGCACCCCATGCAACCAAACAACTTCTTTGAGGTAAATCTTGGCTAACTTAGTTGCATTGTAAGTCACTTGAATAGGAATGAAGTGCGTAGAATTCGTCAATCTATCTACAATAACTGATAACGCTCAAACTACACCTCAAATTAATGAAGCGTAAGCGATCGTTGTCAAGTAAAGAACCCAACAAGGTTGGGGTCGAATCCCACAGAGAATATGGTGAAGATTAAGACTTTAGTGAAGTAGATGACTAGTGATCAATTATTTCCGATAAATAAAAAGGGGGGTTTTGTAATCAAATTGTAAACAAAACAATAATAAACGTAGGAGTTTAAATCAGTATGAGAGGATGAACTAGGGATGTGTTCACCATGGCGTTGTAACAATATCGATTCTAGGCTTAACCGGGTTCTTTCTATATGCGTGTCACGATGTGATTGCGTCTATTGTATCGTCTAAACGTCTCTCGACCAAATAAACAAATTTCCTTTTATCTTCTTTCGATCTCAAAAAGATGTGCTTTTTAGCTCTCAATCCTAACATCAAGTAGACTAATCCAGTTACAGCATTAATCTCTAAGACGAGAGTTGGTAGTCTCGAATCCTTGTCGTTAATCAATTTTTCCCGGTTTTAATCTCTTTACTCAAGCAAATTAAACCTAGGCATGTTCTAATGTTTGCAACCACTAGAAAACGTGACATAAAGTATGATTAACAACGTGACAATACATATATCGAACCCAATGCTACCCGGAATCTATATTACTACGTTTGCCATGGCTCCCACAACCCTAGTTGCGGGAGTTTTAGTTACTCATGCTCGATAAATAAGAGAAAATAGTTGTATTCATCATAAAAGGAAGAAAAGTCTTACAATATAATGAAAATAATCAATCTTCCAATATCCACGAACAAGAACTCCAAGAACTCACGAACGAATCAAGACACGAATTCAAGAGAATGAACCGTGTTGTTGTTCTCAAAAACCAACCAAAAACGTGTTTAAACTAATGGGAGAATAATTAATACATAAACCTAACATAGGGTATTTATAGGAGTAGTAGAAACCAAATCCAAAACGGGCTAGGAATCCCCAAAACGCGGGTCGCCGACTTAAGCTACTGCCTTAGCGTGACGGTCAGGCTGACGGACCGTCACTGCCTTGACGGACCGTCGCCTGGACCGTCAGCCTTAGGCAGTGGCACTGCCCCTTTGCTGCCTTGGTGTGACGGTCACTTGTGACGGACCGTCACATGTGTGACGGGCCGTCACTCAGGCCGTCACACTTAGGCAGATTGCTCTTTTTCGCGTATTTCCGTCCGTTTCCGTGTTTGTTTCCATTTCCTACAAATACAACATAAAAACATCAAAAACAACAATGGTTGCTTGAAAACGTACGATTGTTCTTAGTAAAAAGGAGTCGAAAGTGACGTAAATTAGCGTCACATCAACACCCTCAACTTAAAACGTTCGCTTGTCCTCAAGCAACATAACATAAAACAATCAAACGACTCAACTAAGAACAAGAACTCATGTCTATAGCAACTCATGTTCATTCAAACTTATTCAATTAAATCATGCTCCCTTGTAACACACGAATGTATGAAACACTAACTTGCAAGGATCCAAACATGTCATTCCGATATGATAGACATTATGCATACACACGCGTAGCTATCCTAACAATCAATAGACAATATAGACATCTTGGTGCCCTCACCACAAAGAAATCCCACACACAAGATTTGGGACTAGGTAAGCGCTCACACTCACAAACGATTTCAAACAATGCACATGCGATACCATAGGCTTGCCCTTACTATTCTATTTCAGTTCTTCAGAAAGCCGCTCAGGATCACTACAGGACTTGTTTAGGCTTGTAATGAGGCTTCGGGTGCAGGTAGGATACATTTAGGGGTTAGTGACTAAGCCCTCCTTGGAACCATTTACATCTTATCACCACATAACTTCACTTTATCCATCCTTTATTCACCTTTTTATTTCCTTGATTCTAGATACCGGTGCGGCCTCTTTATTGACAATTTTTTTGTTTCCCTTTTTTTTTATTTTTTTCTTTTCTTTTCTTAGGCGCACACCCGGATTTTCATTCTATTCAAAAACCAATCTTCTCCATCATCTTTTTCTTATCATTCACCTCTGTAGTAGCCACCCCCAACTTAGGCTGATTGCCTGCGTTAAGGTGCACAATGTCCATGCAGGACCAGGGCCAAACAGGGTTTACCTCTATAGTAGCCACCCTCAACTTAGGCTGATTGCCTGAGTTGAGGTGCACGATGTCCAAGGAAGGACCAGGGCCAAAATAGGGATTCAAAGTTAAACAGGAACGGTGACAGGTTATTGAAAGAACAAGGTCAATTATGGCTCAAACAGGGATCAAAGGGACTATTTGCATTTGGACGGTCTTATAGGTTAAGTGGACTGCACACAAAAAGGGCCTATGATCCTTTCCTAAGCAACCAAACTTCGAACTTTAACAAAATAGACCGGACGAGTTCTAGATGCATGCACAGAGTAAGAATTTTTAACAATAATCTCACACGCTCTTGGCACCAAGAACTATATCGCTACAAACTATCAAACAACCGCTCGGCTTAAGCATACTCATTCTACTCATAATCACACAATGACATCCAAGGATCCAGACAGTCAGTCGTTTCAACATAAGTGCAAAACCAGAAAATTTTTAAAGGGGCGCTACTTTGATAAGAAATCGCATGCTTTGCTATAGACACTAAAAAAAATTTAAAATAAACAACCTAAACATGCCGGTTCTACTAGATAGCACACCGGAGGGAAAAGAAACACGGCAACAAAAACCCTCGGGGGTGACTCAACAATTTATGGGTTGCCTCCCATACAGCGCCTGATTTAACGTCGCGGCACGACGCGGGTGTCTTGATTACTCAGACTTCATCAAGACACCCCAGACTTAATACACAACCGTATGCACAACTATATACCCTATAATAAACAAAAACAACAAATAAAAGTAAAAACAGGAAAGTATGACTAAGAGTCAAATAAACACACCAGACTTAATCAACAACCGTATTCCCCGGCAACGGCGCCACTTTTTGATAATGCTCAAACTACACCTCAAATTAATGAAGCGTAAGCGATCGTTGTCAAGTAAAGAACCCAACAAGGTTGGGGTCGAATCCCACAGAGAATATGGTGAAGATTAAGACTTTAGTGAAGTAGATGACTAGTGATCAATTATTTCCGATAAATAAAAAGGGGGGTTTTGTAATCAAATTGTAAACAAAACAATAATAAACGTAGGAGTTTAAATCAGTATGAGAGGATGAACTAGGGATGTGTTCACCATGGCATTGTAACAATGTCGATTCTAGGCTTAACCGGGTTCTTTCTATATGCGTGTCACGATGTGATTGCGTCTATTGTATCGTCTAAACGTCTCTCGACCAAATAAACAAATTCCCTTTTATCTTCTTTCGATCTCAAAAAGATGTGCTTTTTAGCTCTCAATCCTAACATCAAGTAGACTAATCCAGTTACGGCATTAATCTTTAAGACGAGAGTTGGTAGTCTCGAATCCTTGTCGTTAATCAATTTTTCCCGGTTTTAATCTCTTTACTCAAGCCAATTAAACCTAGGCATGTTCTAATGTTTGCAACCACTAGAAAACGTGACATAAAGTATGATTAACAACGTGACAATACATATATCAAACCCAACGCTACCCGGAATCTATATTGCTACGTTTGCCATGGCTCCCACAACCCTAGTTGCGGGAGTTTTAGTTACTCATGCTCGATAAATAAGAGAAAATAGTTGTATTCATCATAAAAGGAAGAAAAGGCTTACAATATAATGAAAATAATCAATCTTCCAATATCCACGAACAAGAACACCAAGAACTCACGAACGAATCAAGACACGAATTCAAGAGAATGAACCGTGTTGTTGTTCTCAAAAACCAACCAAAAACGTGTTTAAACTAATGGGAGAATAATTAATACATAAACCTAACATAGGGTATTTATAGGAGTAGTAGAAACCAAATCCAAAACGGGCTAGGAATCCCCAAAACGCGGGTCGTCGACTTAAGCTACTGCCTTAGCGTGACGGTCAGGCTGACGGACCGTCACTGCCTTGATGGACCGTCGCCTGGACCGTCAGCCTTAGGCAGTGGCACTGCCCCTTTGCTGCCTTGGTGTGACGGTCACTTGTGACGGACCGTCACATGTGTGACGGGCCGTCACTCAGGCCGTCACACTTAGGCAGATTGCTCTTTTTCGCGTATTTCCGTCCGTTTCCGTGTTTGTTTCCATTTCCTACAAATACAACATAAAAACATCAAAAACAACAACGGTTGCTTGAAAACGTACGATTGTTCTTAGTAAAAAGGAGTCGAAAGTGACGTAAATTAGCGTCACATCAATAACCCATATCAAATCATACTTCCCCAAAGTCTTGGGAAGTCCAACCATAAAATCCATGGCTATTCTCTCCCACTTCTATTCAGAAATGGGCATTATTTGAAGAGTACCACCAGGCTTTGGTGTTCAGATTTTACTTGCTGACAGTTCTGACACTTAGCCACAAAATTGACTATGTCTTATTTCATTCGACCCCACCTATAGTGTTGCTTTAAGTCGCGATACATCTTGGTCACACCAGGATGTATAGAATACTTTGAACAGTAAGCTTTTGCTAAGATCGTGGAAATCAAGTCATCAACACGGGGCAAACAAACCCGCCTTTTAATTCGAACAACACCTTCATCATCAATCATGGCCTCCTTGGTCTCACCCCTCAACACCTTATCACGAATCCTACTGAACATCACATCATCAAATTGCTTACCCTTAATTTGATCAAGAAATAAGGACCTTTCCTCAACATATGCCAACAATCCACCCCTTTTAGACACTTCCAGTCTTATGAAATTGTTAGCTAGAGTCTGAATGTCTCTAGCCAACGAACATCTAGTAGCTTTCAAGTAGGCCAAGCTATCCATACTCTCAGTCTTTCTGCTTAACACATCGGCTACTACACTAGCCTTACTAGGATGCAACAAAATGGTAATGTCATAATCCTTGAGCAAATCCATCCACCTTTATTGCCTTAAGTTCAAGTCTTTCTGAGTGAAAACATGTTGCAAGCTCCGGTGGTCTGTGAACACTTCACAATGCACGCCATATAAATAATGTCTCCAAAACTTGAGAGCAAACACCATACCATCCAGCTCTAAGTCATGAGTAAGATAGTTCTTCTCATGCACTTTCAGTTGTCTCGAAGCATAAGAGATAACATTCTTTCCCTGCATCAACACAACACCTAAACCAGATCATAAGGCATCATAATACACAATAAAATCCTTATCTTCCACTAGCAAGGCAAGAATCAGAGCAGTAGTCAACAAAGTCTTGAGCTTTTGAAATCTCTCCTCGCACTCATCTAACTAAAGGAATGGTAACTCTTTTTGAGTCAAGTGGGACAGATGGGTGGAAATGGATACAAACCTCTTCACAAATCTAGGGTAATAGCTAGCTAACCCCATGAAGCTATGAATCTTGATCACAAAAGTGGGCGTAGCGTAATTCTTAACTATCTCAATTTTTTGCGAGTCTACCATAACCCTTTATTTCGAAACAACATGCCCCAATAAGGACATGAAAGATAACCAAAATTTACACTTGGAAAATTTCACATACAACTCTTTTTCCTTCAATAAACCCAACACAATCCTAAGATGAGTTTTATGATCCTCATCAGTCTTAGAATGCACTAGGATATTATCAATGAACACAATAATGAATGAGTCTAGGTAGGGAATAAATATCCTATTTATTAGACTTATAAAAGCAGTCAGAGCATTAGTCAACCCAAAAGACATCACAAGAAATCGTAGTGTCCGTACCTGGTCTAGAAAGCAGTCTTAGGAATATCAGAAGGCCAAATTTTCAACTAATGGTATCCGAACCTCATATCAATCTTAGAAAAGACTGATGCATCCTGCAACTGGTCGAACAAGTCATCAATAAGAGGTAGAGAATAATGTTTACGGATCATAACTTTATTCAACTGTCAATAGTCTATGCACATATGCAGACTACCATCCTTCCTCTTAACAAATAACACTGGAGAACCCCATGCGGAGGCACTCGGACGAATGAATCCTTTACTCAACAACTCTTGTAACTGAGCCTTAAGTTCTTTGAACTCAACAGGAGCCATTCTATATAAGGGAATAGAAATGGGGTGCATATTTGGCTCTAAGTTGATAGAAAAGTAAATATCTTAGTCTGGGCATGCCAGGAAAATCCACAGGAAATACCTCTTGAAACTCACATACGACATGAACTGACTCAATAGATGGGACCTTCGTACTAGTGTCCCAAAGATGATCTAAGAATGTCAAACACCCCCTTCCTATCAGATGTTGAGCATGAATGAAAGATGCAAGATTCATAGGAGCAGGACTATAGTTACCCTTCCACTCTAGTCTATCCAACCCAGGCATAGCCACAGTTACTATATTAGCATGACAGTCTAATATAGCATAGTGCAAAGCCAACCAACTCATCCCTAGAATGATGTCAAAATACACCATGTTTAGAATCACTAAATCAAACAATCTTTTGCCCTACAAATATAATAGGACAAGCACAAAATACTCTATCAACAATCACCGACTAGCCCACTAGGGTAGACACATGAACAGGAAAATCAAGTAACTCACAGAGTCATGTCTAACCCCTCAGCAAAACCAGCAGACACATTTGAGAAAGTAAAACCAGGATCAAACAATACTGAAGCCATGCGGTCACAGAGAAGAATAGTACATTTGATCATCACATCTGATGCCTCAGCCTTGGACGTGCCTGGAAAAGTGTAGAAGTGGTTCTTACAACCTACATGAGCAATGTCCCTGTTAGTCTGATTACCTACTCTGGCATTACCACCTCCCCTGGTTGGTTGGGTGCCACCCCTGCCAGCTGTGTGACCACCCCACCTGCCCTGCAAATGATCTCTATCATACCCACTATCTCTACCTACTAGATTTGGAGCTTTGGGAGCCCACTGACCTGTATGTCGATAACAAGGACAATTTATCTTAAGATGACCAACTTCACTACACTCATAGCATGCACAGTCCAAGGTAGGTCACTGCACAAGAGCAGACAAAGTGAGCTAACCACCAAACTTTGATCTAGGCTGGCTGGCCCTCGATGGACCCCTACTAGAAACTTGCATCACAGACTAAATAGGGTGCAAAGGGTATCCCTGTGAACCCTGACCCCTGGAATATTGACCACTGAAACAGCCTCCAGATCAAGGGCTCCTTTAAAGCACTCTTTGTGTAACCCTCTTTCTTTACACCTTTAACCTTCTGTGAAAACTGAATTAACTCTTGAAAAGACTTACCAGAGGATCCTACTTGCAGAGCTAAAATCTGAAGGCCTGTATTCAAACCTTTCAAAAAAATAGCGTATCCATTCATCCATTGTATTAATCAACTTTAAAGAATAATAAGACAATGCATGTATCGAGCCTCGTAAGCTGCCATAGAAGAATTCTCCTACTCAATATTAACGAACTCATCCCTTTTTCTATACCTTATAGTGCATGGAATGTACTTCTCTAGAAACATATAGTAAAACTGACACCAAGTCATAGGGAGTGACCCAGTAGGCCTGCACTCCATAAACGCCCTCCACCACATCTTGGCATCCTCTTGCAACTGAAAAGCAACAAACTCAACACCATACCTTTTAATAATACACTTTATGTGCAGTCACTCATGAAAATCAATGATAAAATCATAAGCATCCTCAGACTCCAACCTATGAAATACTGAAGGTTTCATCTACACAAACTTCCAAAAAAGGTCAGGCTCGTTGCTGGTCATTACTAGACCTGTCAGTAGAGGTGGAAAGATACTTATTTCTAAAGCCTCATCTATTCGAGGAGCCACAGTTGCAGCATGCTAGATCACCAGATTATGTACGGTGGGCATTGTATGAGTAGTCTCATTCCCTTCCAGTCCACTCAGAAAACTCAGAAGTTGTTGGATTATGTCGAATGATATTGGAACCGACGTTGTACCTTCCTGAATGGATGCCTCCCATGTCCCCTGAAATGGTACTGCTTCCTCCTCTAAAACCTCAGGCAGATCCTTATGTAGATAATGAGATGCTGACTTCTCTCAAAATAGACCTGTGGCCCGAGCTCCACCCCTTGGCATGTGTGCCCCTCCTTCTCCTAGCTCTTCTTTTACCCTGCCTTTGTTGCAAACCACAACTTCAACAGCTGGTTCCGGCACCTCTGCTCTAGATTCTAAAGTGCATGTTCTCACCATATGTAAGAATAAGAGTGAAAGAGTCAGATACAAATTTGGATCGACAAATACCAATTGGAATTAAGTAATATCATGAAGGAGAAAGAAGTTGAGTTTTCCTAAAGTCATGTAACCTTCTAAAGAAAAGTACAAATGTGTCTGTACCATGCTACAAGACTTTACTAGTCATGTTCTTGTATGACAAGATCAATGAACTTGAGGCTTTAATACAAACTTTTTCACGACCCAAATAGCGGGACCACACTAATCCTCCAGTGGGAGAAAATCTAACCTAAACCTTAACCTTATTACTTAACAAAATTTTAAAAGATATAATATAAAAGAGACGTAAACCATAATGAAAGTCAAAAACTAATATAAATAAGTGCAGAATAATTTGACTAGCTAATACATCCCCCAAGAATTGAAAGTTATTGTACAAGAATTCTAATCATAAACAATGTCTAAGATATCAAAAATGACCAAAATTAAATAATAAAGTTCCATCATCAGGAAGAAGGACAATGACTCAAGGAAGATACCCGACATCCTGAGATATGTGCTCACCCTTGGATCAAAATGTCAGTCACCTAGTCTAGATAAGGTCGCGTATGATCCTCTGGAACATGGTCAACACTCAACAAAAGAAGAGTACGTGGTAGTATCAGTATAAAATACTATGTAATGGTAGGTATCATAGGACGACTCAGTTTAGAACATGTATATAATCAAATCAAATAACATGTAAAAGAAACTTCAACACTTAGCATATAGTTCAGTCAACAGATAGTCATCTCAATCAAGTCAACAATATTAGTAACAAGTTCACATAACTTACTGAATATTGCCACAACAAGGTAAGGGTAAACACTTTCAACTAAACATGTCACGTGGAATCTATGTCAACCTAACTTTTATCAATGTCATAAATACCTTTAGTCTCATCTCAGCTCATGATACTATCTCACCATATGCGACCATGAAACAAAACAATATAAAAGAAATGGTGTAAACATATACTAAAGGGTATTATTTTTGCCCAACTATCCATGTCCTACAGGGGACGCACTAGGGTCGATGTACCCACTGAAACCATTTCCCATTAGTGCAATATTAATTTGTTTCAGCTAGTGATACCTGATCCCAAAATAAGTAAAAATATCCATATGTACCGATTCGTGGTACCCCATCCAACTATCAAATGAACCTATAGTTCCCAGTCTTATCTCTCAGGATATAATACAGTGCACTAAATCACACGTACATTTATTTATTTCATACCTAGCTTATTTATTCAAGCACAACATGAAAACAGTCACCATTTCAAACATGTCCAAGATAAATCACAAGTTAAACAATTCAACCACATACATGTACTAAATTAAGTCTCAACTCCAATTTAAATCGTAACCTACCTCGAGTGAAGAATTACCACCCGCAAGTTACTTCACAAATGCCTTGCCCTTTCTTAACACTTCAGAATATTCAAATTCTATGAACAATTACAAGAGTAATTAATTATTTACTCTTTATTTAAGACATTGAGAATTTAACCCGTTGATTCTACCCTTAATTGAGGTCTGTAGCATTTTTCAAGGGTCAATTATTCATTAACTAGTCCCACAATAATCATGTGATTGACATTCAAAAGGATCTAACCAAGTTACCCCTTTTTTGCCATTTTTATGCTTAAGGGTCTCATTTTTATAGAACTCAAGGTTCCCTATTAGTCCTAATCATTTTTAGAACTATCTATTTCATGCTAGGAATTATAAAATAATATCTTGGGATCAATTCTAGGTGAAATTACACCTACCCATAGGGTTTTCCCCACTATTCATACTATCAGGGCTCTAAACCCATAATTTTACCATTAATCCTCAATCTAAAGGTCTCTTAAGGATTAATGATTGATAAACAAAGAGCTTTACGAAGTAACTTACCTCAAACATAGGAAAACGCCCAATTCTGGGGAAAATTTCCCTCTCGGAGATCTAGAACACAACTTAGAGTTTGTGAGAAACAACTCTGAAAACTGACTTAAGTTCAGAAAATTTGTCTCGTCACTCATCACGATGGACCGCATCTTGCTACGGCGAGCTACTATGGTCGGGAACTAGTACACTATGGTCGGGAACTAGTACACTAAGGTGAACTCATCAAGACAAGAGCCTGCCTTGCTACAGCGACTGCAAAAACTAAAACATCGAAAATTCTCTCAAAATCCCTTATTTCACAACACACTTTGATTTTTAGATATCAAGGATCAAACTCAACACGGTAACCACCGTAATCAGAGTTCTATAAAACCCATTATCATCCCAAAACATCCTACAAAACCCTATAATAGTCGACTATCCATAAATGGACACCACACTATCACATAACTGTAATGACCCTTTTGGTAATTTATGTGTGTTCGCCTTTCTTTTACTGTTAGAGCTTGCCTGTAGCGGTCCAAAGTCATTTATGGCTTACAGAGATGGGTAGTTCGGTGCCCGGGCCATTTATTTGGTCTTTTTGTCCATTCCTAGTCTTAGAGCTTTTAACTTTGGAAATTATTGACTTCAGTCAACATTTTTGGTGAATATGCTCGAAATCAAATTCTGACAGTTATGTTAGCTCCGGAGCGTGGAATTTGGTATAGAGAGACCTTTGGTCGAGATCCGGGATCTTTTCAACTGGGAATTCTCTCTCATTCTGCATTTTTAGGCCAGTTAGGCTTGTTTGGTTGACTTTGGTCAATATTTGAAGAAGACAACCTTAGATGGAAATTCCGTCAGTGTCGTTAGCTCCAAAATGTCGAGTTTGTGTTAGTTTGTTGGTTGGTTTGGGTTCTGGATGAGCCGGGCTTATTTCAGGTGTTTGGTTGGATTAGTCAGTGTTGACTTGGGTCAAAATTCTTCTGAAACAACCTCGTATGAAAGTTTTATCGATTCCATTGAGTCCGAAACATCGTTTCCACTCTAATAGCACTATTGGTTTTTGAGTATGGGGTTCCAATTATGCCCGGAATGCCCCGTAGAAGTTTTTGGTTGTTGCTGGTTTTTCTGCTTCTGGTGGACTTCAGTGCGATCGCGCTCCTTTAGTGTGATTGCGCTGGTATATGTTTTCCCCTTCAACGTGATTGTGCTCCTTTAGCGCGATAGCCCTGGTCTGGTATCCTTCCTTCAGCGCGATCGCGCTCCTTTAGCGCGATAACGCTGACCAGCGACCAGCAGCTATATATTTTTTATCCCAATTGTTGTCCATTTTCGCTCAATTTTTGAGCATGTGCTCCCAGGATGGTAAGGAACACATGTGTATTTTTCATTTCTAGTTTTGGGTTGTGGGGTTCACGAGCCCGTTTGTGACCCAAATTTTGACCTGGTTAAAATAATAGCAATATGGGTACCGTTAGCATTGTATTGATGTGTAGATTATTGTTTTGATAGTGGTTCCATGATTTGGAGTTTCCCGGAGCAGTTCTAGCCTAGACAATGACATCCCCGCAGCTATTCGTTGGACGACAGGTAGGTTATGGCTTTCCCTACCTAGACTGCGTATATAGGCTATAATTTCATTAATTAGTATCCTTGGGTGGGTTGCTATAGGTTGGCAACCCATACCTTATCCACCTTTTCTGTCTGTTTATTTCATAATCTTATTGTAGCATTCGTGTAGTATTGTATATCACCCTTATGGTCCTGTGTGGCCTTGTATTGACTCTGGAACATAGATGATGGGCGATTTGGGAATGTCCGCGAGTCCCGGACATAGAGATATCCTTTTAAGCTGGTTTTGACTACTGAGTAGCTGTTGGGCCTGTGCAGGGCTGATAGGAAATGTTTGTGAGCCGCTGGGCTAATTTATATTTGTGTGCGAGCATATCATCCATGAAAAAGGCTTTCCCCTGCATGTTTACTTCGATTTTGGCTGCGAGCCACTATATATGGTTTTTCCTAAACTTGCATGGCCCCGGGGACCCATTTTTGATTTAAACTAATGGGACATGGGATTTGGATGATTTCACACTTAATTTTCTACTGATACTAGGCTCTGCCGGGCGGAGTACTACACTTGATTTTCTACTAACACTAGGCTCTGCTGGGTAGAGTACTACACTTGATTTTCTTACGGATTTAGACCTGGATATGCTCTGGGAACCCTTTGAGAGTCTTGTTGAGAATTTTATTATTGATTTAGACCTGAGTATACTACTACTGTTTTAGACCCTATTCAATCTCGAGCATGTATATTCGATATTTAGCCACTGGCTTGAAATCAGACTTGTTTTCGGATAACATGTTAGAGATTTTGCGTCTGTTACTATATGTGGTCAGAGACCTCTTGGGCCCTTCGTTCCGGGGCATGGCTAGGAGCCAGGTTCATCAGAGGAGAGGTATACGGTGTAAGATGTGGTATAGCGGTCACGTCCCACCATAGGTCCTCCTACCAAAGTTTCGGGAAGAGGTGCATACAGGGTTACTATTATTGGTTCCATCATATCATTATCATGCATATTTCACTCGGATTCCACCCTTGTTTGTTGTGTGTTCAGTGTACGCTCCAGTTGTATGAGCGGACGAATGGTTTTGTTTTCACTTGATTATGTTCCTCGGTTGTATCGGTGGTCGTGTGGACTATAGGTAGGTTTTATTACTCCTGTTACTTCCTAGAGCTAGTTGTGGTCCCTAGGTTCTTGTGAATTGGTAAGTTTTAGGCTGTTGAGACTTTCGAGTTTTGGGCTTGAGATTATTGAGGGGCTAGTGTGTCCCATCTTACAGAGATGCTAATTGTGTAGCTTCAGAGTGATTGTGGGGTTCTTGATTGCAGTTTTATCCTTGCTTGAGTAGTAGTTTTGAATGCATTGGGTTAGTTATTCCATCTTGGGCTTGATTTGTGAGTGTTTTATGGCTATTCTACCTTGGCATTGATACTTTAGGCCTGTTTCTGTTAGTGTGTGATTTCTAGCTCGATTGTTGGTTACTTTCTTTCTTTCCCTTATTTTGAGTTTATCGGTATACCATCCATCTCTTTAAATTCTCCTTTTATATATTGTTGTTGCAAGGATTCCAGGTGCGTTCTTCTTTCTTACACCTGTGTTCTGTATATATTTGTTTTTTGTGTTAGCATTGTTTACTTATGACCCTTGGATGTCTATTTTCTGTGCTAGTTCCTTGTGCTTTCTCTATTGCTTCCGTGATTGCTTTCTTGCTATCTTCTACTTACTGATTTTATATCTTATATGCTCCCAGTCAGCCGATGATGCCTACTGAGTACCCATTGTCTTGGTACTCATACTACACTTCTGTACTTCTTGGTGCAGATATTAGTTGAGCTTTCGCCGTTGATTGCATTGGAGACTCGTGCGGCTTTTGGGAGATTCGGGACTAGGGTAAGCGCCTGAAGGTCGGGGCTTGTCTACATCTCATCTTTCGTACTGATACACCTTGTACTTTTGGAGATGGATTTATATTATATTTTGTTACTTTTAGCACTTGTACTCTATTAGAAGCTTCTATACTGTCGATACCAAGTCTTAGGGTTGGTGTAGATTTCTTTATGTATATATTCGGGTTTTGCTTCTGCTTTATCTACTTTTACATTCTGCTTTCGTTTATTTCTGCTTATTGTGCATTTTGGTTAGGTAGTAGCCCATTACTAACTGTTTCGGGCTACGGGGATTGGTTTGTCCACTGGGGGGTTGTAGGTGCCATCATAACCTGAGCAATCAGGTCGTGACAACTTGGTATCAGAGCTCTAAGTTCACTGGTGTCATTGTACATAAGCAAGTGTCTAAGTAGAGTCTCGCGGATAAGTATGATGACGTCTGTATTCTATCTGCAAGAGGCTACAGGGCATTATTAGGAAAAGTTTCATCTTCTTGGCTCCTTATCGTGCGTTCCTGGATCTATTGACTTTTAAACTTCGGTTGTTTCATTCCTTCTCAGATGCCTAAGATGAGTTTGACAGCGGTTGGTGTCGAGGCTTCTGTGCTTCCATCAGTGCCAGGACTTTAGAGTGAGGGTTCATCGCACCAGATAGGGGGTGTGGGGTCATCACGACCATCGATTGGATTTATTATTGCACCAGTTCTTCAGCAGGGTTGTCTGTCGATATTAGAGTACGAGGCAATATTTCATAAGATGGTTAGGCGTACTGCTAGGACTGTGCCTTCAAAGTTTGATAGGGTTCAGAGTTTTGTCGGAGGTTTGACCGCTTGGCGACCGAGCATTTGGTTACGGTTGGGACTACCTTCCTTCAGGTAGTGGATCATACTTGGGCTATCGAGGGTTTATGTCATGAGGCTTATAGAGGTAGTGCTAAGAAACGTCATCGCCAGGACAGTTCTCGAGGTTCTCAGACTCGAGGTAAGGGATTCTCCACAAGTGGTAGGTTCCATTGCTTCTTATCTAGCAGGTCGAGTTCAGTTGCTCCACAGGTTCCAGAGAGTGGTTGTGTAGGGCATGTTGAGCAGAGTAGATAGGGTTCGGATCATATCCTTTGGGGTTTGCCTTCAGAGTGTGTAGGCCGTGGTGGCCAGCCTAGTTCAGTGAGATTTGTTCATCGGGCTTTATCTGTTAGAGGTTGTTTTTAATGTGGTGAGCATGGGAACTTTGCTAGGAATTGCCCCACGATCCTGTATCCTGGTCAGCCTAGTTGTTATGATGGTGGGGAAGTTGGTCACTCTTATAGAGCTTGTCCCCTGTGCGAGACGGTTGGGCCTTCAATTTTGACTACTCAATCCAGAGTTAGATTTTGTCAGTCTGATGCCCTTCTTAGTGGGCCAGAGGTAGAGGTTCCTGATATTGTTGCTCCAGGTTAAGCTTTTGCTATCTTTGACTTGTGATAGTCTTGCTCGCATTGCGATTCTATCATTTCTATCATTTAATTGCTTATATGCCTACCTGCTACTTGTGTAGTTGTTTGATTTCTAGATTATAGATTTTATGCATTGTCTTTATGATAGTTTATTCTTTAGTAGTGAATAGGGTGAGATGTCCCTGAGAGGTGTTTACCTGGAGTTGTATCTCGTGCGTAGTTCTTATTGGTCCATTTCTGGTTGGGTTTATCTCTGTTTTGTTGTGATTAAGGACTTATGAGTGAGTCTTCCCCTTTGAGAGGTCCTAGATGGTTGTTGCCTAGGCTGTTATCATGCGGGGCTAGAGGTTCTTATTTGGGTATGGTGTTACTAGTAGTTGTGCTGAAGTTTTAGCTTTTGTCTTGAGAGAAGAGGTGTTGTTTATGCTAGTCAGCATGGTTTGGTTTTGCTTATCGGGTGATTAGAGTCGACCCTATTTATTTGGTTGGTTTAGGAGGTTGGCAGGTATGTGGGTTGTTCCCATAGTCTCCCTAAGTTTCTTGTCCGGTTAGGCTGTCTTATCTTTTTGCCCGGTTCCAGTTGCAATGAATTTCGATCGAGTCCTTTTGTTGAGCCTTTGCTTGTGGCATTATGACTGAGTTTGGCTTTAGCATTTTTGACTAAGTGTTGATAGTAGCCTTGTGGTTGAGATGTATTCGTAGCATTCTGGGTGAGTCAGGCATCCGGCCCATTTTCTCCTGCCTTGTTGAGTTTTAACAATGTAAGTTTTGGAGCTAAGGGAATGGCTCCAGGTTCTTATTTTTAGAAAGGAGTTTGTAAGGTTCAGTATATGCTATGGAAAGGTTTTGTTGGGTTGAAAAAGGAGGGAGATGACTCTTGTTCGTGTTGGTGTGTTTTAGTAGTTGACTGGGGTGACAACGAAGGTTTTCTTGGGGATTGTGTGTTGGTGATTTGATTTGGCCATCTACAGATTGCAGTGGTTTCCTTCGATTGGTTTGAGATTTCAGTAGCAGCTGCGGTTTTGGAAACTTGTTATTCAAGGCTAGTTGACTTCAGTTCCTATGGGTTCATTGGCAGTATATGAGTCTACTCGCGGGTTCGACAGAAGCATTGGTTGGTAAATTGGTATTTGGTTTCAGAATCATGGCTTGGCAGGTTACATCGGATAGTTCGTGGTAGTTTCTATTTGGTTGCAGCATCGTAGTGTCGGGAGGCAGTGGGTGCAGGCAACTTAGCTTCTTTACTTCATTTCGGATGCGGCTGTTGGCCTTGGGCACCTAGTCCTTTGCTAACCTCTATTTTAGGCTGGATATTTCTGATTTTAGTGGTGCTCTTCATTGTAAGAAGTTTCTTCCTTCTTGGTTGGACAGATGCAGTGGCGTAAGTTTTAGAACCAACAGTGATGTATTATACGTGGTCAGGTTGTACAGGTTGAGACTATCGAGCCTATTCTTGGGTTCTAACGATACTTTGGGATTTATGGTCATCTTCATTTGCCGAGAGTTTGGAAGCTTGTTTAATTAATTCTCCAAGGGTTGTCTGTCACGTGGGGCTCCAGTATTGGTTAGACTCGGCCAGTATGGACTAGAAGTTCGGTATGGTATATACGTAGAAATGGTTGGTGGTGTGAAGATCCGGTAGAGTGGTTGATTTGAGCCAAAGGGGAGAGTTGATATTATATGCAAACTTATATGGCTACATGGCAACTTTGAACCCCAGGCACCATTTCCTTTGCTTACACGGTGTCCTAACGTGATATTCATGGTATGGTAGACTCCTTCCAGAGTTGAGATTTGTAAAGCAAGTTCAAATCCGAATGGTGTTCATGTATTCAGAGTAGCAGCAGGTACTTCTTGGGGTTTGGATCTTAGCGATGGTTACAGGCTTCATGGCAGACTCACCACACTCCTTGCAGAGGCTTAATTTTGGTTTTTTCCCTATTGGGAAGGTTGCCCTGGTTAATTCGCATTTGTTTGACTCAGACTCGGCATGGTGTAGTGGTTGGGTTCGTTCTACAGTTTGGAAGATTCTTCATCAAAACAAGGTATTCATATATGCCTTACCTAACTTTGGTGTGAAGACTTCAGTCGGATTCAGATAGGTTGATCAGTTGGGTACAATTAGCGAGTTTGGTGTTGGCAAAAGTGTTCTTCCGTTGCTTGATGGTCAGTTCGGTCAGGTAACTCCAATTTTTGAGAACCTTCTATGGGTTGTTATCTTGGATGGCAAAAGTTAGTAGACAATAACTTGACCTTGATAGAACTTGAGTATAAAGGGTTTTTGTGGAATCAGCTGGCTCATGAGTTAGTGCTTTGGTTATTGAATTTTTTGGCAAATTTGGTTGTGGTTTTGAATGTTTGAGTTATGTGTGTTGATTGCCTTGCTTCTCTGGGTTCGGTGTTGTGTTGGTGCTTATTGGTTGAGATTCCCTGAGGTTCATCTTGGGTTGGCAGATCTTTGCAGTTTTGGAGTTTGAGTTTGGAATCTAACCTGGCTAGTAAGAAGTTTAGGCTTGGTTGCCTTTTTTGGTTCTTCTCTGTTGGGTGTCGTCCAGTCGAGAAGGCTACCCGGGTTGTCCGAGAGAGTAGTGCAGGTCTTGTATCCCCTGTTCTTTTCATCTCTAGTCTTTCCTTCTCTCCTGTCTTTCAGGGATGAAAGTCTTTTTAGTAGTGGATGATGTAATGACCCTTCCGGTCATTTATGCGTGTTCGCCTTTCTAGTACCGTTAGAGCTTGCCTGTAGCGGCCCCAAGTCATATCTGCCTTGCTGGGACTGGTACTTTGGTGTCCGAGCTGTTTGTTTGGTCTTTTTGTCCATTCCTGGTTTTAGAGCTTTTAACTTTGAAAATCGTAGACTTCAATCAACATTCTTGGTGAACGTGCTCGGAATAAATTCTGACAGTTCCGTTAGCTCTGGAGTGTGGACTTTGGTCTAGAGGGACATTTGGTCGGGATCCAAGAGCTTTTCAGTTAGGAATTCTCTCTCATTCTGTATTTTCAGGCCAGTTAGGCTTGTTTGGTTGACTTTGGTCAATATTCGGAGAAGACGACCTCGGATGGAAATTTAATCAGCACTGTTAGCTTCGGAATGTCGATTTTGTTTTAGTTAGTTGGTTGGTTCAGGTTCCGAATGAGCCGGGCTCATTTTGGGTATTTGGTTGGCATTAGCTAGTGTTGGCTTGGGTCAACATTCTTTCGAAATAATCTCGTATGGAAGTTTTGTCAATTCCATTGAGTCCGGAATGTTGTTTCCACTCTAATAGCACTATTATTTTTTGAGTATCGGGTTCCGATTATACCCGAAATGCCTCGTAGAAGTTTTTGGCAGTTGCTGGTTTTTCTGCTTCTGGTGGCCTTCAGCGCGACCGTGCTCCTTTAGTGCGATTGCGCTGGTCTGTGTTTTCCCCTTCAGCACGATCGCGCTCCTTTAGCGCGATAGTGCTGGTCTGGGATCCTTTCTTCAGCGCGATCGCGCTCCTTTAGAGCGATAACGCTGACCAGCGACCAGCAGCTATATATTTTTGATTCCTTTGTTTTTCCAGCATTGTTGTTGTTGTTCATATACCCCTCAATTTTGTGACTTAGAGCTAATATATCTCTCGTTAAAAAAGTGGCAACATATACCTATCATTACACAAATATTTTTTGACAAATCAAAGTAAAAAAAATTAATTTTCAATTTATTTATTTTAATAGTCATTAAAAATAAAATCCATATTGGGGTATGTTTGACTCTTCTCGTAAAGTTTAGCGGTATATTTGATACTTCTCACACTAGATTTTTTTGACATTTTTTTATTCAATAATTAATTTGAGTCTTAAATATCTCCCTTGTGGATTTATTTGCTTATCATTATTTGAATTTCTTGTTCTTATTTTATTTTCTATTTTAATTTTTTAGTGTGAAAATATGAGAACTAAAAAAAAGGCCTGCATGGAATAAAAGAGAAAAAATAAAAATTTTGTGGCCATATAATAATTTATTTTTTTGTAGTTGCGAAAAAAATTAGGGCATATATCGTAAACTTTACATGAAGATGAGTGAAAATATAAATTTGATTATCAAGATTATAAACTCGAATTAGTCATTGAATTAAGAAGGCAAAAAACTTTAGTGTGCGAAGGATTAAATATACCTCGAAATTTTGTGAGAAGGGTTAAGTATACCCCTATGTGGATTTTATTTTATTAAAAATTAAAATTAAAATTTGTATCAATTTTTTACTTCCGTTAATCAAAATGGGTATATTTGGGTCATTTGTGTAACGGTAGGGGTTTAAGTGAGCTGCGTTTTTTTTTAACAAAAGGTATATCAACTCTAAATCACAAAGTTGAATAGTATATCAGGACTTTTCCCTCATTACTATTATTACTATTATTATTATTGTTATTATTATTATTATTATTATTATTATTATTATTATTATTATTATTATTATTATTATTACTATTATCATCATCATCTATGGTCGGCATGTTCATGAGTATGCAGTGTATATCACACTTTTATTAATATTTTACTTGTTAAATTATTTTATAAATTTTGAATTTGAATTGAGTGTGAGTTAAATTTATTTTGAATTTAATATTTTTAGTGGGCTTATCTTTCAATTCGAATTCTAAACTTTATCTTCTAATTGCCAATTCAAAATTTATATTCTTTACAAGTTTTTATTTAAAAGGGAAAAAATAATAATATATATATATATATAAAAATTATTTTGAATTTAATATTGTTAGTGGGCTTATATTTCAATTCGAATTCTAAACTTTATCTTCTAATTGTCAATTCAAATTTTGTATTCTTTACAAGTTTTAATTTAAAAAGGAAATATATTTATATATATATATATATATATATATATATATATATATATATATGCATGGTGGCACGACCCGATTTCTCGGTCATGATGGCACCTACAATTCCCTAGTAGGCTAACCAATCCTCGTAGCCCAAAACAGTTAGTAATGGGCTACTACCTATCAACCAGGCAGAAGAAAACATAATATAGGCGGAAGCAAGGGATATACGATAAAGAAAAGGGACAAAAGGAGTATATATAGAAGCTAAAACCATCCCCAAACCCTGGTATCATAGTATAGAGACGGAACTACATCAACAAAGTACAAGGGATCCAAAATAATATATACAAATGTCTTCGAGTAGTAAGAGAGTATATAATACAAAAGATAAACTACAATCTAAGCTCCAGTCGCCAAAAGCTCACCCTCAGTCTGGGACGGTCAAAAATCTCCTCGCACGAGTCTCCACGAGCTAACGGTGAAAGCCCACACTAGGATTTGCACTAGAAGATGCAGAGTGTAGTATAAGCACCAATTGCTAAGTAATGGGTACCCAGTTGGTATCATAGGCCGACCGGGCACATATAAGATAAAAGAGCAGTAATAAGCAGAATAGAAGCAAATAGTCACAGAAAACAACGAATAAGTACATGGAAGCTAACACGGAAGGAATTCAAGCAGAAAACAATATACATGGCTAGCTACTAGAATATATATCACAGGCACGGGTGAAAGAAAGAAGTAATGTACCTGGGATCCTCGCAATAACAATATATAGAGAAATTTTTAGAAGACGGGTGGTATACTGGTAACCTCAAGTAAAAAGAGAAGGAGAAAAGTAGAATAACGATGGCATGCTCGAAAACAGGAATAATTACCAAGCCAAGCTACATAATAGTAGCCCTCAATATCCAGTTACAATAAGGAATAAGAGTGGGCCCGTAGCCAAAACCGTAGTAAAACATATGAAAAATCCCTTTATAATCATGAAAATGACATGCTCAATCACAAACAACAGCCCAACGGCTCACAATCAACCTATCGGCCCTGCACAGACTCCAATTACTCTATAACACAGATAACCAGCCTAAAATTGCGATATCGATGTCTCGGACTCACAGACATTCCCATATAAAACACAATTTATGGTCCAGAGTCAATACAAGATCACACATGACTACAAGGGTAATAATATCGTATATAACACATACTACAAACATCGGAGGAAGAAAATGAGTTGTACATGAAGAAGCGGTCAAGTTCTGTGGTACCAAGCTAATAAACCCAACCCAAGGATGCCAATTAGTACAATTTTATCCTATATATGGAAAGTCTAGGGAAGTTAAATCGTAACTTACCTGTCGTCCGACGACAAGCTGCTGGAACGACGATGTCCGAGCCCAAACTACTCTGAGAAGCTCCGAATGGAAATCAAACTATCAAGAACATAAACTACACGTTAAAACGAGACTGACAATATCCATATTACTATAACTATAGTTGGGTCAAAATTCGAGTCACCAACGGGCTTGTGGGCCCTGCAGCATGAGGCCGAAAATGAAAGAGTACAAAATGATCACAATGATCATAGGAGTACATGCCCAAAAAATTAGAGAAATTGAGCATGATTTTGGGGGTAAAACAGCCTACCCACGCAAAGAGAACAAAGAGGGAACTTAAAGGGATGAAATTAGAAATTAGCAATGTAACTTACCGAATTAATGACGGGTAAGCAACCACGAACCAAGGGTGATCTTCCTCCAAGAATTTGGTGAGCAAAAGTGCAGGAACAAGGAGTTTGGAGCTGGTTTCTATGGAGGATTCGAAGTTGAAAGTTTAAAATGAAAAGAAAGAGGAAAGAAGGAACTTAAAGCTGTCAGTCGAGGCCTATGTAGATGCGGCCATGGCGCTGCCTATGCAGCCACGCATACGCGGGTGGGCGTCGTGCAAGCGAAGGCCAGGTGTTGGCCAGGCCAGGCGTTTGCCTAGTGCACACGTGTCCAGGCCACCGCGCATGCGGGCCTGCGAACTCGGCCAAGGGGTCGCCTAGGTGATGGCCGAGAAAATGGGGTGGCTGGCATTGCCCTATGCGTAGGCGGCCATGCCCACGCGTAGACGAAGGCCATGCTGGTGCCATGACAGCAACCAGCTACCAACAGCCAACTCCAACTTGGAATTTTCTCTGACAAACCCTCGGGAACACATCCGGGTTCCCGTGAACATAAACGAGCAGAGCTATTTGGCTAAAAACGACATTCCAGACTCAATGAAATTTACAAAAATCCCAACGGATATCAATAAGACAAAAAGTGGGCCCCACGTCCAAAAACTAACTTTAGGCCAAACATTCCAAAATGGAACCCCATGGTCTAAAACGAGTCTGAAAGCCTCAAGACCCGAACCAAAGGTCTCCCTAGCCCAAAGTCGACATTCCAGAGCTAACAGCACTGTCAGAATTTCCATCTGAGGCCGTCTTCTCTGAATGTTGACCAAAGTCAAACTTTTAAGTTCAACTGGCTAGAAAATACAAAAACTCACACAAAACATAATCGAAAGCTCCCAGACCTAAACCAACGGTCCATCTAGACCAAAGTCCATGCTCCGGAGCTAACAAGAACTGTCTAAATTCAATTCCGAGCGCATTTACCAGGAATGTTGACTGAGTCAATGAATTCCTAAGTTAAAGCTCTAAAATGGGGAAACAACCATAATGACTAAACGAACAGCCAGGGCACCGAACCACCGGTCCCAGTAAGCCTTAAATGACTTGGGGTCGCAATAGGAAGGCTTTAACAACACAAAGAAGGCGCAAATGCAAAAATGACCTGAAGGGTCATTACATCATCTACTACTAAAAAGGGCTTTTGTCTTCAAAAGTCAAGAACAGGGAAATACCTGAAGGCTCAAACATCTACGAATATTGATCCTGCATATCTCTTTCGGTCTCCCAGGTAGCCTCTTTAACTGGACTGTACCTCCACTGAACTTCCACAATCAGAATCTCCCTAGATCTCAACCTCCTTACATCTCTGGCCAAAATAGCAACCGGCTCCTCAACAAAAGCCAACCTCTGATCCAACTGAACTGAGTCACACTGCAAAACATGAGACTCATCTGGAACATACCGTCGCGACATCGATACATGGAAAATTGGGTGCATAGCAGAAAATATCAAAGGCAAATCTAACTGATATGAAACACTACCAACCCTCTGAAGAATCTCCGATGGCCCAATGTACCTGGGGATAAGCTTGCCCCGCCTACCAAATCACATCACGCCCTTCATGGGCGATACACGGAAAAACACCAAGTCACCAACACTGAACTCCAAGGCATGAAGTCTATGATCAGCATAGCTCATCTGCCTGCTTTGAGCTACTCGAAGTCTATCCTGAATCACTCAGACTCGGTCTAAGGAAGTTTGAAGAAAATCTGTAATTTGTGGCCTAGGCTCTAAACCATCGAACCAACTAAACAGTGATTTGCAATGCCTACCATACAACGCCTCAAAAGGTGCCATGCCAATGCTAGAATGGAAGCTATTATTATACGCAAACTCGGCCAAAGATACAAATTGATCCCAAGAACCTCCAAAGTCAAGAATACAAGCTCGAAGCATGTCCTCCAAGACCTGAATAGTCCTCTCGGACTAACCATCAGTCTGAGGGTGGAATGCAGTATTAATCTGAACCTCTGTACCCAAATCTCACTGAATAACCCTCCAGAACTGAGTGTCGCAATCTGAAATGATAGAAGTTGGGACCCCGTGCAGCCGAACAACCTAACAAAGGTAAATCTGAGCTAAGGCACTGTAGGTAGTCTAAACCAGCAAGAAGTGCGCTGACTTAGTCATCCGATCAACAATCACTCAAATGTAGTCAAAACCCCTAGAAGTACGAGGTAACCCAACTACAAAATCCATAGTAATCCCTTCCCATTTTTACTCAAGAATGGGAAGTCACTTCATCAAACTCTTGCTGACAGTTCAAGCACCGAGATACAAACTATGCTATGTCCCGCTTCATACCACTCCACCAATAAATCTATCTCAGGTCTTTGTACATCTTGGTTGCGCTAGGATGGATGGAATATCTAGAACAATGTTCCACACGAAGAATCAACTGAATAAAATCCCCAACTCTCGGAACACAATGTCGACTGTCAAACCTCAGAACCCCATCTAAATCTAGAGTAGCTCGGATGGCCTCACCCTTAACAAACTAATCACGAAGGTCACACAACCGCTGATCTTCAAACTGGCGGCTCTGAATCTAATCAACTAGAGCAGAACAAACCTCAATACTGGCAAGAACTCTGCTAGGATCCGACAAGTCAAGCCTAACCAAATGGTTAGCCAAGGACTGGATGTCCAAGGCCAACGGTCACTCTGAAATTGAAAGTGAAGCTAGGCTACCCATACTCACCACCTTCCGACTCAAGGCATCCACTACCACATTTGCCTTGCCCAGATAGTACAAAATAGTAAAGTCATAGTCCATTAGTAGCTCGATCCATCTCCTCTGCCTCGAGTTCAGCTCTCGCTGACTCATAATGTACTGAAGGCTATGGTGATCGGTGAATATCTCATAGTGAACCCCATATATGTAGTGCCTCCAGATCTTGAGCGTGAAGACTATCGCCGCTAACTCCAAGTCATGAGTGGGGTAGTTGCGCTCGTGAACCTTCGACTTCCTCAATGCATATGCTATCACACGACCTTGCTGTATCAATACACAACTAAGACCAACCCCGAAAGCATCACAATAAACGGAGAAATTCTTACCTTCAACTGGCAAAGTCAATATAGGAGTTGAAGTCAATAAGGCCTTAAGCCTCTAAAATCTATCCTCACACTGATCTGACCACTTTAATGGGACATCCTTCCTAGTCAACCTAGTCAAAGGTGCTGCTATGGAAGAAAACCCCTCGACAACCGTCTGTAGTAGCCTTCTAACCCAACAAAGCTGCGAACCTCGGTAGGAGTAGTAGGTCTCGGCCAATCATGAACAACTGAAATCTTACCTGGGTCCACTCTAATCCCATCCTTAGACACCATGTGTCCTAGGAATGCAACTGACTCAAGACAAAACTCGCACTTTGAGAACTTGGCATAAAGCTGATGATCTCTCAAAGTCTGGAGTATAATCCTCAAGTGTTGCTCATGCTCATCTCTACTCCACGAGTATATCAAGATGTCATCTATGAAAACTATCACATATAAGTCCAAGTACGGGCTAAGCACCTTGTGCATCAGATCCATGAAAGTTGCGGGGGAATTAGTTAACCCAAAAGACATCACCAGGAACTCATAGTGGCCATAACGTGTCCTGAATATTGTCTTAGGGATGTCCTATGCCGTAATCCTCAACTGGAGGTAGACTGACCTCAAATATATCTTCAAAAACACAGCTGGACCCTGAAGCTGATCAAATAAATCATCTATGCGCGGCATCGGATACTCATTCCTCACAGTTACCCTATTCAGCTGCCGATAGTCAATACATATCCGCGTCGACCCATCATTCTTCTTCACAAACAAGACAGGATCACCCCAAAGAGACACACTCGGCCTTATAAAACCCTTAGCTTACAAGTCCTCGAGTTGCTCCTTAAGCTCTCTCAGCTAAGATGGAGCCATATGGTAAGGAGAAATGGAAATGGGCCTGGTGCCCGACACTAAGTCAATAGCTAGTAAATATCTCTCTCAGGTGGAATGCGTGGCAGGTCGGTAGGGAACACGTCTAGGAAATCTCTAACCACAGGAACTGACTCAGGGGAAGAGGTGTCAGCACTAGCATCTCGGACATATGTTAGATAAGTTAAACACCCGCAAGAAATCAACTTCTTAGCTCGAAGACAAGAGATGATCCCAGACGCTGTGTAGCTAATAGAACCCTGCCATACAACCAGGGATACACCAGGCCCGGCTATGGTAATGGTCTTGGCATAGCAATCCAAAACCGCGCAGTGAGGGGATAACCTGTCCATGCCCAGAATCATATCAAAGTCTAACATATCACCCCAGGTCTTCAAATCACCAACTGAAATCATACAAGACCTCACAATCTGATCCATTACTAAAGAATCTCCTTCTGGGGTCAAAATAGATACAGGCACAGATAATGGCTCACTAGCTAACCCAAAACAAGGCAAATAGTAGGCAGAAACATACGAGCAAGTTGATCCAGGGTCAAATAAAGCAAAAGTTGGTCGACGGCATACAAAAATCATATGTATGATGACAGCATCTGAGGCCTCTGCCTCCGATCTCCCAAGGACCACATAAAACTGACACCGACCACCACCTGATCGACTGCCATACCTACCACCTGGCCTGCCTCATGGGCCACCACCCCTAGCCTTACCACCACCTCATCTAGCCGGTGGTTGAACTGCATGAATGGGCTGAGCTGGATGAACTGTACCCCGCTAGAGGCAATCTCTAGCATAATGACCACTAACCTCACATTCGTAGTAAGATGAACCCTGCTGGGGGCACTCTCTTTCATAGTGACCGCTAACACCACACTCATCGCAAGGCCCTGACGACCCACGATGTTGAGACGGACCAACTGAACCTGTATGGCCACCACAGCCTAATGCCCTAGAAGCTACACCCCTCAAAGACTGACCACAGTGACTATGCTGGCTACTCTGACCTTGCTCAAGCTGAGAACTACCCGAAGACTGAAGCAAAGACTGAACCGATCAACTAGACTGACCCTCATGCTGTTGCGGCTAATAACCTCATCCCCACTGGCCTGAACCCTCTACCATGAAGAGTACCACTGTAGCTACCCTGATATCGAGGCCTCTTATCTCTGGCCCTGGAGTCATGATGATGCAAATCCTCTATGGTACGGGCATAGTCTGTAATGTCCTGGAATGATCGACCACTAGCAACCAATATCTCAGCTGACTCTATAAACTCTATCCGCAATCTCCAAACAAACCTATAAACTCTGTCGGGCTCGGTAAGCATGATCATATCCCCAAATGGAGCAAGCTGGTGGAAACGAGTCTCATACTCTGACATGGCCATAGAACTCTACATAAGTCTGGTGAACTGCTCCCTACGACGCTCTCTGTCGCTCTGTGGCAAGAACTTGGCCATGAAGGCCACATAAAAATCTGACCAAGACAACGGAGGTAACGAAGATTGTCTGCAAGCAACCTGGGCCCTCCACCACAACTTAGCTAGGCCCCCTATCTAATAAGAAGTATATTCAACACTGTGAGTCTCTAGTAAACCCAAATGGTGAAACATCTCCTCTCAAGTAGTAATGAAGTCATGTGGATCCTGCCCAGAAGTACCAACAAACCTCGGAGGTGCCAATCTCAAAAATCTACCCAACTCCTTATGCTCCGTCTCTGTCATAGTTGGGCGAGGAGCAAAAGGCTTACAACAGATGGAACCAAAATAACCTCAGCACGGGGAGCCACAGTAGCAGGTTGTGCTCCTGAACTCTGTGTACCCAGGGCTACCCCCTAAGTGGATGTATGTGCTACCTCATAAGGCCGCTCTCCAATCATACCCAAAAGCTGTAGAAGTAAACCCCAAACATCTGAAGACTGAGTTGGGGCTGAAGCTAGCATAGAAGCTGGTGCTGGAGCTGGTGCTGGGGTTGGTGGTACTTGGGTTGCCCCCTAGTCCACATGTTGCTGCTCGGGAATAAACTCCGGCTCATACTCAGGCTCAACCTTGAACCTAGGAGCTCTAGCAGGTGCCGCTTCTCGGGCACGTCCTCGACTCCCACCTCTACGACCTCCCCATCCCCTAGCTAGTGTAGAGGGTGTCAGAATCGAAGGCTCGCCCCCGACGGATGTCGACGACCTCATACGAACCATCTGCGGGAGAATGAATTAAAACAACTAAGATTCTAAGAAACTTTCAGGGATGCTACGCACGAGATAGACGCAAGAAAAGGTTCATGTTTCCTAAGATTCCATTGTAGCCTCTCGAAGATTGAGTACGGACGTCTCCTCCCCGATCCGCAGGACTCTACTAGACATTGGTTCTTATACCAATGACATCGGTGAACTTGGGCTCTGATACCAAGCTGTCACAACCCGGTTTTTTGATCATGATGGCACCTACAACCCCCAGTAGGCGAATCAATCCCCGTAGCCTAGAACGGTTAGTAATGGGCTACTACCTATCAAGAAGGCAGAAGAAAACATAACATAAGCGGAAGCAAGGTATATACGATAAATAAAAGGGACAATAAGAGTATATATAGAAGCTAAAATCATCCCCAAAACCTAGTATCATAGTATAGAGCCGGAATTACATCAACAGAGTACAAGAGATCCAAAATAATATATACAAATGTCTCCGAGTAATAAGAGAGTACATAATACAAAAGATAAACTAAAAGCTAAGCTCCGATCGCCAAGAGCTCACCCTCAATTTGGGACGGTCCAAAATCTCCTCGCACGAGTCTCCACGAGCTAACGACGAAGGCCCACACTAGGATCTGCACCAGAAGATGCAGTGTGTAGTATCAGCACCAATTGCTAAGCAACGGGTACTAGTAGGTATCATATGCCGACTGGGCACATATAAGATAAAAGAGCAGTAATAAGTAGAATAGAACCAAATAGTCACAGAAAACAATGAATAAGTACACGAAAGCTAGCACGGAAGGAATATAAGTAGAAAACAACGTACATGGCTAGCTACTAGAATATATATATCACAGGCACAGGTGAAAGAAAGACGTAACGCACCTGGGATCCTTGCAATAACAATATATATAGAAGTTTTTACAAAATGGGCAGTATACCGATAACCTCAAGTAAAAATAGAAGGAGAAAAGCAGAATAACAATAGCATGCTCGAACACAGGAATAATAATCAAGCCAAGCTACATAATACTAGCCTCAATATCCATTTACAATAAGGAATCAACCTAAGGAATCATATCTCGGTAAAGCAATAATAAGTCTACCTACAGTCCCAACGGGCGCCCATACACCTGAGGAACACAAACAAGTGAAGAAAAACCCTCCGGCATCCCATACTACCGGAGTGTACACTCAACAAACAGCAACCAAGGGTGGAACCTCACACAAATGAATGGTATGATGCATGATGAAACCTGGGTAGAATAGTAACCCCGTATGTATCTTCTTCGGCGCCTAAGGGCCCAGCATGTAGGATCCATGGAAGGACATGGCCCGTATACCTCAACGACACTGTATACCCCTCCTCTGGCACACTCACCACGTAGCCCCTGGTCCGGATTGACAAGGTTCATGGAGGTCCTCGACCACATACTAACTCTCATAACCTCACTGGAAAAGTCCAGAGTTAATCCGGATCCAAACATGTAACCAAGACTCATAATGCATGCCCAGAGTCTAACCAGGACTAAATCAGTGAAATATGTCTCAAATGCCCCATGAAGGGTGCCCGGACGTAATCGGGTCTAAACCCGCCGAGTCTAGTATCAACTCTAATCAACAGTAAAACATGTCTAGCACTCTGGCCTCGTCGAGTCTAGTAGTAATGTGAAAATAGTGATAAAACCCATCTTTTAACTCTCTTACCCCAAGAAGATCCACGAAAGTCAGTTTCAAACCATTTAAAACCATTCAGCCAAAAAGGGGCCTCCAGGGCCATGCAAAGTTTAGAAAAAACCAATAAGAGTGGGCCCGCAGCCAAAACCATAGTAAAACATATGAAAAATCCCTTTATATGCATGAATGCTCAATCACAAACAGCAACCCAACGGCTCGTAATCAACCTATCTGCCCTGCACAGGCTCTAATCGCTCTACAGCATAAATAACCATCCTAAAATTACGATATCAATGTCCGAGACTCACGGACATTCCCATATAACCCACTATTTATGGTCTAGAATCAATACAAGGTCACACAGGACCGCAAGGGTAATAATATCGTCTATAACAAATACTACAAACATCGGAGGAAGAAATCAAGTCATGCATGAAGAAGCGGTCAAGGTCTGTGGTACAAAGCTAATAAACCCAACCCAAGAATGCCAATTAGTACAAATTTATCCTATATATGCGAAGTCTAGGGAATTTAAAACGTAACCTACCTGTCGTCCGACGATAAGCTACTGAAACGATGATGTCCAAGCCCAAACTGCTCCGAGAGGCTCCGAACAGAAATCAAACTATCAAAAACACAAACTACACGTTAATATTAGTCTAACGATACCTATATTGCTATAACTATAGCCGGGCTAAAATTTGGGTCACCAGCGAGCCCGTGGGCCTCGCAACTCGAGGCCAAAAATGAAAGAGTACAAAATGATCACAATGATCATAGGAATAAATGCCTAGAAAATTAGAGCAATTGAGCACAATTTTAGGGATAAATTAGCCCACCCACGCTAAGAGAACAAAGAGGGAAATTAAAGGGTTGAAATCGAAATTAGCAATGTAACTTACGAATTAACGACGGGTAAGCAACCACGAACCAAGGGTGATATTCCTCTAAGAATTTATTGATCAAAAGTGCAGGAACAAGGAGTTTGGAGCTGGTTTCTATAGAGGATTCGAAGTAGGAAGTTTAAAATGAAAAGAAAGAGGAGAGAAGGCACTTAAAGCTGTCAGTCGAGGCCTATGCGGACGCGGCCATGGCGCTGGCTTCGCAGCCACGCTTACACGGGCGGGCATCCCGCACGTGAAGGCCAGACGCTTGCCTAGCACGCACGCGTTCAGTCTACCGCGCACGCGGGCCTGCGGACGCGGCCAAGGCATCGCCAAGGCGATGGCCGAGAAAATAGGGCGGTTAGAATTGCCCTATGCGTAGGCGGCCATGCCACGCGTAGTCTAAGGCAATGCTGGTGCCATGACAGCAACCAGCTGCCAACAGCCAACTCTAACTAGGAATTTTCTCCAACGGACCCTCGAGAACATATCCGAGTTCCCGCGAACACAAACGAAAAGAGCTATTCAACTAAAAATAATATTTTGGACTCAACAGAATCGACAAAAATCCCAACGGAGGTCGATAAGATGAAAAGTGGGCCCCACACCCAAAAACCAACTTTAGGCCAAACTTTCCAAAACGGAACCCCATGGTCTAAAATGAGTCTGGAAGCCTCGGGACCCGAACCAAAGATTTCCCTAGCCCAAAGTCGGCATTCCTAAGCTAACAGTGCTGTCAGAATTTTCATCCGAGACCGTCTTCTCTGAATGTTGACCAAAGTCAAACTTTCAAGTTCAACTAGCTAGAAAACACAAAAACTCACACAAAACAAAATCGAAAGCTCCCAGACCCCGACCAATGGTCTATCTAGACCAAAGTCCACGCTCTGGAACTAACGAAACTGTCAGAATTCGATTCTAAGTGCGTTTACCGGGAATATTGACCGAAGTCAACGAATTCCTAAGTTAAAGCTCTAAAACGGGGAAACGGTCATAACGACCAAACGAACGGTCAGGGCACCGAACCACCGGTCCCAGCAAGCCATAAATGACTTAGGGCCGCTACAGGAAGGCTAACAGCACAAAGAAGGCGCAAACACGAAAATGACCGGAAGGGTCATTACACATGGGGGCTTGACTAAATTTCCAGATCCCCATAATCCTCATAAATACATGCTTATTTCATTTTTTAGAAATATTTATATACACGTATTTGGTCATTTTGCATTTTTTTAAAAAAAATGGAATAAGCACGTATTTACGGGGATCTGAAAATTTAGTCAAGTCTCCATGTATTGAGAAACTTTCTTATCTATTGTGAAATAATTAATAAATAAATTAGTAAAGAAAATTTAAATTTGAAAGGAAGGGTAAAAATATCTTAAAATGAAACCTGTTTATAGTGTGAATGTGCATTTGGGCATTGTGGCAAAAAAGAGTGTGACCAAAAGGATTTGTTCTAAATTAAAATTCACATCTTCTTCTATTTAATAGCCAAGATCTAACTAAATTAAAATTCATGCCTTCATTAAGTGCCCATTAATGATGCCTAATACTCCCTCCGTTCATTTTTACTTGTCACTTATTTCTAAAATGGATTTTCATTTTTACTTGTAACTTTTGACATATCAAGAAAAGAAAATTCCTCAAATGACCCTTAGCATTAATTATTTATTCCTTAAATGAATTGTCAAGACTTAATACTAAACAATATCAATTAATATGGGTAGTGAGGTAAAAATAGACATGTCAATTATTGTTTTTCTAGTAGCACTACTAAAAAAACTGTGAATACCGACTTCAAAATTACTGACCTCCTATGGAAGTCGGTAATTTCCGACTTCCGGAAGTCGGTATTGTTAAAAACAAAAAAAAAATTATTTTCTTAAGAAAACCGACTTCAAGATGTCGGTTTATTTGGAAAAAAAAATGCGGGAAAACCAAACACCGACCTCCGATGGTCGGAAACTTTTCCAGAAAAAATAAAATTAAGAAAAACTGACCTATTGTAGTCGGAATCGAATTAGTAAATAAAAAATAAAATTTAAATTTATCTCAATTAAATATAAAAAAATGAAAAAAATAAATATTTTTAATAACTTTTAAATAAACCGTCCTCCTGATGTCGGTAATAAACAAATTAATACCGACTTCCTGATGTCGGTAATATTAAATTTACATAATTGATTTTATTTACCTTAAATTATTCTTATAGTGACTTCACGAAGTCGGTATTTATTTTTTATTTTTATTTAATTATTTTATTTATATTATAAAATAAAAATAATATTAATACCGACATTCAGAGGTCGGTATTATTTATTTAACATAATTAATTTTATTTTCATTAAAATTAAAGGTAATACCGACCTCCGGAGGTCGGTATTTTACTTTTATTTTCATTAAAATTAAAGGTAATACCGACCTCCGGAGGTCGGTATTTTACTTTTATTTAATTATTTTTAATAAAATCGACCTCCGGATGTCGGTATTACCTTTAAAATATTTGTAATAATCACTATTTTTCTATTATTTATAACACTAAGGGGTCGTTTGGTAGCTAGTTAATGTTATATAGGTATTAGTAATGTAGATATTAGTTATGAGGGAATCTATATATTATTTATACATGTATTAGTTATGTAGAGATTAGTTATTCATGTATTAATTATACAAGTATTACTTATTCCACCTTCTATATCCTGTATAAGATAATACATAGATTCCCTCATAACTTATACATCGTCTTGAATATACATATGTCTCGTCTAGTGATGTATATACATATATATATATATATATAGTACGTATTCAAAAGCTAATTAACCGATCGATAATACATATCCAAATACGTAGTATGGATACGTCATATATTACGTACATATGAGTTAATATACGATCATTGAGAAATGTAATTAACCAAGTCCTATATATTATATATAATAATGATCCATCGTCTTGAATATATGTCTCGTCTAGTGATGTACGTATCTACATAGTACGTATTCAAAAGCTAATTAACCAATCGATATATAATCAATAACCAAGTAGTACGGAATATGTTGTATATTACGTACATATGAGTTAATATACGATCATTGAATATAATTAACCAAGTTATTCTATGTAATATAATGATCCGTCTTCTTGAATATATATTTTTTTGTTGCGATATTGTACGTATATATATAGTACGTATTCAAAAGCTAATTAACTAATCGATAATCCATCCAAGCAGTGGAATACCATTGTATTACGTACACACGAGGTAATATACGATTGTTGAGTAATGTAAATAAGCAAGTCCTATATATATAGTAATGATCTGTCGTCTTGAATATATGTGTTTTGTGGCGATATTGTACGTATATATATATAGTACATATTCAAAAGCTAATTAACCAATCGATAATCCATCCAAGTAGTATGGAATACATTGTATTACGTACATATATGAGGTAATATACGATCATAGAGTAATATAATTAATCAAGTCATGTATATTAAATGGTCCATCATCTTGAATATATATGTCTCATCTTTAGTGATATATGTTTATATATATAGTACATATTCAAAAGCTAATTAACTAATCGACAATTCATCCAAGTAGCTAGTGGAATACATTGTATTACGTACATATGAGGTACTATACGATGACGATCGTTGAGTAATATAATTAACCAAGTCCTATATATTACTGGTCTGTCATCTTAAATATATGTCTCGTCTAGTCATGATGTACATATATAGTACGTATTCAAAAGCTAATTAATTAATCGATTGATAATCCATTCAAGTAGTATGAAATACATTGTATAGTAGCATAATCATTGAGTAATGTAACGAATCAATAATGTATCCGAGTTTATGAAATATGTTGATGATTAAATAATTTTTATTAATTACTTTTAGTTTTTTTTAAAAAACCGACCTCAAGTGGTCGGTTTTATCAAAAAATACTTTATTTTTTAAAAATACCGACCTCAAGTGGTCGGTTTTTTTTTTTTTTAATTTTATTACCTAAAAACCCTAACACCCTAACACTAACACTCACACTCACACCACCCTCACCTCCGGCGCCCCCTCCCTCCGAAAACCTTCCCTCCGGCGTCCCCCCTCCTCCACCTTCCACCGTTGCCGCTGCTGCTGCTGAAGGTTGTTGGTGCCTTCCACCGCTGCCGCTGCTGCTGCACATTGCTGCCGCTGCTGCTGCTGAAGGTTGCTGCCGCTGCTGCTGCTGAAGGTTGTTGTCGCCTGCCGCTGCCGCTGCTGCTGCACATTGCTGCCGCTGCTGCTGCTGAAGGTTGCTGCCGCTGCTGCTGCTGAAGGTTGTTGTCGCCTACCGCTGTCGCCTGTCGCCGTCTCTGTTGCTGCTCCGGTGGGGGTCCATCAAGGTAAGTAATTTTAATTTTCTTGTTAATTAATTATAGTTATTAAATTAGGGTTTATCTTTGTTAATTTTAGTTACTAAATTAGGATTTATCATTTAACTAGGGCATGTCATTGTTAATGTATTTGTTTAGCATAAGTGTCAACACTAGTTGATCCTATTGATGACAAAATTGATTTTCTTGGAAGATCAATTTATGTCCACCTAGTGTTGACACTTAGTCTTTAATTTAGTTATAATGTATTTGTTTAGCATAAGTGTCAACACTAGTTGATCCTATTGATGACAAAATTGATTTTCTTGCAAGATCAATTTGTGTCCATCTAGTGTTGACACTTAGTCTTTAATTTGATTATAATGTGGTTGATTAGTAAGTGTCAAGACTAGTTGATCCTATTGATGACAAAATTGATTTTCTTGCAAGATCAATTTGTGTCCATCTAGTGTTGACACTTAATACTAATTAGCATTAAGTATTACCCTTGTGGCCCTGTGTGGCCTTGATTATGCCTCTGGACCATAGATGGTGGGTTATTTGGGAATGTCCGTGAGTCTCGAACATCGATATCTCGATTATAGAGCTGGTTATGTATGCTGTAGAGCGATTGGAGCCTGTGTAGGGCCAATAGGTTTATTTGTGAGCCATTGGGCTACTGATTGTGTTTGGCACATCATTATCATGCATATAAACTGAAAATATGACTTAAGATTGTGAAGTGTAGTAAGTTGAAATTTTGAACTAGTGACCTAAAATAGTGAAGTGTAGTAAGTTAAAATTTTGAACTAGTAACTTAAAATAAGTAAAGTGTAGTTAGTTGTTAGTTGGAATTGTGAACTAGTGACTTAAAATAATAAAGTTTATTAAGTTAAAATTTGAATTAGTGACTTAAAATAAGTAAAGTGTAGTTTGTATTAAGTTAAAATTTGAATTAGTGACCTAAAATAAGTAAAGTATAGTTTGTATTAAGTTAAAATTTTGAATTAGTGACTTAAAATAAGTAAAGTGTAGTTAGTTGTTAGTTGTAATTTTGAACTAGTGACTTAAAATAGTGAAGTGTAGTAAGTTAAAATTGTGAATTAGTGACTTAAAATAAGTAAAGTGTAGTTAGTTGTTAGTTGGAATTTTGAACTAGTGACTTAAAATAGTGAAGTGTAGTAAGTTAAAATTTTGAACTAGTGACTTAAAATAAGTAAAGTGTAGTTAGTTGTTAGTTGAAATTTTGAACTAGTGACTTAAAATTTGGAGAATATTGTTGTTATCAATAATAAGTTGGAGAAGATTCTTCCACCTGGGTTCTTCGATGTGATGGAACATCTTCCCATTCACCTTGTCCACGAAGCCCTAATGGGAGGTCCAGTTCAAAATAGGTGGATGTATCCTTATGAGCGGTAAGTAACTACAACACATTTATTCTTATTTCTTCAATTATATACATATCTAACGTAAAATTTTACAGCACCATTGGCAAGTCTAAAAAGAGTGTCAAAAACAAAAATAGGGTGGAAGGCTCTATAGTTGAAGCATATCTTGCTAGAGAAACAACCCACTTTTGTTCTTACTACTTTGATGATCAAGTGTCGTGCTTGAGAAACAGACCTAATCGACACGCTGATGCCGTGACTGATGCCGCAGTACAACCATTATCAATCTTCAATCAGCCGGGTAAGGGTTCAAAAAGGCGTAGATTGCGCATATTTACCGAAAAGGAGAAAAAATCTGCAGCGCTACATGTCTTGCTGAATTGCCCAGAAGTCCAGCCCTTTTTAGAGTAAGGAAATTAAATAGTTACACAACATATTCAACTACAATTTCATTAAGAAAATTAACTATATTTTTAATGTGATACTACAGTTATTTTGTGGAGCTATATGGCCATGATCAAGTGTGTTTGTCATTTACAACATGGTATACTGACTGGGTAAGTGTTATAATATATACATAATAACAACAACGTATAGTTCTCTTCCTTCTACTAACACTATTTTTAATTTACTAACCATATATAGGTCTACAATTCAGAAAATGCCGCCATATTTGATCAATTTTTCAAGGATATTTCTTGGGGACCGATTAAAGTTCATACAATGTCTCAATATAATGTAAATGGTTTTAAATTTGCCACGGAAGAATACTCAAAGAATAGAAAAACTAACAATAGTGGGGTTTGGGTTAAAGGTGGCGACGGAAACCAAAATGAGAACGTTGATTATTTTGGCGTGCTACAGGAGATTCTAGAGGTGGAGTATTCTGGTTGGCCAATCAAAAGAATTGTACTTTTTCAATGCAAGTGGTTTGATCCAAAACCAAACAGAGGTACAAGAGAACTTAAGCAACATAACATCATTGAAGTCAAACACACCAGGACTTATCATGCTTATGATCCTTTTATTATTGCACAGAATGCTAAGCAAGTGTACTATGCTCCTTATCCGTTGCGTAGGGACAAGTCTGATTGGTGGGTTGTAATCAAAACTAAGCCTATGGGGAGGGTGGAAGTTGAGAATGTGTTGGATGTTGCTTATCAAAACGAAATAGCAATTGTTCACCAAGAAGTGGACGTTGAGTTAGAAACCAACTTGGAGCATCCTGATCACATTTTAGAAGAAGTTAGTAGAGAAGAATTAGAAACATTACCAAATGTCGAGGAGGATGAATCAACAGATGAAGAAGCTGAATGGGCAACTGAGGAGGAGACTTCCAAAGAGAATGAATGGATAGATGGGGACGAAACTTCCGAAGAGGATGAATAGCAATTAGCATGTTGTATTCATTATTTTTAATTATTGAATCCGGAGAGGATATTTCTTTTAATATTTACAGCCTTCTTAGATTTGTAAAATGTAATCTTCAATTATAGTTCTTTAATCAAGAGTCATGTCTGAAGTTCTGAGTTATATATCTCAGCCCTTATTAGTGACCAAATATGTTTTGGTACTATAATTATATAATATGATAGCATGTGTAATTATTCATGTGTTATATGTATCTAAAATAAAATACATTGTCAATTAAAAGACTTCATAATCCATCAACATTAAAGAGAAACAAAAAAGAAGACAAAAAAAGAGAAGAATATTGTTCTAATGTGATACATGAGCTCTACTCAAAAGGTAAAACAACTTAAGGAACTGCTATAACAATAGGTTGGTACTGTCAATCTGTCATATATATATGAGGAATAAATGAATACTAATAATTTTTTCAATTTTGGTCATTGTGTTTGTTGTTAAGTTTATTGTTCAAAATATTAGTAACCTGAGCATTTCTCTGTTTTTTCTTTTAACTTCACCTTCATTTTAATAGATGGTAGATAAGAACAAGGCTAACCAAAAGAAACCCGTCAATTCAAAAAAGAAAAAAAAGCTCTATACTTCTGAAAGACCCATTGAGGTCGTGATAGCTGATGAGCCCCCGCGAGCTTATATCTCACCACGAGCCTCACTCACTCGGTACATCAGTCACATAATGCCTCTACTCGCGTGACTCCACTTTCTGGTCATTCTATATCTTTGCCCGTCATGGTACCCACTTCGGGTTACCAAACACTACAGGGTTATTCCCATCTTGGTCATCAGTCTACCTTGCCATCAGCCAGCACTAGTCAGTCCAGTGCTACTAGTGGATCAGTTGGACTTTCAAGTCTTCGTCTTGGTTCCGGTGGCTCGAGTTCTAATACTACCACGACCCAACACTCAGATGCACATGGTCCACGGCTAGGTGGTTTACAGTCAGGCGATAGAGACCATACCCAGAGACTCATCATCGAGCCTATAGGATATAGGTATTATTCAACTATATTACATCTTTTTTTTTATATGTTTATTTTTTAATTTTTTAATTTGCAAATTTATATTCCAAGTGTTTAATCTTGTATTGCAGGTTATTTTCGGATGAAGGAATGACAAAAATAATCCTTAATTGCATCGGATCATTTTATAATGATATGTACCCGACTTGGGGTTCGATACCATTTAATATCCAAGGACAGATCTTCATAGAATTTAGGGTAAAAATATTTTTCAATTAAATTCATATTATATACATTTAAATTCGCTACACATTTCTAGAATAAATATTTAACTATTTTTTATTGCAGAAATATTACGTATGGGCTCCCGAGCATGAGAATAAAGCTCAAAGTAACTTCAAATATAGAGCTGGGAAGGCGCTTAGTGGCCTATTTTCTGATTGTCGGCAGAAAATAGAGTTCATTTTTTGTGGTGCCAGATATGTGGGCCAAGTTATTGAATTTCTGGAAAAGTGATGAAATTTTTTTTAAGAGAAGGGAGATCGGGAAGAAGGCTCGAGCATCGGATAAGGGAGGCTCTTTGCACACTGGTGGGGCCATTAGCCAGCTTACTAGAAAGAAGAGAATGGTATATTTTCTTAATTTAGTTAAATAAAATTATCCTTTTTGATAAGTAGCTTTTGGAGATTAATAATCACATTATATGCATGTTGTTTGCAGGAAAAAGACTTGGGTAGGCCTGTAACACTGGAAGAGTTATTCAAAGTTTGTCACACAAAGACGCCAAAAAATTCCACAGATGAAAGTTGGTGTGAGACACGTGCTCAACAGACACATGTAAGAACTACATTCAAACTATTTTTTTTATTCTTTTTTTTCTTTTATCTATTATATTCATATGCTAAGAGTTATTCATTTAAATATAGGAGTCGTTTGTGCAAAGAATTTAGGAGTACCGTAGTACTCAACCTCCTGAAAGTCAGGACACACCGCTTACAGATGAACAAGTAGAACAATTTTGGCGAGAGAGTGCGGGTGAACCAATAAGAGGTTCAGTCTATGGTTACACACCAAAGGCTTTTGCGGAGAAGAAACCCTGGTTTTATTGTCCATCATCTTCAGGCTTCGATAATGTGGATAAAGCGGTCGTGTCTGTAATGAAGGAGAAGATATCTATGCTCACTGCCGAGCTTGCTGCATCAACCGAAAGGGAGAAGAAAAGAGACGAGGAGATTGCACAGATTGCAGCATCAAATGAGATAGAGAACAAGAGGTATGCGGAGCTTCAGTCCCAGTTAAAATCTCTTTTTGAGTCGGGAAAGATTATTTCTCATTGTGCTAGTGATAAACGTCGATGCCTAGTGGATGAGTCTGATATCGAGGGTGAGGAGGGTGAGGAGGGTGAAGAGGATGAGGATGAGGATGATGATGCTAATGATGAGTAGTTGTGTTGTACCTAACTACTAGACATTTTGAACTTAGTATATATAGTTTGTACACTTTTTAGATTGTTTGATCGTATTTTAAGTTTAATTTGAAGTAGTGAAACGTAAATATGGAAAAATATCGTCTTGACAGCTATTTGAGCTGGTTTTGGTTGAATATATGCATTATCAAATATGCAGGTGGGCAATTCAAATTGCAGCAATTTACTGCCAATTTTATGGCAAAATATCGACAACAAACCGACCTCCTGAGGTCGGTATTTTTCGGTATTTTTGGTAAATTTTCCAGAAAACCGACATCAGGAAGTCGGTTTTTTGAATAAAATTTTCCAAAAAACCGACATCAGGAAGTCTCAATTAGTCGGAATCAAGTGAAATAGGAAAATGAAATTTAAATAATACCGACCTCAAGAGGTCGGAATATCAGAAAAATAATAAATTAAAATTTCATTAATACTGACTTCCGGAGGTCGGAAAATCAAAAAAATAATAAATTAAAAATTCAGTAATACCGACTTCCGGAGGTCGGAAAACCAAAAAAATAATAAATTAAAAATTCAGTAATACCGACTTCCGGAGGTCGGAACACCAAAAAGATAATAAATTAAAAATTAAACAATACCGACCTCCGGAGGTCAGTATATTATATTTTTAATAATATTTTTTTAAAAAGAAACCGACTTCAGGAAGTCGGAAATAAAAAAAAATAAAACATATATTAAATTCTTAATTTTTGGATTTAAAATTAAAATCGACATCCGGAGGTCACCGACCTCACGATGTCGGTATACAAAACCAACCAAGCCTTTTCCGACTAGGTCTTGTGAGTCGATTTTGAGTCGGTATTTCAGGGAATACCGACCTCCGGATGTCAGTTTTTTGAGGTCGGTTTTCCCTGTTTTTCTAGTAGTGTAATACAATATATTTTAAGTAACAATCAAAACAAATATGATACTGATAGTTGTGATGCAATACAATACCATGGGTAACAACCATCCGAACAAAGTGTAGGTCTTATTTCATATACACAAGAGTAAAAACCTTTAGCAATCATATAGAGAGAAATTTAGAGAGAAAGTCCAAATTTTGCATAAATTTTTTAGCCAAAACAATCTACTTTAAATTGTGATTTTCACATCATTCCTTGTTTGATTAAGCTGATTTTTAGAAGATTGTTCCTTTCATTTTATACTTTAATTGGGAACTAACAAAGGTGGTTTAGAATTTTATAGCTTTAGATCTCAGCTCATGTACAATAGCTATATTTTGGTGATTTTGCTCCTTTTCTTCTTTAATTTTGTGTTATTTTTTGTCTATTATTGCTCATTAGTTGACACTTTTTTGGAGACCATTTTGAAGAACATTGTTGTAACTCTTTTTTATTATAGTGGAGCTTTGATCGCGTGATTTTTATCTTCATAGTAAAGAGATCTTTCACATAAATTTGATGTTTTATGTGATTGATTTATTTTGTCTTATCCTATTTATATTTTGTTGATAATTAGGTGATGATCAAACCTATTTAAACAAGTATTTAAGATCTCCTCTTGGTTCAAATTGATTGAAAAAATTTAGACTTAGATATTTTTTTGCTACGAATTTATTGTGCATTTTGTTAGTACTTATTTATTCAACAAAGTGATATCAAAGCGTGTTATTATTGTTAAATGTCTGTTTGAATGATGGAGACAAATATAATCAGATGGTATGTTTGAATGTGTAACGATCGGGTCAGTTGTTACGGGTAGTCCAATAGTGTCAAGTTTTTGAATTAGAAAACTCCAGGTTTGGGAGTTTGAAATTCTGGGCTAGGCTAGCCTCGACTGGTTTTGGAGCGAGGTGGAGTCTAGGGAACTCCGGGTAAGGATTGGGTTAGGTGTCTTGTTTTGAGCTAGTTTTCCACGTAGCCAAGACATAAAGGAGTCCGAAAGACTTTTCAGAATCGAATTTGGGTAAGTAGAACTCCCGAAATCGCGATTGACGTGAAGGGGTTGTTTCGAATCATCGGGGGAAGTAAGTGTGTTGTAAAATGGGCGAATTTTGGAGATTTCCGAACATTCTGTCCATGATGAGCGTAACGGATCCGCCATAGCGACCTCCGCTATAGCGGTAGAAAAGACCGCTATAGCGGAGGTCAAGGAGGTCAATGCCGGTCGGAACCGCTATAGCGGAGCGGGGACCGCTATAGCAGGCTCGATAGGAATTAATGCAGAAACATTCCCCAAATGTTTGATTTTCACAATTTCATTTTGGGAGAAGGGCAAGGATTCCAAACGATTTTTCTCCGTTTTACATTGTTTTTCTTCCCTAAGGTAAGGTTGCTACTCCCCAAACTTCGTACTACTTTTCCTACGCGGTAGAATTTCTAGGAGGGAACTTGGGGAAAGGTTGGAATAACCTAGGGATGGTAGAATCCGGAGAAGAAGGGGGATTCTAGGCATGAAAGTTCTTGGGTATTGTTAAAAACAAGGTTTATTGATCGCATGTTGTTAAATTCTCTATTTTTATCCATGAAAATGATAGAACTAGGAGAATTAATGGCAGGAAACCCGAAAAAAGGGTAGAATGATCATGGTTGGTTTGGGATTTGGAATTTGGTGTAATTCGGGTAATACGCAGGCCTTGTTTGTTAATTCAAGTGCTTGTATGTTGTTTTGGACCAAGAACGAGAAAGGAATCCGGAACACGGGAAAGCTCGGGTTGAGTAGAGCTTGGATCATTTCGAGGTAGGTGATGGCTTGCTATTCCTGTGAATTCTGTATATTTTTGTACTCTTATCTAAGTGTTTGTATGAATTACATTGCTTAGAGGAATTATTTAGAATGTCTAAGGGTCATGTTTTACAGTTTGTGGATTGAACGGTGTGTTGCTTGTTGATTTTACAAGTTATTTGTTCATTATTTGACTGTGGATTAATTGACATTCGGTTTGCTCGGGTATCACACCTGGTACGAGAATACTAATGGTTAGCTCGGGTACCACACTTGGTACGGGTATAACAAATGCTTGGCTCGGGTACTACGCCTGGTACGGGATACTAACGGTTACCTCGGGTACCACGCCTGGTACGGGTTATTTTACTGCATCATTGCATTGATATTATTGTATTGCATTGACTATTTTTGGTTCCGTTAGTGGACCAGGCTGTTTATTGAAATGTGATATTTGTTGGTGGTCCTTGAGTGACCGGGAATCCTGTTATATCTATTGAGTTGGCCTTGGATTAGGCTGGGTTGTCTGTTTAACACTTAGGGGTTGTTTAGAGGGGATCCCAGGGTGGGTCCGGGTTAGACAAAAAGGGATGGTTTATTGGTTATATGATTGTTGCTTACAGTTAGAAATGGTGGATTTCATGCGGGAACAAGCTAGGTAGAGACTTGTAGTCTAGGGGTGCCTGTTGACTTGTTGCATGTCTTCCGTACTTATACTTGATTTATTGTACTGTTTATACACTATTTTTATTTGGAACTGGCTGATGATCCTACCAGTACACAGTGGTCGTGTACTGATACTGCACTTGCTTTTCTTTTTGTGAGTACATGCAAATCTTCTAGCGGTTGAGACACGACCTCATCTGTAGTACCGGCGTTTTCAGACTTCAAGGGTGAGCTGCTTCGATCGAGCTGCCTTGAATCTATCATTAGAGTTGTAGCCTACTTGTTTCGGGCTTAAACTATTTCCTTATTTTGGGGTTGCATCCCCGTATTCTTGACATTGGTAGATTGTTTGGTACTGCGACTTTCAAATTCTAGGGGGTAATTTTCGCAGGTTTATATTAATGACGTGGTTTTGTTATTATTGTTTTGCTAGTTTAATTTCCGCACTTTGGTTTTGAGCTGTTAGAATGGTTAAGTTTGGAGAATTGATGGTTCGCTCACCCGGGGGGGTTGGGTGAGTGACACTCACGGCGGTCTGGGTCGTGACAAAGATGGTATCAAAGCCCTAGGTTCGTTGATCTCATCATACCAAACAAGTCTATTAGAGTCTTGCGGAACGGTGCGGAGACGTTCGTACTTTTTCTTCGAGAGGCTATGGGGCTTTAGGAAAAACTATCTCTTCTTTCTTTCCTTCATGCTATAAATCGATTCCAATTGGTATCTAGTGATACAAATTGGTATCTAACCTCATCCACTCTTCTGTCCGCAGATGGTGGTTAATACAAGGAACAACGGAGCTAGAGCAACGGTCCCAGTAGTGGGCCCGACTGTCCGTGGTAGAGGCAGGAGAAGGGGAAGAGGACGAGGTAGAGCCGCACCCGCCAGAGGTGGAGTTCAAGTGGCTGCTAGAGAGCGTGAAGCAACCCCTCCCCCACCTTAGGAACATGTTGTTGAAGATGTAGAAGTTGTGGCTGAAAATAGCGAGGCACAGGCGGAGGCAGCACCATTTGGGGGTACTGGCCTTCCTGATATGACACCAGAAGCTTTTCAACAGGCTTGGAATATTTTGAGTGGGTTGGTGGGTGATGGAGCCATACCCGTGAAATTTGCAAATCAGGCTTTGAATACTCAGCCATCGGTTACTACAACACCTAGGATGGATGCCACTTCAGGCACAAATGACTTCTTCAGGCCAATGCTAGGCCCAGTGATGACAGGGAATGAGCATGAGATGCTGACCAAGTTTCTCAAGCTGAAATCTCCGACATTTTAGGGTACCGACAAGGAGGATGCCTATGAGTTCATCTTGGATTTCTATGAGAGGTTGCACAAGTTGGGTATTGTACGTCAGCATGGGGTTGAGTTTGTCACATTTCAGTTACAGGGTGATGCTAAGTAGTGGTGGAGGTCTCATGTGGAGTGTCGATCTTCTATTTTACCCTCACTAACTTGGGAACAGTTCCACGCTTTATTTTTAGAGAAGTACGTACCCCATACTTTGAGGGACCGGAAGAAGGATGAGTTCTTGAACTTGGAGTAGGGTAGCATGTCAGTCTCTGCTTACGAGGCTAAGTTCCACGCCTTGTCTCATTTTGCCATACAGATGTTGGGTTCTGAGGAGGAACGGGTCCGGTTATTTGTGAAATGTTTGAATACTGAGCTACAGGTACTATCAGTACATATGACTTCATCAGGGAGGGGCTTCAATGAAGTGGTAGATTATGTGAAAAAGTTGGAAGGGGTCAAGCAAGCGGGGCAGGCTAAGGCTTTAGCCAAGAATCCCCGGCATGAGGGAAATTTTGGTAGCTCATACTCCAGAGGCCAAAATCAGCAGGCATACCCAGCCCATCCTATTCAGTCAGCTCTGCCAGCTGCTACAGATGGTCGTTAGGGAGCTCATAATCAGTCTTCAGCTCCTAGAGGCCACGAAGCGTCTTATACATCAGCTAGCAGGCCTACACTTGACCGTGGTTGCTTCTATTGTGGTGATCTGGGCCACTTTAAGAGGGAGTGCCCACTCAGGCATACAGGTAATAAGGGTCAGCAACAGTCTAGAGCGGTGGTCCCGGCAGGTAGAGGCGGTAATGCTAGAGGTCGTCCACAGGGTGGGCGAGGTAACTTTCAGGGAGGCCAGGGTGATAGAAGGAACGGCGACGCGGGCAGGGGTGCAATGCATCCGGCCCGTGAAGTTTCTCGGATTGATGATCGGGCTCATTGCTATGCATTTCTAGGGAGAACTGAGGCGGAAGCATTAGATGCGGTGATCACAGGTACCATTCTTGTCTACGATAAAATGACTTTGGTATTATTTGACCCAGGTTCTACATATTCTTATGTATCTGTGAGTTTTGTGTTGGGTCTGGAATTGATTTGTGATATCCTTGATTCCCCTATCCATGTTTCTACCCTGGTTGGAGAGTCTGTGATTGTGACTCATGTTTATCGTGACTGTTCTGTTGTGTTTGTGGGGTTGCATACTTGGGTAGACTTGGTAATCCTGGATATGGATGATTTTGATATTATCTTTGGCATGACCTGGCTGTCTACTTATCATGCTGTGTTGAGCTATAATACCAAGACTGTGGCTCTTGAGATTCTGGGTAAGGATAGACTAGAGTGGAAAGGTGTGTACATGCTTAAGCCAGTTAAGGTCATATCATTCGTTCAGGCTAGAAAGCTAGTGGGGAGAGGGTGTCTAGCCTTCTTGGCTCATCTTCGGGAAGATAGTGTGGAGCCCCCATCTATTGAGTCAGTTCCAGTAGTTTCTGAGTTTCTAGAGGTGTTTCCAGCGGATTTTCCTGGTATGCCTCTGGACAGAGATATAGACTTCTGTATTGATGTGAAGCCAGTCACTCGTCCCTTTTACATTCCTCCATATCGTATGGCTCTGGCAGAGTTAAGGGAATTTAAGACTCAGCTGTAGAAACTCCTAGATAAAGGATTTATTCGTCCCAGTGCGTCGCCTTGGGGTGCTCCTATTTTGTTTGTAAAGAAAAATGATGGTAGTATGCAGATGTGCATAGATTATAGAAAGTTGAACAAGGTGACCATCCGGAATAAGTACCCTCTACCCCGCATTGATGATTTGTTTGACCAGATTTAGGGTGCATCAGTGTTTTCAAAAATTGACTTGAGGTTGGGGTACTATAAGTTAAGGATTACGCCTGAGGATATTTCTAAGACTGCTTTTCAGACTCGGTATGGGCATTACGAGTTCCTAGTAATGTCGTTTGGTTTGACCAATACGCTGGCAGCATTCATGAGTTTGATGAATGGGGTATTTAAGTCGTATTTGGATTCCTTCGTGATTGTGTTCATCGATGATATTTTGATCTACTCCAAGAGTAGGGAGAAACATGATAATCATCTTCGTATTGTGTTGGACATCTTGAGACGCCAGAAGCTTTATGCGAAGTTCACTAAGTGTGAATTTTGGTTGACTTCAGTTGCGTTCTTGGGGCATGTAGTGTCAGAACAGGGGGTGATGGTGGATCCCCAGAAGATTGAGGTAGTCAAGAGTTGGGCCCGACCTAGCTCTGTGACAGAGGTGAGGAGTTTTGTTGGGCTCGCAGGGTACTATCGGAGGTTTGTTAAGGATTTTGCATCTATTGCTACTCACCTGACCAGGCTGACAAAGAAAGATGTACCATTCATGTGGTCCGACAAGTGTGAGGAGAGCTTTCAAAGGCTCAAGACACTTCTGACCACGGCTCCTATATTGTCCTTGCCGATTGAAGGTAAGGACTTTATTATTTACTGTGATGCTTCACATTCTGGTTTGGGTGTTGTGTTGATGCAAGATAGGAATATGATAGCCTATGCATCTAGGCAATTGAAGGTGCATGAGAGGAACTTACCCGACTCACGACTTAGAGTTGACAGTAGTGGTCTGTACACTCAAGATTTGGAGACACTATCTCTATGGTGTCAAGTGTGAGGTGTTCACCGATCATCGCAGCCTGCAGCATGTGTTCACTTAGAAGGATTTGAATTTGAGGCAGAGAAGGTGGATGGAGATATTGAAGGACTATGATGTGACTATTCAATATCATCTGGGTAAGGCTAATGTGGTGGCAGATGCATTGCGCCGGAAGACAGTTAGCATGGGTAGTTTGACTTGCTTGGGGGTGTCCAAACGACCACTAGCAAGGGAAATTCGGGCCTTGGAGGCCAAGTTCATGCACTTGGGTGTTTCAGAATAGGGTGGGTTGTTGGCCTGCATTGAGGTCAAAGCCACCTTCATAGAGGAAATAAAGGCCAAACACTTTCAGGATTCAAAACTGAGTAAGCTTTGAGGTAAGGTAATATCCAGGGAATCCAGGGACGTCACGTTAGACTCCGGTGGAGTGCTACATTTCAAAGAAAGGATTTGTGTTCCTCGGTTTGATGATATAATTTAGAAAATCTTGGCAGAAGCTCATGGTTCGCGGTACTCAATTCATCCGGGTATGACTAAAATGTACAGGAACTTGAGGCAGCGTTACTAGTGGCCCTGGATGAAAAGGGACATAGTCGACTTTTTGTCCAAATGTCAGAACTGCTAGCAGGTAAAGTATGAACATCAGAGACCTACAGGACTACTTCAGAGAATGCCAATTCCAGAGTGGAAGTGGGAAATGATATCCATGGACTTGTGGTGGGTCTTCCCAGGACATTGGGGAAATCTGACTCAATTTGGGTCATTATTGACAGGCTGACCAAGTCCGCTCACTTCATTCTGATCAGGGTAGATTATAATTCGCAGCAATTGGCTAAGATCTAGGTGAAGGAGATTGCGAGATTGCATGGGGTTCCACTGTCCATCATTTCAGACAGGGGTACGCAGTTCTCCTCTAAATTTTGGGGCAAGCTATATGAAAAGTTGGGTACACAACTCACTTTTAAAACAACCTTCCATCATCAGACTGATGGTTAGTCGGAGAGGACGATCCAGGTATTGGAGGACATGCTGAGAGCATTTGTGATGGAATTCGGGGGTCATTGGGACCAGTTCCTACCATTGTGCAAATTCTCGTATAATAATAACTACCACTCCAGTTTTGACATGGCACCATTCAAGGCGTAGTATGGGAGGAGCTGCAGATCACCGGTTGGGTGGTTTGAGGAAGACGATGTAAAGCCTTTGGGAGTGGAATTGGTAAAGGAAGCGCAAGAAAAGGTAATGCGCATTCAGGCCAAATTGCTGGCTGCCCAAAGCAGGCAGAAGGAGTATGCAGATCGCAAGGTCTGGGACATGGAATTTCAGGTTGGTGAACAGGTATTGTTGAAAGTGTCACCAATGAATGGAGTTATGCGGTTTGGTAAGAAGGGCAAGCTTAGCCCTCGGTTCATCGATCCATTTGAGGTTCTTGAGATTGTGGGGCTAGTGGCTTATAAGTTAGCACTGCCGCCAGTTTATCGGGTGCAATCCGGTATTGCATGGATATTCCATGTATCCATGCTTAAGCGATACCATGGGAATGGGCACTACATCATCAAGTGAGAAGAGGTACTTTTTGATAAGGATCTTCGTTATAAAGAGGAACCAGTCTTGATTCTTGCTCGGGATGTCCGGAGGTTGAGGATAAAGGTGATTGATATGGTAAAGGTTCAGTGGAAGCATCGTCCAGTTGAGGAAGCCACTTGGGAATACGAGAAGGACATGCGGGACAAGTACCCTCATTTATTTGAGGATTTAGGTACTACACTTTCCTTCCTTTATTTCCGTAATTTTGGGTTTGATCATTCGGGGATGAACGATGGGTAAATTGGTATCTGTTGTAATGACCGGGTCTTTCTTTATGGGTAGTCCAGTCGTACCAAGTTTTAGAGTTAGAAAACTTCGAGTTTGGGAGTTTGAAATTCTGGGCTAGGCTAGCCTCGGCTGGTTTTGGAGCAAGGTGGAGTCCAGGGAAATATGAGTAAGGATTGGGTTAAGTGTCTTGTTTTGAGCTAGTTTTTCACGTAGCCAAGACATAAAGGAGTCTAGGGGACTTTTCAGAATTGAATTCGGGTAAGTAAAACTCCCAGAATCGCGATTGACGTGAAAGGGTTATTTCGGATCGTTGGGGGAAGCAAGTGTGTTGTAAAATGGGAAAATTTTAGATATTAAAGGACATTCTGTCCGTGACGAGTGCAATGGCTCCACCATAGCGACCTCCACTATAGCGGCTGAAAAGACCGCTCTAGCGGAAGTCAAGGCGGTCAACGTCGGTCGAAACCGCTATAGTGGGACCGCTATAGCGGAGCGGGGATCGGTATAGCAAGCTCGATGTAAATTAATGCATAAATATTCCCCAAAATGTTCAGTTTTCACAATTTTTTTTTAGGAGAAGGGCAAAGCGATTTCAGGTGATTTTCCTCCATTTTTCATTGTTTTTCTTCCCTAAGGTAAAGTTTCTACTCCCCAAACTTTGTACTACTTTTCCTATGCGGTACAATTACTAGGAGTTAACTTGAGAAAAGGTTGGAATAACCTAGGGATGTTAGAATCCAGGGAAGAAGGGGGATTCTAGGCATGAAAGTTCTTGGGTATTGTTAAAAACAAGGTTTATTAATTGCATGTTGTTAAATTCTCTATATTTATCCATGAAAACGATAGAACTAGAGGAATTAATGGCGGAAAACCCAGGAAAAAGAGTAGAATGATCATGGTTGGTCTGGGATTTGGTGTAATCCGGGTAATACGCAGGCCTTGTTTGTTAATTCAAGTACTTGTATGGTGTTTTAGATCAAGAACGAGAAAGGAATTTGGAACACGGAAAAGCTCGGGTTGAATAGAGCTTGGATCATTTCATGGTAGGTGATGGCTTACGATTCCTGTGAATGTTTTTTATTTTTGTACTCTTATCTAAGTGTTTGTATGAATTACATTTCTTAGAGGAATTGTTTAGAATGTCTAAGGGTCCTGTTTTACAGTTTGTGGATTGAATGGTGTGTTGCTTGTTGGTTTTACAAGTTGTTTGTTTATTATTTGACTGTGGATTAATTGAAATTTGGTTTGCTCGAGAACCACGCCTGGTACGGGAATGCTAATGGTTGGCTCGGGTACCACGCCTGGTATGGGTATAACAAATGGTTGGCTTGGGTACCACGCCTGATATGAGATACTAACGGTTGGCTCAGTTATCACGCCTGGTAAGGGTTATTTTACTGCATCATTGCATTGATATTGTTATATTGCATTGAGTGTTATTGGTTCCGTGAGTGAACCGGGCTATTTTATTGAAATGTGATATTTGTTGGTGGTCCTGGAGTGATCGAGAATCCTGTTATATCTATTGAGTTGGCCTTGGATTAGGTCGGGTTTTCTGTTTAACACTTGGGTGTTGTTTAGAGGGGATCCCAGGGTGGGTCCGGGTTAGACGAAAAGGGATGGTTTATTAGTTATATGATTGTTGCTTACAGTTAGAAAGGGCGGATTTCATGCGGGAACAAGATAGGTAGAGACTTGTAGTCTAGGGGTGCCTGTTGACTTGTTGCATGTCTTCCGTACTTATACTTGATTTATTGTACTGATTATATACTATTTTTATTTGTAACTGACTGATGATCCTACCAGTACACAGTGGTGGTGTACTGATACTGCACTTGCTTTTCTTTTTGTGAGTACAGGTAAATCTTCCAGCGTTTGAGATGCGACCTCATCTGTAGTGCCATCGTTTCCAGACTTCAAGGGTGAGCTGATTCGATTGAGCTGCCTTGAATCTATCATTAGAGTTGTAGCCTACTTGTTTCAGACTTAAACTATTTCCTTATTTTGGGGTTGCATCCTCGTATTCTAGACATTGATAGATTATTTGGTACCGCGACTTTCAGATTCTAGAGGGTAATTTCCGCAGGTTTATATTAATGACGTGGTTTTGTTATTATTGTTTTGCTAGTTTAATTTTTGCACTTTGGTTTTGAGCTATTAGAATGGTTAAGTTCGGGAAAGTGATAGTTCGCTCATCCGGGGGGATTGGGTGAGTGCCACTCACGGCGGTCTGGGTCGTGACAGAATGATAGCAATTATCACATTTGAAAAGATAATATGTAAGATTTTTAATTTATTAAGAAAATGCATTCACCTGTGTTTACTTCTAATAAACCTCAATTCATGACAAATGAAGATTGATAATTAAATTATCTACAGTTTTTGGCTATATCAAACAATAGATTGAAGATAATATTAATAATCATATTGTATAATAACATGCTAAAATTTAAGAATTATAGATTGAAGACACATGCTAAAATTTAAGGATTAATTCGCGATACTTTATGCTTTGAACACTGATAATAATAAGTTATTTCTACTAAAACAGTTGAAAAATATTAAATGTAAAAAAGATAATCTTATTTTTTATCATATAAATAATTTTTAGGGTGTCCTTGATACGATATCTAGAAGGAATGTAAACTTTAATGAAAAAATATAGATAAAGTCTTCTTAATATATACTCTGCCAGTTTTTTGAGAATTGTTTTGAATATCTTTGATTAATTCTGTTTCTAATGGTGTTATAACTATGAAATATATTAAAAATGATGTCTTAAACTAAAAAAGGATACAAAGATCTCAAGCCTTATCTTCTTCGGTTTCACACTATGATGTTTTAATTATTGACGCCAGGAGAAGAAGCGAGTTCAGAGATCAAAATAACAGAGATAAAAATAAAAGCAAACCAAAATTCAAATACAAAAATATTTCATGTAATTATTATAACAAAAAAGGGCAGATAAAAAAATATTATTATAAGTACAAGAGAAATATGAGACAACAAAGGGAAAATGGCGATAATGAAAATTATTTTACTATTGTTGTTAAGGATGATATTTTTTTTTGGCTTGCGGCTAAAATGTTATTAATCTTGTTTGAAATGAGTCTTGCTGATTTATGAATTCTGATGCTATTTCTCATGGCATGCCAGATAGCAAATTATTTTCTTCTTCTACTTAAGGTAATAGGAAGCTTAAAAATAAATCATGATAATGAGGTTAAGGTACTTGACATGGACAGAATTTATTTAAAAAGTAATAATAATTCGAGACTATTTTTTAATAATGTCAAGCATGCTTCATATGTTTTTTTTGAATTTATTTTCTGTAAAAACCTTGATGATAAAGGTTATTGTAACACTTTTAGTGATGCTCTATAAAACTTTCTAAAGGTTCAATGACTGTAATTTGAAGTAACAAGTTGTCTAACTTATGCGTATGTCAGGACTTTATTTATAGAGGCTCAATAATTTGATGGAGAATAATACTTTATCAGAGTTATGTCAGAGACGACTGATTTATATGAGTTAGAAAATGATTGATAGTCTAGCTAAGAAGAATTTATTTTCTGGAGTGAAACAAACAAAGTTGAAGAAAAGTGTTCATTACTTAGCCATTAAACAAAAAAATGTTTTTTTTCCAAAGTCATCTATTTCGAAAAAGCTTAATTAGTTAGAGATAGTATATTCTGATTTGTATGATTCTTTTAAATAAAGTCTTATAGTGATGCATTTTACTTTGTAATATTTATTGATGAACATTCTCAATATTTTTGAATATATTCTTTGAAGTTCATGAATCAAGTACTTGATATTGTCAAGAATTTTTAGTCCTTGATTAACAAATTGATATGAAAGAAATTAAAATGCATCCGCTCAGATAATAATGATAAATATATTGATCCTTTTAGTAATTATTGCAAAGAATAACGTATTCGACATCAAAATACTCCTACAAAGACTCCTAAGTTTAATAATTTAGAAGAAAGAATGAATAAAACTTTAGTTGAGAGGGTTAGATGTTTGCTTTTAGATGCTAAGCTACCAACTGTTTTTTTTTTGCGAAGAATACTTGATATTATTTCTTTGAATGATAATGTCCCTAACATAGTATGGTTTAATAAGATGTCTTTTATGATCACTTGAGAATCTTTTAATGTTAAGCCTTTGTGCATGTTCCTAAGAATGAGAAGTTAAAACTGGATGTTAAAATTAGATAGTATATTTTCATTAATTATGATCAAGATGAATTTAGCAATCATTTTCATAATATAGTTGAGAAGAAATTGTTAGACGTTGTGATGTTGTATTTATTGAAGATGATACAATTAAATTTTTTGAAAAAAGATGAAAAGGATGATTTTTATAGCAATGAGAGATTAGTTAATGTTGATTCAATTTTTATGGACGAAGAGAAGCTTCAAAATAATAAAAATCAAGTTGATAATGAAGATGGTATTCATGTGCTAGTATGATGTCCTGGATTTTGATGTGTCAAAATTTCATGACACTTTTGACACTTTTCAACGAAATTTTGATAGTTCTTAAGTGTGTTTTGTTGAATATAATGTTCATTTATTATATGCGTCGGAAAACTGAGTACGAATGTAAAAGTTACAATTTCAGATAAAAATAAGTTAAGTGACAAGTTGTAGAGTGCTCCATGAATTGTGAAGGCACTCATGGAGTTTACGGATAAAGTGATGAGTCATCACCTAGACGACGAGACGTCGAGTCTAAGTTGTGAGTTTGCTCCAGAGAGCATTAAAACCCATGTCGCAAATGACGGGTACATTCAATGAATTGTGGGATGTTTCATGATCTGCCATCCCAAGCCATGGGATCGAGGCAGAATCCTTGAAGAAAATGCTGAGTAAAATCCATGGTTCACAGTTACGAACCATGGGCCTACCGATGAGTCATGAGACGCGTCACAGTCAATATTTTTGGTACATTTAGGATTCAATTTTTCTATTTATAAATATTTTTTCTAGGGTTTATTTTACCCGTTACTGGTTATTTTGGATTTGTTACGCACTTTTTGAGAGCTAAGAAAGAACATTGATTATTGTTCTTGGTCTTGAGTTATTTTACTACTTTAGATTATTTTTCATGGTTATTACAAGTAAGTTTTTTATTATGAATTCTTCTATATATTGTGATCTAATTCTTGCAAGCATGAGTAGCTAAACTCCATAACTAGGATTGTGAGAATCATGATGGATTAATGAACATAGGTTAAACAAGATAGTTATTCTTGAATGGTGAAACTGCATGTATTGTTAATCTCTTCGCTTTGATTGCTTTGTAACAGTTGCAAATGTTAAAACTCGCCATAAATCTCAACTTGCTTGACAAAAGAAGTAAAGATTAGAAAAAAATATTAACAACGGATATTTGAGGCTTCTAACCTTTATCTAGTGATTTGAGCTCTCACGAGGATAATTAATCCAAAATTATTAACGAATCTTAAAATTTAAACATTTGTACATCGAGAGGATATCAAGTGATATTCATCTAATTGGGTCAAAAGACTTTAGTTGAACTCTTATTGCTAGTTTTGCATGCATATTATCGGGATAGATTACTAATCGCATAATTCTGCTAAGTTATTAAATCATGGAAAATATAGTCCTAGTTTTTTCTCATTATTTGAACACAAAAAATAGTAAACTTTCACAAAATTGGTTACTGATAACTCAAAATACTTGTTACTTTTACTCTTCATGTTAAACCCCATCGAATTAAAGACCACCAGTCGTATATTCACTACTGATATATTTCTCACCATATTCTCTGTGGGATGCGGCTCCAACTCTAGATTAGGTTCTATATTTGACAACGATCACTTTATATCTCTTTTGGAGGTGTAATTAGGGTACATTAAATTTTAGTGCTCTTGTTGGGAAATACAATATAGTAATTGTCTTTAGTGCTTATTTCTATTTGTAGTCCTTATTTCTTTTTTTTTTGTTATTTTTGTTTTTTAGGAGCAATAGAACAACGTGCACACATGAAGGGTGCTGAGCTAACTAAAGCTTAACGCGCTGCTGCTGCCCTGACTGCTTATACAACCAACCCCAATGTAGTTGATCCTACAACAGGTGATGATGGTGCAAGAGAGGTTTGCAAAATGTGAATCTACAGAATAGACTTGTGCGATTACAACCAGTAGAATATGATGAGGATATAGAGCTGATAGGATTTGAAGGCACTATTGTGTTACCTCTACTTGGTGCAAACACAAAGCTTGATGTTACCAACACTATGCTTCACATGCTAACACTAAAAGGTATATTTGGGACTCTACCATCAGATAAGCCAAATCAACATATGCTAAACTTTATAAGAGCCTGCAAGGCATATAGGTTACTAGGTGATTCACAGGAGGCTATCAGACTCAGACTCAGACTTTTCCCATTCTCTTTGATAGGAAAGCCACTACTTGGTTAAATGAGGTGCCAGATCAGTCAATTACTACTTGGTTCAAACTGACAAAGGCATTACTCGAATGGTTTTTCCATCATCCCGAATGTTGAAGTTGAGAAATGAGATTAACAATTTCAGATAACTGTTGGGAGAAGCCTGCATGAAGCTTGGATGAGATATAAGAAGAACTTAAACAGTGTCCAAATCACAACTTGCTAGATCAAATGCTACTCAAGAGTTTCTATAGATCGCTGGATTTGGTGAACAAGTCTATGGCTGACAATATTATTGGTGGTACTATGATGCTGAATACTTATGCTTAACCTACAGAGTTGCTTGATAGGTTGACTAATACAAACAGAGCATGGCACACTAGAGAGTTAGAAGTGGCTAGTGTTGGTCAGTATAAGGGAATATGTATGCAAATCAGTTGGCAAGAGAAGAGGCCCGCAATCAGGATATGGCCCACCTTAAAACATAGATGGAATTGTTCACTAAGCACTTGATAAGCGTAGGTACTCAGAAGGTTAGTGCTGCGGGTTTGTAAGGTAAATCATCGTTACTAGAAAATATTATTCAAACTTTGAAGAGGAAAGCTAATTATCTAAATGATCAGATAGTGGATTCTCGTTCTAATGCTCAAGGGTCTAGGAAAGACTCTTAGCGTTGGGAGGGGAATCAAGGTCAGAAAACTATAGGGATAACAAGGCGCAACAGAGATCAAGGCAACTAGAGAGATATAGACGAATACAAAATAATAAAAGTGGTGTATATGTTCTTCCTAGGGGAAAAAACACTCAACCAACTGCTAGTGACCCTGTTGGGTTAAATGTTGAAGAGATGTTGAAAAAGCTTCTTACTGAAGCTGAAAATACTGATTCTGAAATCAAAGAAATTTGAAGTGATATATCAAGCATGAATCAGATTGTGAACCCCATTCAATTTCTATAAAGCAGCTAGAAAAAAAATTAGTTAGATTTCTACAGCTTTAAGTCTGCGATAGAGAGGTACACTACTTAGTGACACCATACCTAATCCAAAAAATAATGGTCAATGCATGGAGGTTACCACACAAAGTGGTTAGATAATGATGGATGAGGCAGAAAAGATTGTTAAAGCTGAGAATCATAAAGAGTAGGTAACTACAAAGTCATGAGTTATAGTTAATAAAGTAGAATAGAAGCAATAGTCGGTTGATTTAGACAAGCCAACAATGATTGAGATTGAGAGTGAAGGAATTGATAAGGCTCCGGGAGAGAAAGTGTCACAATCCAAAAATCTCATTAGGCCGTGAGTGTACCCACCATTTCCGTAGGCGAATCCCTTTCATGTACTAACCATTTAATAATAGAAATAATACGGAAGTGAAATAAAAGGAAACAACCAACTCTTATAAATACGGAATAAACGAATTCAAATCCAACTACCCCAAGAATTGGTGACACCAGTACAAGAGCATTTACGAATATGAAACAAGTCTATGAATACTAAAATAACAGTCTAAAAGTAAAATAGACAGAAAACATAAAGAATCTCTAGAATCCAGTAATGCCGAAGAAAAAATAGCTCACCCTGAATCCTAACCACATCAGCCTCGAACACAAATAAAAAGTCAAGTATTTCTAGTACCCGACTTAGTTTCTGCACGCAAAAAAGTACAACAAATATAGAGTGAGTACAAAAAATACGTGTACTCAGCAAACTTTGATTACTAATTCCTTCTAGAAGAAATAACGAGATGCATCTTAAAAGTTTTCTCTTTCACAAGTAAAATCTTACCAAAATGTAAGTCACCATAACATAATAAATAAGGCACGTATCTAGGATAATTCAATAGAAAGTGCAATGCAGATGAAATGTAATACAATGCAATCTACTGGACAAAAGTAAATCAGTATATACCCGCCAGAACTATTTTCCATCGGCACAATAAAATCCGCCGGAATTATTTTCCATCGACATAATAAGACCCGCCGAAACTATTTTTCATCGGCATAATAAAATTAGCTAGAACTATTTCTCATTGACATAATAAGACCCGCTGAAACTATTTTCCATTGGCATAATAAGACCCGCCGAAATCATTTCCCATCGGCATAATAACACTTGCTAGAACCATTTCCCATCGGCATAATAAAAACTTGATTTTCATAAATAATCACAGTACCACTCGCCAAAATCATTTCCCATCGGCTTTGCGTGATGCCAGTTGTCGGAACCATTTTCCATTGGCTTAACAAGAATATGAATTTTACAAATTACTCAGTGGAAATATCAACCAATAATCATCATGCAACGATAAGAGTGGTATGAATGAATATGTATGATCAAGTACAATAAATGAGTTTATCAATCACAATCAAGTATGAATGAATATGTATGATCAAGTACAATAAATGAGTTTATCAATCACAATCAAGTTCACATAATTTATGAGTCTCAACAGTTCAATTGTATCACAACTTATGAGATTCTATCAACCAATAATAATTTTCGTAAGAATTTTTCATAGCATAGCACCGGTGCCCGTATAAATGTTCGTTATCTCATTTATACGGGACTCCCTCATTACCCACTACTCTTAAGTTCATTCGATACAATAAAACTAACACTTCAAAAAGAAATTAGAAATCTCTACTTACCTCAAAACAAAGCCCAAGTGCCAAGTAATGAACTTGTCCTTATGTAACGCGTTCAAACGGTCAAAATCTATTCAAATACATAATAACTAGCATGTCAAATTTCAGCTAAAATGAATCGTTATTCAACCCCCGATCAAGAATTCTTACTCCAAGAATCCTAGACCTAAACCTTAATTTACCAAAACTATAATTGATAATCATATAAGAATTCCCAAAACAAACATGAAGCTAGAGACGAAAATACTATATGTAAGACTATGAATATGCAGGAACCATTTAAACATCACCCAACCTATCCTTAATGTCTAATTATTATCTCATCATGTCAATTTTGTCATTATTAAACCACAATTTACTCGTTAATTTAATCACTCCAATAGTACCAGAACTTAGCACCGTAACCATAGCTTCTTATATGTGATCTTATTTACCATGCAATTATCATGTAATTCTGATAGCACAAGAAAAATTAAAAGCACCCATAGTAATGATTTCTTGCCTAACTTCCACTCACCCTCACATCACTGCACAATCATATACCATTATATAGCCTATACCTACACCGAAGCAGTAGCTTTAAACCCCAACTTCTTACAATATTTTTTAATCTCCTCTCTCAATAATCAATGTGATTATACCACCCTCACCGTACTAACATCATGCCAATAATGGCAAAGAATTGATTCCAATGCCATATACTGCCAATAGTGGCTTAATATGATTTCCATATAAGTATCTTCTAATCATTACCTATTTGACCAAAATAATTGAAAAGTGGCATCAAATTCTTAAAATGCATGAGAGCTTGAGTTTGTAACAAATCCAAGTGATGCTGTGATTCTTTGCCTCGAATTCGATAATTATTCGTCTGTGCTTTTCCTTGTTTTTCCTCTAATAAATTAAGCATATCAATTTCTATTGACCTTAGGTCATCTCATGTGGCCAACAAGAGAAAATAGGTCTGGCCCACTTCTAGCACAATTATATATTTATGATTTCGATACATTAGCCACCAATTAAATTAATTGTAAGAAGAAGAAAAAAATCAAAACTTCAAATAGATCTTTGAAATTTATTCAGAACCCCATGGAAATAAACTATATATGTAAATTGACTAACAAGCAGATTCTATACCTATTGAGAATACTAAAATACCAATCTGATGTCATCTCGAAGGTTAACCGTGGTCGAACTTAACTTTTTTAAAATTCAAGAACCTAACCAATAATTTAAATCGCTTTAAAGTAAAATAAACGTTCGTCCTCAAACGTAAAGAGAAATAAACGTTCGTCCTCAAACGTAAAGAGAAAGAAGGTACCTGAACTATCAAAGAGATGAGGATATTTGCTCCGTATGTCAGATTCAACCTCCCAAGTGGCTTTCTCCACAGGATGATGCCTCCACCACTACACCTTCACAGATGCTATCTCCTTGGATCTAAGCTTTCTAACCTGTCTATCCAGAATAGCTATAGGCTCTTCCTCAAATGTCAAACTTTGGTCCAACTGCATCGAGTCCCATTGAATCACATGAGAATCATTACTATGATATTTTTTCAATATTGAAACATGAAATAATGGATGAACACATAACAAGTCTGGTAACATATATAGCCAACTCATAAGCCACCTCATTAATATGCCGAATTACCTCAAATAGACCAATGAACCTAAGATTGAACTTGCCATTCTTCTCATACCTCATAACACCCTTCATAGTTGATACTTTCAACAAAACCTTTTCCCCTACCATGAACTCTAAATCACGAATCTTTCAATCTGCATAACCTTTTTTTTCTACTCTGGGCTGTGAGAAGTCTATCCTGAATCAACTTGACCTTATCTAAGGAACCTCTCAATAAATCTATACAACAACGCCTGACCTCGGACGCATCGAACCAACCCACCAGAGAACGATATCTCCTATCATATAAAGCCTCAAACAGGGTCATCTGAATGCTAGAATGTTAACTTTTATTATAAGCAAACTCTGCTAACAACAAGAATTTGGTCCCAATGATCACCAAAATCAATTATGCACGCTCGTAGCATATCCTCCAATACCTGAATAGTCCGCTCAGACTGGCCATCAGTATGTGGATGAAAGACTATACTAAGATCCACCCTAGTATCTAATTCCTTCTACATACACTTCCAAAAGTTAGATGTGAACTGATTATCTCGGCCTGAAATGATAGAAATCGAAACATCATGCAAACACACTATCTCTTGAATTTAAATCCTAGCCAACCTCTCTGCTTCGTATGAAGTCTGAACTGGCACAAAGTGAATAAACTTAGTCGATTTATCCATGATAAACCAAATAACATCAAACTTTCTCAAAGTCCATGGCAATCCTATGACAAAATCTATAATTATCCGCTCCCACTTCCACTCAGGTATAGACATTCTCTGAGTCGCACCACCTGGCGTCTGGTGCTCATACTTAAATGCTGACAGTTCAAACATCAAGAGACATATTCTACAATATTCCTCTTTATTTGAAACCACCAATAATACTGCTTTAGATCATGATATATTTTTGGTGTTTCTGGATGAATAGAATATTTAGAGCTATGTGACTCTTCCATCAACTTGGCCAAATCATCAACTCTAGAAATACAGATATGACCCTTAATTCTCAAAATACCCTCTGAATTCAAAATTTCTTCCTTAGCCTCACCCTTTAATACTTTTCCTCGAATGTTCTTCAATTTTTCATCTTCGAACTGTCTAGCCTTGATCTGATTCAACAAGAGAGATTATGCCTCAACACAAGCAAGAACTCTACCAGGCTCCAAAATATCAAGTCTCACATAGCTATTAGCCAAGGACTGAACATCCATGGCCAAAAGACGCTCCTACATTCGCAACATAACTAAGTTGCCCATACTAACTGACCTTCAATTTTAAATAGTTTCTACTATATTTGCCTCATCCGGGTGATATAATATAGTGATCTCAAAATAATTAAGAAACTTCAACCATACCTTTTGCCTAAAATGTAGATCTGTTTGGCTGAAAATGTATTAAAGGCTGAAATAATCCATAAACACCTCACAATGTAATTCAAATTCGTAAAGCAAAAATCATCCGCTACTTACTCCAAGTCATGAATAGGGTCGTTCCTCTCGTGAAACATTAAAGAATATGCTATTATCTTACTTTTCTTTATCAAAACATACCCCAGGCCTACCCAAGAAGTACAATTATATAATATGAAGCCTTTACCTTTCACCGGCAAGGTCAAAATCAAGAATAAAGTCAACAATGTCTTGAGCTTTTGAAAGTTTGTTTTATGCTCCTCAGACCACTAAAAAGTCACATCTTCTGAGTTAGTTTTGTCAATAGAGATACAATAGTAGATAAGTCATCCACAAATCGTCTGTAATGACCAGTCAAATTCATAAAACTCTAAATTTCCATAGGTGCAATGGACCTAGCCCAAAATCTAACAACCTCAATCTTCTTCTGATCTATCATAGTACAATTTTTTTTGGTCACAACATGCCCCAAGAACATCACAAAAAAGAGTCAGAACTCACACTTGGATTTTTTTTGCATAAAATCTCTTTTTCTTCAAAGTTTGAAATACAATTCTCACGTGTTGTTTATGCTCTTCTCTACTACGAGAGTAGATCAAAATATCATCAATGAAAACTATAATAAAGGAATCCAAATAAGGTCTACACCCTATTCATCAACTCCATGAATGTTGCTAGAGCGTTGATCAGTCCAAAATGCATAACCAAGAACTCATAGTGACCATAACAGGTTCTAAAGGTTGTCTTAGAGATGTCCTCTGCTCGAGTGATATCTGATGGTAACCAGACCTCAAATCAATCTTAGAGAATATCAAAAAGTCCCAAAGTTGATCAAACAAGTCATTAATACACAAAATGAGATATGTGTTCTTGGTCACCGTAAAGCTACTGCTTCGGTGTAGGTATAGGTTATATAATGATATATGATTATGCAGTGATGTGAGGGTGAGTGGAGGTTAGGCAAGAAATCATTACTATGGGTGTTTTTAATTTTTCTTGTGCTATTAGAATTACATGATAATTGCATGGTTAATAAGATCACATATAAAGTGAGATTGGACCTTTGAAGCTATGGTTACGGTGCTAAGTTCTAGTACTATTGGAGTGATTAAATTAACGAGTAAATTGTGGTTTAATAATGACAAAATTGACCTGATGAGATAATAATTAGGCATTAAGGATAGGTTGGATGATGTTTAAATGGTTCCTGCATATCCATGGTCTTACGGATAGTATTTTCGTCTCTAGCTTCATCTTTGTTTTGGGAATTCTTATATGATTATCAATTATAGTTTTGGTAAATCAAGGTCTAGGTCTAGGATTCTTGGAGTAAGAATTCTTGATCTGGGAGTTGAATAACGATTTATTTTAGTTGAAATTTGACATGCTAGTTATTATGTATTTGAACAGTTTTTGACCGTTTGAAAGCGTTACGTAAGGACAAGTTCATTACTTGGCACTTGGGTTTTGTTTTGAGGTAAGTAGAGATTTATAATTTTTTTTAAAGTGTTAGTTTTATTGTATTTAATAAACTTAACGGTAATGGGTAATGAGAGAGTCCCGTATAAATGAGATAATGAGCATTTATACAGGCACCAATGGTATTGTAATGATCCTTCCGGTCATTTACACATTTTCACCTTTCTTGTACTAGTAGATCTTGCCTGTAGCAGCCCAAGTCATTTATGGCTAGTCGGGACTGGTAGTTCGGTGCCCAGGCCGTTTGTTTGGTCTTTATGGCCGTCCCTTGTTTTAGCGTTTCAACTTTGGAAATCGTTGACTCCAGTCAACATTCTTGGTAATAACAAAGAATTAAACTAAGGTTCTAGGTCAAAAGAATCCCTTACACAAAAGTTTGAGTTAAAAAAATACCTCGTGTAACACCTCACTCGTTTGAAAGGTTTAAATTAACTCGTACTTTCGGGGTAAGACTATTAGTGTCTAATACACTAAGAAGGATGTGTTATGAGGTATTATAATCGCAAAATAGTTGTATGATAAGTTTTGAAGTCAAGCAAGTTGCAAAATAAAATACGGCAAAAGTTATCGTAAGTTTCTTTAATAAATTTTCTGAACTTTGGGTCAAATATCTCAGAGCTTTTCTCTCAATATATAAAGAGATAGAAGTCTCTCGACCTACCAAATCGAAGGTCTACGAGTCTAGTTTCCAATGCACTAAATCGTTTGTCTATACGACTTTAGAATAGAGAGATATTCACATTTTTGTAAGCCTATGCAAATAGATACATCAAGGTGGGGTCCCTATCCTAAGTCGGTTTGCCTTTATAAATCAGATTCTCCTTCATTTTGAACTCATAGAAACAGAACAAAACCATAGAAAATTAGATATAAACCTTAGAAATTCTCCATGGACTTTGATGCCTTAAATTCAGAAGTTTAACGGAAGTTGCTCTACGTCGCAAGCTCGTTATTTTGGTATAGTCTGCCCCGTCGATTTCATGGCGTATCTTCGTGGGTGTTGATGCAGCAAGCTAGCATATGTTTATTGAGTATTTGGCAGTAGCTAAGGAGTTATATTTGCAAGGTAAGGATCCCGTACACTTATCTATTTGTTAAATCGAGATTCTAAGCTTCTAGTCACGAAAAGTCATATTTTTTGACAACTTGTAGTAGTTTCTTGTCGGATTTGGATCTGTTTGTTGTTCCTGCAAGGAGGCAGGTTTTTTATCTTGGGATATTGAATATTTTTGTCCAAGAAATCTCTCCCCTACGATCCTCCTTCGTAATTACATGTTCTAGTATCATTTTTACAACTTTTCGAGTCACGAAGTGGTGTTTTAGATATTGTGGCTCTGGACAACCCCTTTATCTTATTATGTTTGGTTATTGTTGTGGTGTACTGGTTGTGGTAAGGTGCTGAGGGATTGGGAAATTTGTGCGATTCTTTTTGGGATCGCATACGATAGTGATTGGATTGAACAACGTAAAGTACACCTTAAAATAGTGCCTCGGGAGCTCGTCGCTCCTTTGAGATGTGGTTAACATATTGTTGTTGGATTTAGCTGCCATTTATTATTGTTATTGACATCATTTTATTCTTTGGAGTTGGCTGGTCGCGAGTGTGACATTAACACCTTATCAATTGGCTATGGCTCGTTCTTACAGCCTCATCGATTCTAGCAATTGTTTTATTACCTTGGTTGGTCAGGCTTTATAGAGACGCCTTTAGGACTTCAGTTGAACGTATTTTTGTGATTCAGAGCTTTTCAGAGTAGTTCGAGCCTGGACGACGTCGTTCCCGCAGCTAGTCATCGGATGACAAGTAAGTTATGGCTTCCCCTATTTATACTGTGCGTATATAGGCTATAACTGCTTTAATTAGCATCTTTGGGTGGGTTGTTATAGGTTGGTACCCCATACCTTGTCCGCCTTTCGTCCGTCTACTTCATATGCTGTGTGTAGTATTCGCGTAGTATTGTGTATTACCCTTGTGGTCCTGTGCGGCCTTGTATTGACTCTGGAACATAGACGGTGGGTTATTTGGAATGTTCGCGAGTCCCAGACATAGAGATTATCCTTATAGGCTGGTTATGTCTGCTGAGTAGCTGCTGGGCCTGTGTAGGGCTAATAGGAATTGTTGTGAGCCGTTAGGCTAATTTATATTTGTGTGCGAGCATATCATCCATGAAAAAGGTTTTTCCCTGCATGTGTTACTAAGATTTTGGCTGCGATCCACCATAGATGGTTTTCCTAAACTTGCATAGCCCCGGGGGCCCATTTTTGGTATATATGATGAGAAAAAAAGGATTTTAGTTGATTGCAGACTTGGTTTTATTACTGATACTGGTCTTTGCCGGGTGGAGCACCAGAATTGATTTTATTACTGATAGTAGTCTCTGCCGGATGGAGTACTAGACTTGATTTACTACAGTTTTAGACCTGGCCACACTCCGGGCACCCTTTGAGAGGGTTACTGAGGCTTTTATCACTATTTTAGACCCGATTGTACCCGGGAACCTTTGGAAGGGTTTTGAGACATCTTTTTTACTGTTTTAATCCTAGACAGGGTCTAGGAATGCACCTTTTGAGTTTTATCCACTCGCTTAACCCGGACTCGATTTCGGAGGGCATATTTTTGATTCTGAGGTATAGTATGGGGTCCGAGACCTCTATGGACCTTGCCGATCTGAGCCTGGGTCTTTGGGCCGCGTGTGCTGGGGGGAAGGGTATACGGTGGAGTATAGGTATACGGGCTGAGTCGTTCCGTGGAACCTGCCTGCTGGTCCCGATCAGCACCGGAAGAGGTACATACAAAGGCTCTACTTCACCCTGAGGTTTCATCCATCACATCATTATCATGCATTGCATTCTACCCTTGTTTGTTGTGTGTTCAGTGTACGCTCCGGTTATATGGGTGGCCAGAGAGTTTGTATTCACTTGATTGCGTTCCTCGGTTGTATGGGCAGCCGTTGGGACTGTAGGTAGATTATATTTACTACTGTCTTTATTTAGAGCTTGTCTTGGCACCCGGTTCTTGAAGGATTAGTGATGGTTAGCCTATTGAGGCTTTGGTTATGGGATTTCTGATTATTGAGAGGGATAGGAAGTCCTATCTTGTTGAGGCACTTTTGTGTGGCCTTCTGAGAAGAGTGTGAGATTCTGGTTCTATTCTTTCTGGGAATTGAGTGGTATTTCTAGGTTATTGCGGGTTAGTTATTTCCATCCTAAGGTTGGACTTTTGAGGTGATTCCTGTTTATGCTATCATATGAGTGGATTATTGTTATGATTTTCTTATACTTGTCGATTCCATTTTTGAGTATGTTAGACTGCTTCCCTCCTTTTCCTTTACTTGAGGTTACCGATATACTGCTATTTTCTCAACTCTCTCTCTCTCTCTCTTTACTTACTTATATTGTTGTACAAGGACTCCATGTGCGTTCTCCTTTTCTTCACCTGTAATTCTGTGTAGTTATATCCTCTACGTTGGCATGTGTTACTTGTAGCTCGTGGTTGTTGATGATCTGTGCTAGCTCCTTGTGCCTTATTTATTGCTTCAGTGACTGCTTTCTTGCTATTTGTTACTTACTGCTTTTATATCTTATATGCGCTCAGTTGGTCGATGATGCCTACTGAGTACCCATTATTTTGGTGCTCATACTACAATTTTGCACTTTTTGGTTCAGATATTAGTTGAGTTTTCACCGTTGATCGCGTTGGAGATTCGTGCAGCTTTTGGGAGTTTCGAGACTAGGGTAAGCGCCTGACGGTCGGGGCTTGTCTACATCGCATCTGCTGTACTGTTTCTCCTTGTACTTTCGAAGACAGATCTATGTTTTATTTTGTTACTACTAGCACTGGTACTCTATTAGAAGCTTCTGTACTATTGATACCAAAGTCTTGGGGTTGGTGTAGTTTTCTTTATGTATTTATATTCGAGTTTTGCTTCTGCTTTGTCTACCTTTACATTCTGCTTTCGCTGATTTCAGCTTGTTGTGCGTATTGGTTAGGTAGTAGCCCATTACTAGCCGTTCCGAGCTATGGGAATTAGTTCGCCTACTGAGAGTTGTAGGTGCCATCATGACCTGAGAGATCGGGCCGTGACAGCTATGATATGGAAAATTCTTACAAGAATTATTATTGGTTGATAGAATCTCATAAGTTGTGATACAATTGAACTGTTGAGACTCATAAATTATGTAAACTTGATTGTGATTGATAAACTCATTTATTGTACTTGATCATACATATTCATTCATACCACTCTTATTGTTGCATGATGATTATTGATTGATATTGTCCACTGGTTATTTGTAAAATTCATATTCTTATTAAGCCGATGGAAAATGATTCCGGCAACTGACATCATGCAAAGCCAATGGGAAATAGTTCCGGCGAGTGGTACTGTGATTATTTATGAAATTCAAGTTCTTATTATGACGATGGAAAATGATTCTGGCGAGTCTTATTATGCCGATGGGAAATAGTTCAGGCGGGTCTTATTATGCTGATGTGAAATAGTTTCGGTGGGTTTTATTATGTCAATAGAAAATGGTTCTGGCGGCTTTTATTATGCCGATGGGAAATAATATCGGCGGGTCTTATTATGCCGATAGAAAATGGTTTTGGCGGATTTTATTGTGCCGATGGGAAATAGTTTCAGCGGATATATACCGATTTACTTTTGGTCAGTGCATTGCATTGCATTACATTTCATCTGCATTATACTTTCTATTGAATTATTTGTTATGTTATGGTGACTTACATTTTGGCAAGATTTTACTTGTGAAAAAGGAATCTTTTAAAATACATTTCGTTGTCGCTTTTAGAAGGAGTTAGTAATCAAAGCTTGCTGAGTACACGTATTTTCCATACTCACTCTATACTTGCTGCACCTTTTTGCGTGCAGGAACTGAGCTATGTACTAGGAATACTTGACTTATTATTTGTGTTCGAGGCTGCTGCAGTTAGGATTCAGGGTGAGCTATTTTTTCTTCGGTAGTACTGAATTCTAGAGATTCTTTATATTTTCTGTCTATCTTTCTTCTAGACAGTTGTTTTAGTTTTCAAAGACTTTTTTCATATTCGTAGATGCTCTTATATTAACATATCTCATTTTGTATATTAATGACTTGTTTGATCAGCTTTGGGACTTTTCGATATTCTCTATGATTGATTTGAGCATGGTTACCATCATATATCACTCGAGCAGAGGACATCTCTAAGACAACCTTCAAAACCCATTATGGTTACTATGAGTTCTTGCGTATCATATCATATTAAAAGTGGGAAGCCCCAAAGTTGAAAGTTGGATTACCATTTTACCCCTACACTAAATCAAAAATTATTAAATATCTAATTAATTTAATATTAAATACTCATATCATGTTATACAAAATATTTAAAGTGAAAAAGTGTTAAGTCAAATAATAATAATAATAAAAATAATAATCTACATATAGCCATAAAGTTAAAAGTTAAAAAACTTAAATACTACATATAAAAAATTTATAGAAGTTAAAGAGTGATTAGCTAATTCACTAAATTCGATTAATAATTCAATGCATGAACCTTTATTGAATGCAGGTACTCATGGTCAAAAATAGAAAATAAGGAATTGGACCCAAAAGAGCTCAAAAGGAGTTGAAGTATGAAGTGATCAAGTGAGAAGAAGATTCTTCCGAGAGGTGCGGTCACCGTGCTACACACACAATGCTTGGTGTGGTTCGCACCTCCCTCCGCATGAGGCTAACAAGAAGAAGAATAATCTGCTAAGGGGTGCGGCCACTATGCAATGTGCACAAGGCCTGGTGCAAACCGCACCCCACTTCGTATGAAGCTTAAGATACAAGCCAAGTCACTCGTCTACTAAAGCAGAGCTGTGCAACACATACAACGTGACGTGCAAAATGCATATCGCAGTGCACAGCTCCCGAGGGGCAATTTTGTCCATTTTTATGTGACGAATTGGGAACATTTTCAAATCCAATTTAGGCATAATTTTTAATATTTTGAATAGTTTTTGAGATTTAGAAATATTATTGAAAAAGTTTTCTCTCTCGAGGCAACATAGAGGGTTTCATCCAATTCTCTCCATCTTCAACCTTGAATTTGTCAATTGAGCTTGGATATTGAAAACTTCTTTCGTTAATGAAAGGGAATTTTTATTATCTATTTGGTATTGCTTCTTATTCCTTTAGCATGAGTGGCTAAGTCTCCTTGTCTAGAAGTATGTGTATGATGGGTACTTGATTAATAGGTATGGGTCTTGCTTATTTGTGTTTATAATTACTAAATTGATATAGGTCTAGTGAATTCTCCATGTTTTAACTCTAAAATTAATGGTTGCAAACATTAATTGAATTCACTTGATTGTGTTCTTGCTTGAGAAAGAGGTTCATGATTTTGAATGAGAATTCACTAGTGGATACTTGGAATTTCAATTAGATCGAGGCTAGAAATAGCTCAATTCAACGGAAACACCCATTTAAGAGTCTAAGCTAGAGATAGTGTGACTTCCCCAAGCCTATATTGGTTAGTTGATGATAAAACCATGGTTCTCTAACAAAGACCATTGGATAAATGTTTGTCAGATCAAAAGATTAACATTCATATCTAAAACTAATGCTACCCATGTTATTTAGCAAATATTTATGTTATTTAGCAAGTACCTTGACCCATATTCGAGTCCCATAGGAAGCATATCCCTAGCTATTCTCTCTCTCTCTTGATACAAACTCACATTTATTTTATTGCTTGCTTGAATTGTGAATCGTGACAGAAATTCCTAATTCCCCCAATTTACTTTTGTTGCTACTTGAACATTGGCTCTAATTGTGATTAACATACGGTAGTCTCTTTGGCTACTCTACCAATTCTCTGTGGGATCAACCCCGACTCCCATCGAGAATTTTAAATTTTGTTTGGCTTAACGATCACTTTCACCAACGTACTGAGAGTGTTACTTGAGCATTTTAAAAAATAGCACCATTGCTGGAGAATTGATTTTGAGTAGCCTTTTTGATTGACTATTGAAATCACTTTGTGAGCTTTTGTTTGCTTTTTTACTTTGTTGTTGTTTTTGATTGGTTGAGCAAGTAGCCCATGAGTGAAGTAGGTGATAACGAAAGCATCCATAGATTCATGTATGCGGCCTATGAACCTAAAATTCAAGGAAGAGTAGGTGCAATCTGCCTACCTCTCACGATTGGGAACACCGTATTTAATGTCACTAGTACCATGCTCCATCTCATATAAATGAAGGGGTTGTTTGGAGGGGCTGCACATGAAGGTGCCAATAGGCATATCCAGAATTTCACATAAATTTGTCAGCCCTTCATCTTCCACAACATCCCCCAAGAGTCCATCCCGCTTCTCTTATTTCCCTTCTCCCTCATAGGTGCAGTGACGACATGGTTGGAGAAGATTCCAAAAGGCTGAATCACCACATATGATGGTCTTTTAAAAACATTTCTGGTGAGATTCTTCCCTCCCTCAAGAATGATGCAATTGAGGGATGAAATCACCAACTTTTGTCAACTCCAAGATGAACCGTTACATGAGGCGTGGTTGAGATTTAAAAAGAGACTAGTGTGTTTCCCCAATCACAGTTTGCCAGAGAATGTCCTTCTTCAAAGCTTTTATAGGGCTTTGAGTTCAATGAATAAATCCGTGGCCAACAACCTTGCGGGTGGCACCATTATGGATCAACCATATGGTTTTTGCCTCAGGTTTTCTAGAAAGGATGACCAAGAAGAATCGCGCTTGTCATATAAGAGAGGCAGATGTACCCATGGGGGTGTCCTCGACTACATTATCGAATGTGATGCATCACAAGGATGAAGAAAGAGATGAAACTATGGCTAATATGATGACATGGGTTGATTTGTTAGCTAAGCACGTAATGGGGGCTAGAAATACCAAAAGCATAAATACCATGAGCACACTCAAACTCAAAGATAAGGTGTTCACCATTTTGGATGGTAAGATATGCTACTTGTCGATGGGTTCTCAGCCTGGGTATTATTGCCCGAGGGATGAGAATCAAGGTTAGATAAAGGATAAAGAGAGAAAGAAATTGGAGGGATCAAGAAAAGGACGGTGATAGGTACAATCACCGGAGTTCTAACCCCTATACCTCCAAATAAATCTGACACCTTGTACCAACCCGTTGTGAGCAACCCTTGGCAATCAAAGATGGAAGATATGTTGTCCTTGGTCTTGAAGAAGGTGGAGATGACAAATAGTGGGGTAAATGAGCTTAAGAGCTAGGTGTCAATGCTTCACCAAATAGTGAGATCACACTCGGCCTCAATCAAGCATCTTGAAGTGAAAATGAACCACTTGTTCACCCAAATGAATCCTCGAATGAAGGGGACACTCCCTAGTGACACCACTGCAAATCCAAAAAATGATGGCCGTGTATTGGATCTTGCCACTAGGAGTGGTGAAAATTGAAGAATGAGGTAACATCGTCGAGCCGCGATGTTAAATCAAGCGCTACTTAGAAGACAACCCAAGAGTTTTTACTTTGTTTTTGTTATCTTTTGTTGTTTTTGTTGTGTTTGTAGGAATGCAGAATAAGGAAAAATGATCAAGAGGAAAACCAAGGCAAAAAGAGGACATGTGGAAGCCCATGCATTCCGCACAAGCCATTATGCATGTCGCACAGGGCACTACATCCCAAACCAAAAAGCTGAAAGAAATGTTGAAAGTTGGAGGCAATGTGTGCCGGGCTGTGCGGATCACACACACCATTGTACGCGTCGCACCTCCAATGCATCACCAAGCAAGAAGTTGGGCCAAGGTTGGGCATGAAATCATCTGGTGCGAAGCAACATGAGGTCCACACAAGGGCTTGTGGGAATCGCATGTCATGGCACACCAAGGTAAATTTTTAATTTTTATTTGACCGATCCAACCCGAAGACTGACTTGGTGAGTTTTCTTCTTCTTCTTCCTCTTTTAAAACTGCCACCTTCCTCTTTTTTCTTTCACTTTCTCCCAAAAGTCTCACAACCCTCTATCAAAATCATCCAAAAATCCTCCAAACTCTCCCAAATCTTCTCCCCTCTCAAACCAAAACCCTCCACCGCTGCAACACCATCCGTCGCCATCATTATCTCCGATTGGAATTGTTCGGTCTCCATTGTTGAACCTTTAAAAGTTCCAATTTTTGCTTCCCTTCTAATAATCTTCACTTGTGATAAGTTCTCTGATGTTAACTACGTGTTTTTATGTTAATCGGGAACTCATATTGTGAAACATGCTCATTAGAATTGCCATGTTGATTTTAGGCGAGATTCAAAAATTTTGGATTCCCAATTTTGGATTGTATTGTTGATTTTGCTTAGGATTAACTTGGTAAAACTTGTTATTATGATGATGCATGTTGATTGGAGTAATTTTTAGCCTTAAAAATATGTGTTTTGAGTGAAGTCTGAGTAACCCACTTGTGTTGATGCATGATTTGACCCTATAATAGATTAGGTGACATCACTCTTAGGGGTAAATCATCATCTTCATTAGGTTTTGGTTGGAAATTGATGATTGGGGCTGAAATTGTTACTACTATTATGCCCATGTTCTATGCTGTATGTTTTGTTAGGTTTATATGGAATTGGTTGGGGGGTAGAAATATCTCTATTAGATTGTTAATTGAAGGCTTGATGTTCCCGATGATAGATGGGGTAACATATTTCTTAAGGGAAGCCGTTAAGTTTTTCTTTTGCTTTGATTTATGTTAATAGATTCCGGGGAAGTCTGAGTACTCCAATGATTTGGTGAGGTATTTTGCATGTTTAGCCCTCTTGTTAATTGTTGGTATAGTTCTTATTGCCAGTGTATTCCATAAGTATTATTTTGTGTATCACATTCTTAACACACAAGAAGACAAGGAATTCAAAAATTCCATGTGTTTTCTTGTGTATTTCGCATGCGGAGCGCAAACCTCTACATGCGAAACACACAAGGCACCGCACACCCCTTAAGAAGGCTGCCAGTTCACTAGAATGAGAGGCAAAGTGCCATGCAATGTGCACTTTGGATGGTGCAATTAGACAGGCCCTTGCACCCCACAATAGAAGCCATTCTAGTTTTCTAGTAGCTTATGCGAAGGCACGTCCGACGCACACAATGCCTAGTACGGTTCACATGTGGTTCACATGAGCCACCAATCACCTATTTTGTTTTTCCTCTTTGTTGCAATCTATTTCGTTTTACTAACTTCTTTTAGCATTTCCATCTTTCATTTGATGCTAGAACATAGTGAGTACAAGCATAGTGCCTACCACTAATATCCATTTGTAGGATCATGGCTCCTAGAAAGAATCATCGGAATAGTCATGCTACGAATCAAGCTTCAACATCCAAAAACATGGGTGTACCTATGCAAGATGAGGGGCCTTATGAATCAGAAATCTAGTTTGGTCTCGAAGGAATGGAGGCTTACTATCTTAAGTTTTGGGAAAAATGACTATTCTTGGAAGAGAAAGGCTTTGATATGGAAGCCTTTGAGGCTGAGTTCCCGAACACACCTCATCAGTTTCATATAAGAATATCGTCTCACTTTTCCAAAATCCCCAGTCCGTATAGCAATTAGTTGGTGCGGGAGTTCTATGCCTCATATTGGGCGAGACAAGACATTCTGAATCATAAAGGGCCAGCAAGAAAGCTCCCATGCCTTGATTCAGTTTTGGTGAGGGGCAAGGAAATAGATATTACTCTGGTGTCCATCCATTTTTCCATATGGGATGATGAGACTATTCTGGAATCACAATATTTGAAACGTGTAACTACAAAAGAGGATCAATACGAGTGGGTTGCCGGTATCATCGCTGAGGGTACCCCCTTTGGGCTATCTCAAAAAGGCCCATCTATCGATCAGATCTCAAGTTTGAGGCTCGGATGTTGTTAGACTTTGTATGCACGTGACTCATCCTAACTAGGCACAAAACTAAGGTGACTATAGAGGTGACCATTCTTATTGCTTATATCATGACTAGCCTCTCACTACATGAAAGGGATATCATTACCGAGCAACTCAAGTGGAAAGCTAGACACGAGTCCACCTCCATGGCCTTCCCTGTTCTCATAATCCTTCTATGCTTCCAATCAAGTTTCCCTCAATTTCGGTCAGTGGACAGACTTAGCCAATCTATTGGAATGGTTCAATTGGAAACAAGATGAGATAAAGATGCTCCGCATGTCAAAAACATATACCTTTCTCAAACTTCAAATGCAATAGGAGCCAATGCAGATGTGGAGGTTGTTACTCATGATCATGTGAACATTTCCTCCCAATCTTAGGAAGCATCAAACACCAAATAAATAGGTTCACAAGCCACATCTACTTTGGGTAACTTTCTTAAACTTTCTCACCTTGTTAGCCAGAATGAGGAACGCCTGCACAAGTTGGATAAGGACATTCCAAGCTTGATTCAATCCGCCATAAAATCAACCTTGAAGCCGGTATTGTCAAGAATGAGTAAGCTTTATGCTAGGATGGATACCATGGAAGTGGAGGTAGATGAGCTTAGGCAAGTGATACCACATGTCAAGCTGAAAATCACTAATTAGGATATTAATCTACCGACCCCGAATTCAAATTCACCTCCAAGGAATGATAGCTCACTGGATGATTGGTGCAAGGGTTGGGACCCAAATGATAATGAAGGTACATCCAAAATTCAAGCAATGCTTGATGCACCATCAAGCTAGTAATATCCTGATCCTCCTGATTTACCTGTGCCTGAACGGAGGCATCTACCTAGGGCAGGCTGGGCTGCACCGCCACCTTCTTATCATGAATTGATGACCGCCGAGGACAGATGGTTCGTGTATGAACCTTTTGGTCCCCTTAAGCTGCCATAGGACCCTGTAATACCCCTGTTGGCAGGTTTTCAGATGGATCCAACACACACCTCCATTCCCTCGATGTCCCCACCTCGGCCCAAAAGGACCCATTCCCAAGTGTATGAACAAAGACATCATCATCAGCATTAGTATCATCAGGGAGTTTTTGCACTCATTCACATTTCTTTAATCTTATTTTTGCATTAAGGGCTATGCTTACTTTAAGTTTGGGGGTTGGTCTGTAACTATTCACCTTGTGCTTGTGACTTTGCCCTTGCCGGGCCTCTTTCTTTATTTTAGTTTTGTTGATTAGTGGTTAATTGTGCCCTCGCTGGGCTTGATGTTTTTAATATTGATTCTGTTGCTGGGTTAGTCTTACACATTTCCATTATTTCACTACTCATGCTTTGCAAATGTACTAAGGGCCTACGTCTAGGCTTGTTTTCAAATGATTCATGAGCGCTTGAGTTTCTAATCGCCTTATCAATAATAGAGTAGCAAATAAACTCCAAGGGTTTTCTTAATACCACGGTTCTTTCCCAAGGAGAAAATGTTTTCTTTATTTTTTTTTTTACTTTATTTTTTTTGTTTTGGTGTCAAACCGGGTTGGCGTTTCCCTATGATAGATTGAGAGATGACTTTCTTAAGGGAAAATACTAAGTTTTAGTTTTAGATTTAATCCGTGCTTTGCTTGTCCCGAAATGGACCCACCAAAAGTTTTTCTTGGCAAGAACTTTTTAAAAATTGAAGGAAAGAGGGAAAATGAATTTTGAGAAAAGCATCCTCTTGTCATGACTTGCACACTCTTGGTTTGGCTTGATCGATTCACAAATGAGTGTGTAATGAAACTCAGAATATCTTGTCAAAAGTCATTTGTCCCAATTGATTTTGAGACTAATGTTGATAATTCTTGTGATGTGATGCCTTGTATGGTGAGGCTATCCTTTGATTCTTGTGCATATGTTTCGTCTAGAACTTGCCCCGAATATGATTCAAGGCAAAATTCTAGATGTGATCGAGCTTGGAATATGATCATAGGCCTTTTTGAATAGCCACTTCACCCAAATGCCTTTCATTGACATTAATCCTAGTGAACCCCTTTGAGCTTGTGACCTTTCTTTGGCATCTTATTGACACCTTGACCTTTTTGGAATCTCTATTCTTGCATGCGTCCTCCCTAATGACTCGAAAATGAATCATAGACTAAAAGCCTAAGTTTGGGGGAAATTGAAATGATAACATAGGCAAAAGCCTAAGTTTGGGGGTGCATGTACTCAATACGGAGAAAAAAAAAGGAATGTACTTCAAGTATAAGGTAGCACCTTATGTGAATTAAATATTGCTCCAAAAGACCAAATGCAATGAGAAAAATGAAAAGAAAAGAATTGGTTCTACCAAGTGAAGGTGATACAAGGAGGTTGAATGATCAAGTTGAAGGGAAAATCTTAGGTGGTGTGAGGGAGAAATAAGGTGAAGTCAAAATTAAAAAATGTGAGCAGTGTTCAAAATGATAACAAAGAGCGTTAGGGCAGTTTAGTCACTTGAGCCAAATTCAATCCTCAACCTAGACCTAGCTAACATCGTAACCCCGCAAGTCCTTTGTGATTCCGAGTTTGGTCACTCTACATTAGTGGCGATTTACATGATGGGAAAGTCTATGGTTCGACATGTATGCACTTGAACTTTTTTGAGAGAGTGAGAATATTTGTGCTTCTTTTATAATCCCTTGTATTGCGAATTGCATGATTGTGAGTGGGATACTCTCTTATGGTGAGTGGCATCATGCACTCGGGTTTAAACATAAAGTCTCTATTTCAATTAAAAGGAACGAATGAGACAAATTGTGTGGCAAATCTCGACGCAAACCTTGATGGTCCATGTCAATGACTTGAGATGCTTGCTAATCTTGTTTTGAGTGAAAAAATTTCCTTGATTTTGAATGAGAAATGAAGTCCTTTTGATGAAAGTTTTGAAATGGTCATTTGCCATGAGAATGTGGTGGTCCAAATTGAGATGAGCATTGTAGTTGAATCTTTTGTTTGAGTCTTTTTGTTTGTTATTTTTCTTAGTTTTTAGAATAGATTAATCTTGTGTGCCTTGATTGAGTTTTAGAGCATAATTCATTCCTTACGTTGTGAGTATCTTGCTTGAGGACAAGCAATAGTTCAAGTTTAGAGGTTTGATAAGTTGGTAATCTACCATCTTATTGAGTCTTTAATCATGAATTATTGCTATACATTGATAAGATTTAGAGGTTCTTATGGCCTTTATTGATGTGAATACAAGTACTCATGGTGAAAAGTAGAAATAAGGAATTGGACCCAAAAGAGCTCAAAAGGAGTTGAAGTGTGAAGTGATCAAGTGAGATAAATATTCTGCTGAGAGGTGCAATCGCTGTGCGACACGCACAATTCTTGGTGCGGTCCACACCTCCCTTCGCATGAGGCTAAAAAGAAGAACCAAAATCTTCTAAGGGGTGCAGCTGCCATGCAACGTGCATAAGGCTTGGTGCGAATCGCTCCCCACTTTGCTCGAAGCTCAAGATACAAGTCAAGTCACTGGTCTACTGAAGGAAAGCTATGTGACATACACAATGTGATGTGCGAAATATACGTCACGTCGCACAGTTCTCGAGGGATAATTTTATCCACTTTTATGTGACGAATTGGGAACATTCTAAAACCAAATTCAGGCATAGGTTTTCATAGTTTTGAATAGTTTTTGAGTTTTGGAAATATTATTGAACAAGTTTTCTCTACCGAGGCAAGATAGAGGGTTTCATCCAATTCTCTCCATCTTTAACCTTGGATTTTTCAATTGAGCTTGAATATTAGAAACTTCTTCCATTAATGAAAGGGAATTTGAATTATCCATTTGGTATTGCTTCCTATTCCTTTAGCATGAGTGGCTAAGTCTCCTTGTCTAGGGGTAAGTGTATGATGGGTACTTGATTAATGGGTATGGGTCTTGCTTATTTGTGTTTATAATTGCTAAATTGATATGGATCTTGTGAATTCTCCATGTTTTAACTCTAAAATTAATGGTTTAAACATTGATTAAATTCACTTAATTGTGTTCTTGCTTGAGAAAGGGGTTCATAATTTTGGATGAGAATTGTTATGCCCCGAGGCTTACCCCTAGATGCAACACGGTGCTCGGTGTCACAAGTGACCCAAAGCTAATCCATGGCATGGCATATGTATACACTTTTAAGTTAAAAGTATATACTGTGCGGAAGCTGAAGATAATTTTAATATCTGAAGTGGGAAAGACCCTAAAACACGTCTGAATATAAAAATATAACAAGAGTATAGTGATGACTGAAAACAACACTAACAACTCAAACTGAATCTAGTCTGTGTCTGAAGCCTCTAACTGATATGAGTTGCTGGGACATGCCCCCAGCTAACTCTAATAATCTAAAATTAAAAAGTAAAGATTGAAAGGTAAATCATATCCATCATTCTCGAACTATGAGGACTCACCAATGGAGCTGCTGGGTACGGACTAGAAGTCGAACTAAGCACGGTCTGGATGGTGAGCACCTGAACATACATCATGAAATGATGTAGCACAAAGTATGCGTCAGTACTTCGAATGTACTGAGCATGCGGGATATGAGCTAAGTTGAACAAAATAATAACTGAACATGGAAATATATATATATATATATATATATATATAATGAAGCATAAACTGAAAGCTAAGCTGGATGCAATGACCAAGTACTAACATGCATATAATATACTGACTGAATACTGAAAGGGATACCGAGTACATGGTCAATGCAATATGAATCTGATTGTGGGAGATATTATTAACCGACATACCCAAAGCTGCGATAACAATGGGGCCAACCTGTAACCCTAGATGAGAGGGTGTTCATACATTGTCAAGGGTACAAACAAGTCTGACGTGAATCCACTAAACTGATATCCACAAGGGACAAAGGTGACTAGCCTAATCTGACATCTGACCCCTTTCTGACCTACGGTGGCGCCGTAGTTCTGGGGCTTGGGGACTGCTACTAAAGGTCTCAGCCTAAACTGACAGCTAAGCCTTCATTCCCTCGTGCGCTCAGTACTAAGTCTACTCCCAACTGAATATGAACAATAGAATTTAAGCTGAAATACTGGATAACTCAAATATTGAAAATCATTTGAGAATGCACATATATGTATATGTATACTGAAACTGATGGCATTATAATAGAGAAACATGATTATATGAATCGTCTGCCTAGCAAGCATAATTTATAAATACTGAAATTTAGACATGCTAGGGTGTCTGAGTTCTATACATGAAACATACTAATTCTCCAAAAAAAAAACATGTAATTAACACCATGAAAACTATAACAGTTTAAATTACAATGAATCCCTAAGATTTAGGAAGCCTAGGTCTGAATATAGCATGGAGAAACTGAAGAAACTGACTGAATTCTAGGGACCTAATAGGTGAAAGGAACCCACTAGTGAAATACCATATACCTGGTGAAGAAACTACAGAGAAATCCTTTAGATTTTGGGGGATGAAATTGAATGAACCTTCTGCTTGTTCTTGAGAGAAACTGTCGCCTCTTTTCTCCTTTTCTTTCTAAGTATCTGATGTTTTTAGGAGAATAGGTGATTTAGAGAGTTTTGGCTAATTAACTGATCTTTTCTCCTTTTCTTTCATGGTCCTATCCAGGAGTCTTGGGGGTCCTCTGATCTGAGAGAACTATGACTCCACAGGACGGATCGTACTCCTGAATGACGGTTCGTCATGTGGATCGTGGTTCCTGGGACTTTAGTCTGGTCTGAGGATTCCATGAGTCGAAGGACGGACCGTTGTTCTGAAGTATGGTCCGTAGTCTAACTAATGGTTTTTGGGCTTGAAATGATGGTCCTTTGATTAAGGGAAACCACGAGTGATAGGATAGACCGTGGTTCTAAACTATGGTCTGTGATCCCATCCGTGGTTCTGAGTAAGGGAATTGGTACTTCTATGATCTTTGGATCCATGAATCAAACGATGGTCCGTGGTCCTGGACTATTGCTCATGGTCTGACTTGTGGTTCCTGGAGCATGAACTGGGGGTCTACTAGAAATGGTAATTATGGTCAAAACGATGGACCGTGGTTCTAAACTACGATCCATGATTTTAATAGTGGTTCCTAGAAACTTAAATTTTTTAGAATTTTTCCTACTGAGTACAGTCTAGTAGCTAGTTCAGATCCTGGGGTGTTACAATATCTCCCTCTTGGGATCATTTGTCCTAGAATGAATACTAAACAAGTTGAGTTTGGAGGGACAGAGCTGCAATCCCTACCAACTGAGTACTAGAAACTGATGTCTAACTGAACTGAGTTCCATGGATGTGCAATTATGCTGAAATGAAAGAATAGCTTAGGGAACATGATACGGGGACTGAAATACATAGGAGTAAAATGAGGAACTGGAGAGGAACTATTACCTCAAACTGAAACTAAATCAGAGGGAAAGAGGTAAGGGTACTTGGCCATCATGACTGCTTCTGCTTCCCAAGTAGCTCCCTCTACGGACTGATTCCTCCATAAAACATTTACTAAAGCAACTTCCTTATTTCTCAACCTACAAACCTGAAGGTCAAGAATCTTTACTAGAACCTCCTCATAGGTGAGGCTATCCTTCATAGAGATACTGTGTCATGCCCCGAGGCTACTCCCTTGACGTAACACGATACCTGGGACTACAAGTGCCCCAAGCTAACCCTTGGTCATAGCTGTCACGCCCCGAGACTACCCCCTAGACGTAACACAAAACCTGGGACCACAAGTGCCCCAAGCTAACCCTTGGTCATAGCATAACTTATGTATATCAATCAAGTATAGAGAAATCATAATAAGAATTAGATAACAAAATCCATAAGATAAAATCAAGAGGAACATGATCCAAATAAGTCCCGAGTATTGTCTATGTATGAAAAGCCTCTACACATGACATAAGGAGTTGCTAGTATAAGACCCTAGCTATCTCAAAGTATGAAACTAAATAATCGAAACTAGCTAGAGTTATAACTGGCCCTCGAACAATGAGGACTCACCCACACTGGCTGGATATGGCCTGCGGTCTCTAGACACGTTCTTGAGGGAGGAAACCTGAATCTGCATCATCAAGAGGATGCAGTGCAAAGTATGCGTCAGTACTATAGGATGTACCGAGTATATGAGATATGCATAATCATGATAAAACATACTTAAAACATGCTTAAGATGAGCTCGTTCATAAAAGAGATAGTATAAGAAATTATCAATATATAAGACATATTACATGAAGTAAAGTTAAGATTCAAAGTATAACATCATGTAACTTCATAGCTTGAAAATAATCATGTGGGAGTTTCTCTTAATTGACATAAACCATGCTGAGCTACATGGAGTCCAGTTTTATGCACCCACACTGAAAAAGGTTGTCCTAACCGACCAAGGTTAGAGCTATGTCATAAGGATCCTTTCATAAGCCACGGAGGGCAACCTACGGTGGCAACGTAGTTTTGGACTTGGGTTATCTAGAACCATCATCACTCGGTGCTAAATACTACTCCTAAAACATATAACATGAGGCTCACATACATGTGACATATCTAGATGTCAAGCTTGTTCATAAACATGTTCATAACCCGATCTTCATACTACTCACAAACCTTGGTTTAGAAAATAATCCATGAGCATTGATGGCACATCGGGTGTCTTGTCTTGCATAATAACCCATAACTTGAAAACTTGCATGACTCTAGTTCAATTTTCATAATAACATATATTTTCATAGAACATAGGAACTAGGCATGCACTTGCTTGAAAATTCATGAGAATATATGCTATCAAATACCCAATTTACTTAAATCAATCCATGCATGTAGGATTTATCATAATTAGCCTTCAATTCATGAAATAGGAGTTCATATGTAAAAAACCATGCAAATCATGCAATTTAATAGAATTTCATAATAAAATCATGAGAAGACAATTCATAGCAAAGCTCATATGAATTGGGTAAGAACCCTAATTTGAAAGTTCATAAAATCAAACAAATAGAAATTAAGGGTTTTGGGCACAAGGGTGAAAGAAACCCATTGTTGAATACTCACATACCTTGATTAAAGCTAACCCACTTGAATTTGAAAAGAAAAGGAGACTTGAACTTGGATCTTGAAAGAGTTCTTTTCCTTTTCGAGAGATGAATGAGGTAATGAGAAGGGACTTAGGCTAATAGAGTTAGAAATCATGCTAAAAATGGTCAAAACAACCTCACTTGGGAGTTAAAAGGGTGGGTAATAACTAAAATACCCCTGGAACATAATTAGGAAAAAGCTGGAAAAAGTTGACTTTCAGGGACCATGGACGGATTCCACGAATCGTAGATCAAACCACGGCTCGTGGTTTCTATCCGTCATTCCTGGCCAAATGAACAGGCTGCAGAAGGCAGTCTATGGGTCAACAGGATGGACCGTAGAACAGATTATGGCCTGTCAAACCCATTCATCATTCTTGAAGGACTTGGCAGGTCTTTGATCAGGTTCCACGAGTCAACAGGACGGTCCATAATTCAAACCACGGTCCGTCATCTTGACTCGTAGTTCCTAGGAATCAGTCAGTCCTCAGGTATGGTTCTACGAGTTGACAGGATGGGCCGTAGACTGAACTACGGTCCATAGAAACAACTCGTGGTTCTCAGACCAGAGACTGATCCTGGCAGACTTAGACCACGGATTTACTCCATGACTCATGGTTCAAACCACAGTCCGTGGTTTGGACCCGTCATTTATGGGAAGTTCAGAATTTTTAGATTTCTTAAGTTTAACAGCTGGATCGAATTTCAGGGTATTACAATATCTCCCCCTTGGGATCATTCATCCTCGAATGATGATGAAACAAGGAAACTTGGAGAGAACAACAGCCCAACCAACAACAAAACATGGAAGCCAAGGAATAAACATGAAAACTGAACTTTTCAAATTAAAACATGATTGAATCAACTTCGAAAATATGAATACATGCTAGGATCATGAGGAAAACTGATGGAATAGAATTAAAGGAACATACTAAGGAGAAAACTATTACCTCAAGCTGAAATGGAATAGTAAGGGAAGAGATGAGGTACTTGGCCTTCATGGCTGATTCTGCTTCCCAGGTAGCTCCTTCAACAAGCTGATTTCTCCAAAGACCCTTTACTGAAGCGACTTCTTTGTTTCTTAACCTCTGAATCTGACAATCAAGGATCTCTACAGGAACCTCCTCATAAGTAAGGCTATCCTTCACATTCATATCCTCCAAAGGAACAATCAAGGTTGGATCACCAACACACTTCTTCAACAAGGAAACATGGAAAACTGGATGAACCGCTTCTAAATTTGATGGAAAATCCAACTCATAAGAAACCTTATCAACTCACCCTAGAATCCGATAAGGACCTACAAAATGGGGACTAAGCTTCCCTTTCTTTCCAAATTTCATCACACCCTTCATGGGTGACACCTTCAAAAAAACCTAATCATCAACCTTAAATTCCAATTCTCTTCTCCTCACATCTGCATATGATTTCTATCGACTCTGAGCGGTCTTCAATCTCTACCTAATAAGCTGAACCTTCTCCATAGTCTAATGAACTGAATTCGGACCAATCAAAGCTGCCCCACCTACCTCAAACCAACCAATAGGAGACCTACACCTCCGACCGTAAAGAACCTCATAAGGAGCCATCTGGATGCTGGAGTGAAAACTGTTGTTGTAGGAAAACTTGATAAGTGGTAAGTGATCATACAAATTACCTTTGAAGTCAATCACACAAGCCCTCAACATATCCTAAAAAGTCTGAATAGTATGCTCTGCCTGACTCTCCGTGTGTGGGTAAAAGGTTGTGCTAAGCTTCACCTGAGTACCAAGACCTCTCTGAAATGATCTCTGAAACTGAGAAGTGAACTGAGTACCCCTATATAAAATGATGGACAATGGGACACCATACAACTGGACTATCTCCCGGATGTAGAGTCTGGCATAATCATCCGCTGAATCTGTAGTCTTAACAACGAAGAAGTGGGATGACTTAGTCATCTAGTCAAAAATCACCCAAATTGAATAGTGTTGCCTTTGAGTATGAGGCAAACCTGTAATGAAGTCCATATTGATCACTTCCCACTTCCAAGTAGGAAGGTCAATATCCTGAGTCATGCCACCTGGTTGCTGATGCTCTACCTTCACTTGCTGACAGTTGGGACACTTAGCCACAAAACCGGCTATATCCCTCTTCATACCATTCCACCAATAGACTTCTCATAGATCACGGTACATCTTGGTGGCACCGGGGTGAATAAAATATCTGGAACTATGAGCCTCAGTTAGAATCTACTGTATCAACCCATCTCATCAGGCATACACAATCGACCCTCATAGGAAAGCATACCATCTCCCCCTTAGGAAAAAACTTCAACTCTTTATTGATGGACTGCACCCTTTAGCTAAAGCAAAATAGGATCACTGTCTTGCTTTTCCTTCACTTCAGCTACCAAAGATGATTCTAAACCATTCTGAACAATAACACCACCTTCTGTCTAGTCCATAAGGTGAACTCCCAACCGAGCAAGCCTATGAACCTCCTTAACCAATTCTTTCTTCCCTTCTTTGACCGAAGACACACTACCCATGGAAAATCTACTAAGTACATCCGCTACAACATTGGCCTTACCTGTTGATCCTTCTTGAATTTAGGTAATGGGGCACTGGCAGAAGATGGAGCTGGAGCTAAAGACTTTTGATGAAATTGAGAGCGATTACCACCCTCTGACTTCTGCAGAGAGTAGTTGAAATCACCTGTTCTGGCTCTCTTACTATCTCCTCCCGTTTCCGTGATTTTCTCTTCCTCAATCTTTTGGGCATAAGTAACCAATCTGGAAAAATCCATCTCTTGAATCAGCATAACAATCTTTCACTCTTTCACCACATCATCCAACACACCAAATACGAACTTGCTCATATGGGCCCTGGAGTCAGCTACTATTGCTGGAGCAACTTGGAAAGCTGCGTGAATTTGAAAGCATAATCCTTCACACTCATGTCATTCTGCTTCAAGTTAATAAATTCCTGGACCTTGGCTTCCCTGAGTTCAAGTGGGAAGAACCTGTCCAAAAATGTAGTCTTGAACTGGTTCTAATCTACTGGACCTGTATTCACATAACGAGACTCCTTCCACTGTTAATACTAAGTATATGCCACTCCCTTCAACTAGTAGGCGGCTAAATCTGCACTCTCGACCGGAGTGACTCCCATAATGTCTGTTATCTTCTGGATGTCATCACGAAACTCTTGTGGATCCTCTTCTGATTTAGACCCATGAAATTCTGGGGGTTTATCCGAGTGAAGTCTCAAATTCTAGCTGCAGCAGTGCTGGGCTGAGGTGGAGTTGGTGCCACAACCCGCTGATTGACCTGAGCTATCATGGCCTAGGAAAGCACTTGGAATGCAACCATGAATTCAGCATGCATGACTTGCTAATTTAGTGCGTCTGCTATATCTGCTGGTGCTGGCGGATTCCTGGCATTAGCTCTTCTGGGAGACATTTTCTGAAATGTGAAGAGCACGTGTTAGAAAGAGATTGAATAGAGTTTACACTATATATCACGAGCTAGAAAAGAAATAAGGGAAGTTGTTCCTAATGACATCTCATAGCTCCTCCCTCATAAGTGTGGCACACTTTACATCCATGAAGAAGGCTCTACTTGATGCAACTTTTAGACACCCTAGGACACTTGAACCGATGCTCTGATACCAAATTTGTTACGCCCTGAGGCTACCCACTAGACACAACACAATGCTCGGTGTCACAAGTGACCTCAAGCTAACCCATGGCATGTCATATCTATGCAATTTTTAGTTAAAAGCATATACTGTGTGGAAGATGAAGACAATTTTAATATCTAAAGTGGGAAAGACCCCAAAACACGTCTGAATATAAAAATATAACAAGAGTATATTGATTACTAAAAACAACACTAACAACTAAAACTGAATCTAGTCTATGTCTGAAGCCTCTAACTAATACAAGTTGCTGGGACATGCCCCCAGCTAACTCTAATATCCCTTTCTTGCAAAACCTCATCACCCCCTTCATGGATGAGACTTTTAGGAAGACCCAATCATCGATTTCAAACTCTAAGTCCCTTCTCCTCACGTCTGCATAGGACTTTTGATGACTCTGAGCTGTCTTAAGTGTATCTTTGATGAGCTAAACTTTCTCCATAGCCTCATAAACTGAATCTAGCCCAACCAAGGCTGCTTCTCCTACTTCAAACCAACCAACGGTGACCTGCATCTATGCCCATAAAGTGCCTCATATGGGGCCATCTGAATACTGGAATGGAAGCTATTATTATAGGTGAACTCTATGAGAGGTAGGTGATCATCCCAACTACCCTTGAAATCGATCATGCAAGTTCTCAACATGTCCTTTAAGGTCTGAATGTATGCTCTGCCTGACCATCCGTCTGTGGATGAAATGCTATACTGAGATTCACCTGAGTACCAAGACCTTTCTGAAATGATCTCCAGAAATGAGATGCAAACTAAGAACCTCTATCTGAGATGATAGACAAGGAGACCTCATGCAACCTGACTATCTCACTGATGTAGAGTTTGGCATAGTCCTCTGCTGAATCTGTAGTCTTGATAGCCAAGAAGTGAGCTGACTTAGTGACTCTGTCCACTATTGACCAAATAGAGTTATGTTGTTTGCGAGTACGAGGTAAACCTGTAATGAAATCCATGTTGATCACTTCCCATTTTCAAGTAGGGATGCTAATCTCCTGAGTCACACCTCCTAGTTTCTGATGTTCCACTTTATCCTGCTGACAGTTGGGACACCTAGCCACAAAATCTGCAATGTCCCTTTTCATACCGTTCCACCAATAGACTTCCCATAGATCATGGTGCATCTTAGTGGCATTGGGATGAATAGAATACCTGGAGTAATGGGCTTCTGTATGGATCTGCTACCTCAACTCACCAACATTAGGAACATATAAACGACCCTGGTAACGAAGTACACTATCTCCCTCTTGGGACAAAACCTCAACTCTCTGCTAATGAACACCATCTTTCAACTGAAGCAATATGGGATCACTGTCCTGTTTCTCCTTAACCTCCACTACCAATGAAGATTCTGACCCATTTTGGACTATCACACCACCATATGTCATGCCCATGAGGCAAACTCCTAAGCGAGCAAGCCTATGAACATCTCTGGCTAATTCTTTCTTCTCTTTCTCAACATATGACACACTACCCATTGACAGTCTGCTGAGGGCGTCAACCACTACATTAGCCTTACCTGGATGGTAGAGCAGGTTCATATCATAATCTTTGTGGAACTCAAGCCATCTTCTCTGATGAAGATTCAACTCTTTCTGGGTGAATATATACTGGAGGCTCTTATGATGTGTGAACACATCAATATGAACACCATATAAGTAGTGTCTCCAAATCTGTAGGGCAAACATAACAGCTGAAAGATCTAGGTCAAGAGTAAGATAGTTCTTCTCATGGAACTTAAGCTGTCTGGAAGCATAAGCTATGACCTTACCCTGCTGCATCAAGACGTAACCTAGGCTGACCCTAGATGCATCACAATAAACCACATAGCTATCTGAACCCTCTGGTAGAGTCAAAACAGGGGTTGTAGTCAACCTGGTCTTCAGCTCTAAGAAGCTTTTCTCATAGTCATCTGACCACATGAACTTGACCTTTTTCTAAGTCAGCTTGGTCAATGGGGCAGCTATGGATGAAAATCCTTCAACAAACCTCCTGTGGTAACCGGCCAAAACCAAGAAACTTCTGATATCAGTCGAAGAGGTGTATTTGGGCCAGTGATTTACTACCTCAATTTTCTGAGAATCCACTTGGATCCTTTTGTTGGATACCACATGACCAAGGAAAGTGACAGACTGTAACCAAAATTCACATTTCTTAAACTTAGCAAATAGCTGGAGATTTTTGAGAGTTTGTAGAACAACTCTCAGATGAATCACATGCTCTTTCTTATTCCGAGAATAAACGAGGATAACATCAATAAAGATGATGATGAACAAGTCCAAATACTTTTTGAACACCTTGTTTATTAAGTCCATGAAAGCTGCAGGAGCATTGGTTAGTCCAAAAAACATAACTACAAATTCATAATGACTACATCGAGTCCTGAAGGCTGTCTTCGGGATGTCACTATCTCTGACTCTGAGCTAATGATAGTTGGATCTGAGGTCTATCATAGAAAAACAACTAGCACCCTGAAGCTGGTTGAACAAGTCATCAATCCTGGGGATGTGATATTTATTCTTGATTGTGACTTTGTTCAATTGATAGTAGTCAATGCACATCCTGAGAGACCTATCTTTCTTACGCATGAAGAGCACTAGAGTACCCCATGGAGAGATACTGGGTCTGATGAAACCTTTATCTAGGAGGTATTTCAACTGTTCCTTCAATTCCTTAAGCTCAGCTAGAGCCATTCTATAAGGAAGAATCAAAATAGGCTGGGTGTTTGGAAGAAGACCTATTCCGAAGTCGATTTCCCATTTAGGAGGAACTCTGGGAAGTTCTTCTAGGAACACTTCTGGAAACTCATTCACCACTGGGATTGACTCAAGAGTTGGGATATCAGAGTTTGAATCCTTAACCTGTACAAGATTATAGATATACCCTTTGACAATCATTTTTCTGGCCTTAAGGTAAGAGATGAGTCGACCTACATGCACTGCGGTACTACTCTTCCATTCTAAGACTAGCTCGCTTGGAAACTGAAACCGAATGATCCTAGTTCTGCAATCTACTGAGGCATAACAAGAATGTAACCAATCTATTCTTTGAATGATATCAAGGTCAATCATTTCTAACTCTACAAGATCTGATGAGGTGACTTTCTGGGAGACTGTGACAGGGAAATTTCTATATACCCGTCTAGCTATAACTCGGTCACCAACTAGAGTAGAGACTGGGAAGTGTTCTAGGAGAATTTCTGGACTGACCCTACAGTTTACTGCTATAGATGGAGTTACAAAAGAAAGCGTAGTCCCTGGATCTAACAATGTATTAACATTCAAATGGAAGACTTACAACGTACCCATGACCATATCGGGAGAATCCTCCTGGTCCTGTCGAGCCTGAAGAGCATACAACCTATTTTGGCGCTGACCACCACCTGTACCAGACGAGGCACACTACTGAGTGGGGTGACCTGCTGGAGCTACTGCAGAGCTAGCCTAATTCTATGGGCAAACATTCTTGCCCTTTTGAGAAGTTGCTGGATAATATCTCATCTTGTGGCCTGTCTTACCACACCTAAAACAATTCACACTACCTTTCATGCACTCACCCTTGTGGTTCCTACCACACTTTTTACACATTGTATGGTTGCGCCCGGTAGTAACTATACCTTGGGACTTAGAGCCAGATGTCCTATCGCATCGATCCTTCTTGAATTTAGGTACTGGGTACTGGCAGAAGATGGAGCTGGAGCTACAGCTGAAGACTTCTGAAAAAATTAAGAGCGATTACCACCCTCTGACTTCTGCTAAGAGTAGTTGAAATCACCTATTCCGGCTCTCTTACTGTCTCCTCCCCTTTCTTTGATTTTCTCATCCTCAATCTGCTAGGCATAAGTAACTAATCTAGGGAAATCCATCTCCTTAATCAACATAGCAGTCTTGCACTCTTTGACCACATCATCCGATACACCAGATACGAACTTGCTCATACGGGTCCTGGAGTCAGCTACTACCGCTGGAGCATACTTGGATAACTGTGTGAACTTGAGAGCATAATCCTTCACACTCATGTCATTCTGCTTCAAGTTAATAAATTCCTAGACCTTGGCTTCCCTGAGTTCAAGTGGGAAGAACCTATCCAAAAATTCAATCTTGAACTACTTCCAATCCACTGGACCTTCATTCACACAACGAGACTCCTTCCACTACTGATACCAAGTATAATCCACTCCTTTCAACTAGTAGGGGACTAAATTTGGACTCTTGATCAAAGTGACACCCATAATGTATGTTACCTTCTGGACGTCATCAAGAAACTCTTGTGGATCTTCTTATGATTTATTACCATGAAAGTATGGGGGGTTCATTCGAGTGAAGTCTCAGATTTCAGCTGCAGTAGTGTTAGGCTGAGGTGGAGCTGGTTCCACAGTCTGCTGATTGACCTGAGTTGTGATGGCCTAGGCAAGCACTTGGAATGCAGCCCTAAATTCAGCATGCGTGACTTTCTCATTTAGTGGGTCTGCTAGAGCTGCTGGTGCTGGAAGATTCCTGGCGTTAGCTCTTTTGGGAGGCATTTTCTGAAATGCGAAGAGCACGAGTTAGAAGGAGATTAAATAGAGTTTATACTCTATAGCACGAGCTAGAAAAGAAAGAAGGGAAGTTGTTCCTAATGGAATCTCATAGCTCCTCCCCCATAAGTGTGGCATGCTTCACACCCATGAAGAAGGCTCTACTTGATGAGGCTTTCACACATCCTAGGACACTTGAACCTGATGCACTGATACCAAGTTTGTTATGCCCCGAGGCTACCCCCTAGACGCAATATAATGCTCGGTGTCACAAGTGACCCCAAGCTAACCCATGGCATGGCATATCTATACAATTTCAAGTTAAAAGCATATACTGTGCGGAAGCTGAAGACAGTTTTAATATCTGAAGTGGGAAAGACCCCAAAACACATTTGAATATACAAATATAACAAGAGTATAGTGATTACTGAAAACAACACTAACAACTAAAACTGAATCTAGTCCATGTCTGAAGCCTCTAACTGATACGAGTTGCTGGGACATGCCCCCAACTAACTCTAATAATCTGAAACTGAAAAGTAAAGATTGAAAGGTAAAGCATGTCTATCATCCTCAAACTATGAGGACTCACCAATGGAGCTGTTGAGTACAGACTGGAAGTCAAACTAAGCGCGATCTGGATGTTGAGCACCTGAACCTAAATTATAAAATGATGTAGCACAAAGTATGCGTCAGTACTTTGAATGTACTGAGCATGCGAGATATGGGATAAGCTGAACAATATAATAACTGAACATGGAAATATATATATATATATATATATATATATATACTAAAGCATAAACTGAAAGCTAAGCTGGATGCAATGACTAAGTACTAACATGCATATAATATACTGACTAAATACTGAAAGGGATACTGAGTGCATGGTCAATGCAATATGAATTTGACTGTGGGATACTATTAACCAACATACCCTAAGCTGAGCTAATTATGGGGCCAATCTATAACCCTGGATGGGAGGGTGTTTATACCTTTCCAAGGGTACAAATAAGTCTGACGTGGATCCACTAAACTGATGTCCACAAGGGACAAAGATGACCAGCCTAATCGGACAGCTGACCCCTTTCTGACCTACGGTGGCACCGTAGTTTTGGGACTTGGGGACTACTACTAAAGGTCTTAGCCTAAACTGACAGCTAAGACTTCATCCCCTTGTTCGCTTGGTACTAAGTCTACTCCCAATTGAATATGAACAATAGAATGCAAGCTGAAATAGTGGATAGCTCAAATATTGAAAATCATTTGAGAATGCACATATATGTATATGTATACTGAAATTGATAGAATTGTAATACTGAAACATCATTATCTGATTCATCTGCCTAGAAAACATAATTTATAAATACTAAAATTTAGACATGCTAGGGTTTCTGAGTTCTATAATTGAAACTATACTAATTCTCCAAAAAAATATGTAATTAACACCATGAAAACTATAGCCGTTTAAATTACAATGAATCCCTAAGATTTAGGAACCCTAGGTCTGAATATAACATGGAGAAACTGATGAAACTAACTGAATTCTAGGGACCTAATGGGTGAAAGGAACCCACAAGTGAAATCCCACATACCTGGTGAAGAAACTACGGAGAAATTCTTTGGATTTTGGGGCTGAACTTGAAGGAACCTTCTGCTTGTTCTTGAGAGAAACTGTCGCCTCTTTTCTCCTTTTCTTTCTAAGTATCTAATGTTTTTAGGAGAATAGGTAATTTAGGTAGTTTTTGGATAATTAACTAGGCTTAGAATAACCAAAATGACATAGCATAAGACATAAAAGAAGTAGGAAAAGTTTGGAATACCCCTGGGAAATTTTGAAGAACTCTGCTGAAAATCGCATCTCAGGGATCACGGCTTGGTTGACAGACCGTAGGCCTAGATGACAGACCATCAACTGAGTCGTGGTACTGTCCAGGAGTCTTAGGGGTCCTCTAACCTGAGGGAAATATTACTCTACAGGATGGACCGTACTTCTGAATGACGGTTCGTCATGTGGCTCGTCGTTCCTGGGACTTTAGTTTGGTATGAGGATTTCACGAGTTAAAGGACGGACTATTATTCTGAAGTACGGTCTGTAGTCTAAATCATGGTTTCTAGGCTTGAAATAATGGTCCTCTGATTAAGGGAAACCACGAGTGATAGGTCATACCGTGGTTCTAAACTACGGTTCGTGATCCCGCCCGTGGTTCTGAGTAAAGGAATTGGTACTTCTCTGATATTTGGATCCATGAATCAAATGATGGTCTGTGGTCCTGGACAATGGCCCATTATATGATTCATGGTTCCTGGAGCATGAACTAGGGGTCTACTAGAAATAGGAATTATGGTTAAAATGACGGACCGTGGTTCCAAACTATGGTCTGTGATTTTAACCATGGTTCTTGGAAACTTAAATTTTTCTAAAATTTTCCTGGTGAGTACAGTCTAGTAGAGGGTTCATATCCTGAGGTGTTACAAGAATTCACTAGTGGGTACTTGGGATTCCAATTAGATTGAGGCTATAAATATCTCAATTTGACGAAAACACCCATTTAAGAGTCTAAGCTAGAGATAATGTGACTTTCCTAAGCCTATATTGGTTGGTTGATGATAAAACCATGGTGCTCTAACAAACACCAGTGGATAAATGTTTGTGAGATCAAAATATTAATATTCATGTCTAAAACTAATGCTACTCATGTTATTTAGCAAGAATTTACGTAATTGAGCAAGTACCTTGACCCGTATTCGAGTCCCATCGGAAGCATATCCCTACTCGTTATCTCTCTCTTGATACAAACTCACATTTATTTTTTTTGCTTGCTTGAATTGTGAATCATGAAAGAAATTCCCAATTCTCCTAATTTACTTTTATTGCTACTTGAACATTAACTCTAATTGTGATTGACATAAGACAATCCCTTTGGCTACTCTACCAATTCTCTGTCGGATTGACCTTGACTCCCATTGATAATTATAAATTTTCTTTTTTTAACAATCGCTTTCACCTCCATATGGAGAGTGTTACTTGAGCATTATAAAAAATGGTGCCATTTCCGTAGAATTGATTTTGAGTAGCCTTTTTGATTGACTATTGAAATCACTTTGTGAGTTTGTGTTTGCTTTTTTACATTGCTGTTATTTTTGATTGGTTGAGCAGGTATCCTATGGGCAAAGTGGGTGATAACAGAAGCTTCGACAGATTCATGTACGCGGTGATGAGCCTAAAATTCAAAGAGGAGTAGGTGATATCCGCCTACCTCTCATGGTTGGGAATGCGGTGTTCCATGTCACTAGTACCATGCTCCATCTCATACAAAAGAAGAGGTTGTTTGGAGGGGCTGCACATGAAGATGCCAATAGGCATATCCAAGATTTCACAGAAATTTGCAAGCCCTTCATCTTCCACAACATCCCCCAAGAGTCCATCCGACTCTGCTTATTTCCCTTCTCTCTCATGGGTGAAGTGACCGCATGGTTGGAGGAGCTTCCGTAAGGCTCAATCACCACATGGTATGGTATTGTCAAAGCATTTTTAGTGAGATTCTTCCCCCCTCAAGAATGATGTAACTGAGGGATGAAATCACCAACTTTTGTCAACTCTAAGATGAACCATTACATGAGGCGTGTTGAGATGTAAAAAGAAACTAGTGTTTTTCACAATCATGAACTGCTGGAGAATGTACTTCTTCAAATCTTTTATAAGTCTTTAAGTTCAATGAACAGATCCATGGTAAACAACCTTTCGGGTGACACCTTTATGGATCAGCCATATGGTGTTGTGTTAGCTTTTCTAGAGAGGTTGACTAAGACGAATCGCGCTTGGCATATAAAAGAGGCAGATGTACCCATGGAGGTGTCCTCGATTACATTATTGAATGAGATGCATCGCAAGGATGAAGAAAAATATGAAACTATGGCCAAGATAATGACGCAGGTTGATTTGTTAGCTAAGCACATAATGAGGGCTGGAAATACCAAAAGGGTAAATGCCATGAGAACGCCCGATGTGTTCACCATTGTGGATAGTAAGATATGCTACTTATAAGCGGGTTCTCATCCCGGGTATTATCTCCCGAGGTATGAGAAACAAGGTTAGATAAAGGATAAAGAGAGAGAAGGCAATTGGAGGTATCAAGAAAAGGATGGTGATAGGTACAATCACCGGAGTTTTTACCCCTATATACCTCCAAATAAATCCGACAAATAGAGCATGGCACACTAGAGAGTTAGAAGTGGCTAGTGTTGGTCAGTATAAGGGCATATGTCTACGAAGCAATTTGCAAGAGAAGAGGCACACAATCATGATATGGCGTACCTTAAAACATTGATGGAATTATTCACTAAGCACTTGATAAGCGTAGATATTTAGAAGGTTAGTGCTGCGGGTTTGTAAGGTAAAGCATCGTTACTAGAAGAATATTTTTTAGACTCTGAAGAGGAAGCTAATTATCTAAATGATTAGATAGTGGGTTCTCGTTCTAATGCTCAAGGGTCTAGGAAAGACTATTAGCATTGGGAGGGGAATCAAGGTCAGGAAAACTATAGGGATCACAACTATGAGAGGCGCGATAGAGATCAAGGAAACTAGAGAGATATAGACAGCTACAAAAATAACCAAAGTGGTCTATATGTCCCTCCTATGGAAAAAGATACTCAACCAGCTGCTAATGACCCTACTGGGTCAAATGTTGAAGATTTGTTAAAGACGCTTCTTACCGGAGCTGAATATACTGATTCCGAAATCAAAGAATTTCGAGGTGATATATCAAGCATGAATCAGATTGTGAACTCCCATTCAACTTCTATAAATCAGCTAGAAAAACAAATGAGTTAGATTTCTACAGTTCTAAGTCTGCGACAGAGAGGTACACTACTTAGTGACACCTTACCTAATCCAAAAAATAATGGTCAATGCATGGAGGTTACCACATAAAGTTGTTAGTAATGTGGATGAGGTAGAAAAGGTTGTTAAAGCTGATAATCAATAAGAGTATATGATTGTGCAGTGATGTGAGGGTGAGTGGAAGTTAGGCAAGAAATCATTACTATGGGTGTTTTTAATCTCCTATCTCAATAATCAATATGATTATACCATCCTTACTGTACTAACATCACTGCCAATAATGGCAAAGAATTAATTCCAATGCCATATACTGCCAATAGTGGCTTAATATGATTTCTATATAAGTATCTTCTAATCATTACCTATTTGACCAAAATAATTGAAAAGTGGCATCAAATTCTTAAAATACCTGAGAGCTTGATTTTGTAACAAATCCAAGTGATGCTGTGATTCTTTGCCTCGAATTCGATAATTGTTCTTCTGTGCTTTTCCTTATTTTTCCTCTAATAAATTAAGGACATCAATTTGTATTGACCTTAGGTCATCTCACATGGCCAACAAGAGAAAAATAGGTCTGGCCCACTTCTAGCACAATTATATATTTATGATTTTCATCCATTAACCACCAATTAAATTAATTGTAAGAAGAAAAAAAAAATAAAACTTCAAATAGGTCTTCGCAATTTATTCAGAACCCTATGGAAATAAACTATATATGTAAATTGACTAACAAGAACGTTTCAGACCTATAGGGAACACTAAAATACCAATCTGATATCGTCTTGACCGAAGGTTAACCATGATCAAACTTAACTTTTTCAAAACTCAAAAACCCAGCCAATGACTTAAATTGCTTCCTAACACCTCGAGTTTCATACTATCCATTCCCAAAAGATATAAATCACATATATAGACAATGAGGAGGGTTAAAACGAGAAAAATATAAAAAATCACAAAACAACTTAGAGGGTTATCACAGAAAGACTCGAGAAAAGGGTAAATATAAGGTGGTTCCCAAAGTGTTGGCTCCCATTCCTAGACCTCCTCCTCCATTCCCCCACATATTAAATAAAAAAATAGATGACGATAACTTCCATAAGTTTATTTCTATGTTGTAGCAGTTGTACGTTAATAATCCATTAGTTGAGGCATAGAGCAGATGTCAAGTTATGCTATGTTCATGAAGGACTTGGTGACCAAGAAGAGAACATTGAGTTTTGAGGTGGAAAATGATGTGCACCATTATAGTGCCATTGTATCACGCTATTTAGTTAAGAAAAAGGAAGACCCTAGAGCTTTCACTATTCCATGCACTATTAGGGCCTATAATTTTGATAAGGATCTTTGTGGTCTTAGTGCAAGCATAAATCTGATGCCGCCTGCTATCTATAAAAGTTAGGCTTGGGATCCCTCAGACTGACTACTATGCTGCTATTGATGGCAGTTCACACTGTTAAGAAGCCGATTGGAATATTTTATGATGTGCTAATGAAGGTAGCAAATTTTATCTTTTCAGTCGATTTCGTGATCTTAGATTATGAGGTGGACTTTGAAGTCCCAATCATCTTAGGGCGACTATTCTTGGCTACTGAGAGATATGAAGCAACCTAGATATATGAGTGTTCCTTTGTGATTGCTATTATTGATGATATTATTGATGTGTCAGTTGAAGAGAAGTTTACTATTGAGACTCTGATAGCCGTGATCATGAACTTAGATGTTTAGGACATAGATTACTATGAAGAGACGACAAATGTTTTGTATGGTAGAGGTTAATATTCTTTTGATCCTAAGAAGTTGGATCTTGATTTGAAGAACCGTGAAAATCCTCCAGCTAAGCTCTCCATTGGGCAGCCGTCTATCTTAAAGCTTAAGCCTCTCCTATCTCACTTGTAGTATGTATTTTTTTGGCGTGATGATAGTTTGCAAGTGAGCATTTCAACAAGTTTACTTGAATGTCAGGTGAAGTCTTTGGTGTTGATTTTGCAGTTGTATAAGAGAGCCATTGGTTGGACCATGGATGATATGATTCAGCTAGAGGAGGATTATATTTCTAGCAAAGAGAACCAAAAAAGGTTGAATTCACCTATGCAAGAACTGGTGAAGAAAGAAATTATCTGTAACAATCCTTATAATGATTTCTAACTTTTGGTGTATTTTGACCGTTTTAATCCTCTTCGTAGTTATATTATGATATTTGTGATTTACGGGAATGAGTGGCATGATTTCCGAGGTGGTTGGTTGAGAATTATGCAAGTTTCTTATATTTATAGGTTAAAGTTGATCTCGTATCAAAATTTCGTTAGTTCCATCAACTCTGGAATATATTTTTAGGTTAGTAGAACTATTGGTTCAGGTCTTGAGACTTTTAGATGGGTTTTAGAAGAGTTTTTGTGTTTTAGAAGTTGAAAACTTAAGAGAGTTTGCCAAAGTCAATATTTGAGGTTATAAAGATCATTTTTGAATTTTGATGATTCCATTACGTTCGGAGGGTTACTTTTGATCTAATTGAATGTTTGGTTCAATTTCTGAGCTTTCAAATGAGTTTTGAGTCATTATTTAGAAATTTGGAGATTTTTAAGTTAAGAGTTGACTTTGTTGAACATTTGGTCAATATGACCTTATTTGTGTGTTTTGATGATTCCATCAGATTCGGAATATGTTTTACAATTGGTTTGCAACTTTGCACTATTGGTTTGTGTCCGGGAGGTCTCAGATGAGTTTTGGGTATTTTTCGGAGTTTGGAGCTTATCCTATTTGAATTTTAGTAGTTTCATCTGAATAAAATGATCTCTATTTGGTGTTTGGATGGTACCATCATATCCATATCAAAATTTCAGAGCCAACACAAAAAGAATCATTGAATTTTGTGTCCGTATGAAGAAGTTAAGCCATTTTTAGTGAAACATAACATTGTTGGTGTTGGTGCACCACCGGTGCGGAAGAAGGGCCGCACTAGCAAAACCGCAAGTGCAGAAATGGTTCCACAGGTGCGGTGGGGTCTTTGGTGTAAATCTTCTGAAATGTAAATCATCTGCTTCAACGGAAATCATTGAGTTTAAGTCATTAATCGCACTTGTTTCATATTTTTGACATTTTGGGAGCTAGGAAGCTTTGATTGAGGCAATGTTTGATGCGTTATTTTTGTATAATCATTGGTTATGTATTTTTACCATACTTTTATTCATTTTTCAATATTATCCTTTACTGTTTTCATGGTTTTAATTCACAAGTCGAGTATTGAAACCCCAAAGTTTATGAAATGAAAAATTCTTGATTTAAGGATCAATTTGGGATGGATTTTCATTGATTTTTAGGAATTAAGGTCCTTGTAGTAGGTTTAAATGATTTTAGCATAATTTTACCAAACTTTCTCACTTTAAACTGCATTTAAAGTTAGCAATTTGGGGTTTTCCCGGTAAAGTTAAAAAAATGTTATTTTGTTGATTTCAAGGTAAATTTTAACTTCATTTTTGATAAAATTTCATATTTGAACTCCTATAGTTATGGGTTATGTGATTTTCAAATAAAGTTTCAGTTTTTCCCTTATGCGCTTGGGGTTGAATTTTGGATTTACTTTTTAGACCTGATTTAGAACCTTAGTAATATCAGTATCGTTGGACTCGTGCTTATGTGTAGAATATTTTTTGATAGAGTGATTGCGTTTGAAGGTTGTCCATAAAGGAAAGACTCAAGTATGATTGAGTAGAGTCTGGTTGTTCTGCTTTGAGGTAGGTTATGACTTAATTTCTTTAGACTTTGCTTGGGTGAGAACTTATCATGTAAAGCATGCCATGGGTTGAGTAAAATTGTGTATTTGAGTACTAAATGAGTTGAATTATCATTATGTTGTCTAACTTGGGGCTTATACTATGTGGGTGATTAGAAATTGAGATACCTGGATTGAGGTTGAGGCTCTTAGCCTGTGTTCATGAACTTATTATGATTTTGAGACTTTGATAATTGGCTTCTTGTTATGTCATGTTCACGCATATTTATTCATCTCATGGATCACTAAGCTGTAATGATAGAAACACTGATTTTTGAAAGAAAATAAAATGCTTTTACTGATTCAGTCTGATGAAGAATCCGAGACTTGAATTTATGGTACTTGATTGATCTCAGTCTGATGGAGGATCTCGAACGGGGTATATAGACCTCACGTGTCCTATCCTGGAGCGATATAAGCTTGAAAGGTGTATACTAGTAGGCATTGTCCATTGCATAGCATCCCAAATCATTGCATTGCATTATCATTTCGGTTGTTATTTTAATTGAGTTATACTGTATTATTATTATTGAACTTCTAGGACTTTTCTGAGTGCAAAGTTATTTTAGTATTCTTTATTCGATATAGTAACTGCTTAAGCTCAGCCTTCCTATGATGCATACTGAGTACAAGTGGATCATACTCACCCCCACTTTCCTGTATCCTTCTAATGCAGATTCAAGTACAAGTGGACCGTGCTCACTCCCACTTTCCTGCATCCTTCTAATGCATACTCAGGTATAAGTAGACCTCGCGACTAGAGTTCGTGCCTTTTGATGTCCTTGAAGTTGTGGTAAGCTCCTATGTTCAGAGACTATCCTGACTTCCTCTAGTACTTATCTCTATTTTCTTTACTCTGTCAAAATAGTGTTATAGTATTTGGTTAGGGTATTCTGTACTTAGAGTCGCTCTTGTATTCTTGACAATTGAGTCTTAGGATGTTGTTGGAGTCTACTATTTAGTTTCCTTCTGTTTATCTTTGATTTGAGTTATTATGAGTTAGCCACTGAGTTTTTCTTCTACTTTTTTATTTTAAAGTTATTTGCATTTGTTGAGTTAGGCTTACCTACCATGGTTGGGTTGGGGTAGGTGCCATCACAATCTTTGGGATTTTGGTTCATGACATTATCAAGTGGCTTAATGCAAGTGTAGTGTATCCTATCTTTGACATCAAGTGGGTGAGTCCAGTTCAGTGTGTTCCGAAAGAAGGGGGATGACTGTTGTCCCCAAGGACAAGAATGAGTTGATTCCTATACGCACATTTATAGGATGGAGACTGTGCATAGACTATAGGAAGTTGAACTTATGTATCAAGAAGGACCACTTTTCTATTTCATTTATGGGCTAGATTCTTGACAAACTTGTAGGTAGAGGGTGGTATTGTATTCTTGATGGGTATTCATGCTATAATCAAATCTCTATTGCGCCAGTAGATCAGGATAAGACCACTTTTACTTGTCCTTATGGGACTTTTGCATTCAAGCGGATGCCATTTGGTTTATGTAATGCACCTGCCACTTTTCAGATGTGCATGATGTTCATCTTTTCGGACATAGTTGAAGACATAATTGAGATCTTTACGCATGATTTCTCAATTATTGGTGACTTTTTTGAAGCTTGCCTTGCTCACTTGGGAAAAGTGTTGAAAAGGTGCGAGGATACCAACCTTGTTCTTAACTGAAGAAGTGTCATTTCATGGTCAAAGAAGGGATTGTGTTGGGCCATAAAATTTTTGAAAAAGGAATCGAGGTATACAAAGCAAAAATTAAAGTTATTACCAAGATGCCTCTTTTGATTTTTGTGAAGGGTGTTCATAGTTTTCTTTGGCATGCTGGGTTATAATAGTGATTCAACTAGGATTTTTCAAACATTAGGAGTCCCTTGTGCAAGCTGCTAGAGAAGGAGACTAAGTTTGTGTTTGATGATGCATGTTTGAAGGTATTTGAATGCCTGAAATAGAAGCTCACTTCAACTACTATCATTATTGTACCTGATTGGTCCAAACCATTTGAGGTGATGTACGATGCTAGTAGGGTGGCTCTAGGTTCTAATCTTGGGAAACGAAGATAAACTATTTTCCATCCAATCTACTACACTCGCAAAGCATTGAATATGGGCCAAAGAACTATATGGTGATTGAGAAGGAGCTGTTAGTTATGGTATATGTATTTGAGAAGTTCAGAGCTTATTTGTTAGGTATTGAGAGTGCTGTTCACACTGACCATGCAATAATCTGGTATCTCATGGATAAGAAAGATGCAAAGCCTCGATTAACTAGATGGGTGCTTCTGTTGCAAGAATTTGACTTTGAGGTTAAGGATAAAAAAGGAACCAAAAATCAAGTTGTTGATCACTTATCGAGGTTAGAAGAAGAGGGGAGGCCGAAGGGTGAGTTTGATATTGATGAAGCCTTCCTCGATGAGCAGGTGTTGGTATCCTCCTGATCTCATTCCTTGGTTTGCTGACTTTGAAATTTTTTGGTTAGTTACTTGATGCTTGAAGACCTAAATTTACATCAGAAAAGGAAGTTCCTTCATGATGTGAAGAAGTTCTATTGGGATGAGCCTTATTTATTTTGTATTTATGCCAATAATGTAATTCAGAGATTGATATTTGAGGTAGAGATGATAGATATTCTAGAGGCATGTTATTCCTCTCCTGTGGGAGGACATCATGGTGCCATCTGGGCTGTGAAAATAATTCTTCAAAGTAGGTACTATTGGCCCACCATCCATTAAGGTTCTATGACCTTGTTAAGTCATATGACTAATGCCAGCACCATAGTGGTATATCTAGAAAGCATGAGCTGTTGATGACCCCAATTCTTGAAGTTGAGCTATTTGATGTGTGGGGTATAAACTTTATGGGTCCTTTTGTTAGCTCACATGATCAGAGGTACATCTTGGTAGTTGTTGATTATGTGTCAAAGTGGGTGGAAGTTGTTGCACTTCCCAACAATGAAGGTAAGAGTGTCACAATATTCTTGAAAAAGAACATATTCTCAAGGTTTGGCACTCCGCAGGCTATCATTAGCGATGAAGGTTCTCACTTTTGCAACCGGCTATTTAGTGCATTGTTGGACACATATGGGGTCAAGCACAAGGTTGCAACTCCTTATCATCCTCAGACCAACAGACATGTTAAGTTCTCCAATCGAGAGATAAAGACCATCTTAGCAAATATTGTGAATGCTAATAAGACATATTGGTCTAGAAGGTTGGATGATGCTCAGTGGGCTTATCGTAAGCTTTCAAAACTCCAATAGGGATGTCTCCCTATCAGTTGGTGTTTGTTAAAACATGTCATTTCTCGGTCGAACTTGAGCACAAGGCATTATGGGCACTCAAGAAGCTGAATTTGAACTGGAGCGAAGCCTCTAACTTGAGGCTTGATCAATTGAATGAGATGGATGAATTCAGACTTTGGGCATATGAGAGTGAGACCTTCTATAAGGAACGTATGAAGCTGTATCATGACACAAATATTCCAAAAAGAGAAATAAGTCACAGGGACTTAGTCTTGTTGTTCAACTCCAGACTTTGCTTGTTTCCTAGCAAGTTGAAGTCAAAAGTGGTCTGGGCCATTCAAAGTGACCCAGGTGTTTACATATGGTACCATTGAACTTGAGGATCCAAACAGAAAAAGGTTCAAGGTAAATAGACAACGAGTTAAGCTATAGTTGTGAACAATTGATAAGGTAAAGGTTATTCATGAGGTGTATCTTGACGACGTCTGAGTAATCAAGCTACCTGAATCATGCCGTGATATTAAATAAGGCACTGGTTTGGAGGCAACTCAATGGGTATTTTAATGAAGTCTGATTAATCAAGGTACCAATGTCGTGTCGTTATGTTAAATCAAACGTTGTTTGAGAGGCAACCCAAAAATGTTATTTTATTTGTTTTTATTCTTTTGTTTGGATGTTTTTGATATCTGTTGAAATGTGCAGGAAAAGCTAAGCAAAAGAGCATAAAAATTAAAGGAAAAAGTGTCCCACGAATCATGAGACAGACCATAAAGCGGTCCACGATTTGTAGGTCACATCTATGAAATTAAAGTGGAGGTACAAAATATCACTAGAAGGAAATCACAGTTGATGTCACAAACTATGATCTTATTAACGATTTGTGGCATCAACCATAATTTTCTCACCAAGAAGTTTTCAACCCATGAGTTGGATGACAGACCATCGCTCATGTGATAGTCTGTGGGATTTTGACTAAAGGGACCTATGTAAGGTATCCGAGGTGCCTTCTGTCACATGGCCCACAGATCATGAGTTTAATCGTGGTCTGGGTAGATCCAACCCACTTCTATTTCCCTAATTAGAATGCAATTAAAACACCCGATTGAAGTGGGTCAAATTTATTTCAACTCTTTAACTCCCAAAAATTTCTAACTCCCCACTATCACCTCTTCCATATTCTCAAACAACCGACAATTTCACTCCCTTTATTAAAGGATTCAATCACTTCCCTCGTGGTCACTGTCACGATCTTGCCGGCCCACATACATACACAAGTTTCAAGTCTAAATCTTAAAGTCCAAGAAAGTCTCCATTAAAGGTAAGGTTTCACCAAAACTTCATCCTTTCTAGAGACCTTTCTTCAAGGTTAAGTACCTATGGGTTCGTACTTGTGAAAATGTTTGTGTGAATAGTAGAACCCTAGGTTTGAATGTTTGGAAATTAAAATAATGCTTAAATGTTGTCAAGACCCAAAATCCCAAGGAGTTTAATGACAACAATCCCAACCCAACTATTGTAGGTAAGCCTAATTCAGTAAATGCAAGCTACTTAAAAATAAAGCAAATAGCGGAGAAATACAGTGATTAACCAATAATAACTCGAATCAATGATAATAAAAAGGAAATTGAATAGTAAACTCCAATACATTCTAAGACTCAGCTGTCATGAATACAAGAGCGACTCTAAGTACATAATATTCCTAACCAAATACTACAACACTATTTGAGAAAGTAAAGAAAACAAAAAAAATTACAAAGGAAGTCGGGACTGTCTCCAAACATGAGAGTTCACTACAGCTTTGAAGAGATCAAAAAGCACAAACTCTAGCCGCGGGGATCACTTACACCTGGATCTGCATCAGAAGGATGCAAGAAAGTAGGGGTGAGTATGGTCCACTTGTACTCAATAGGCATCATAGGCCGACTGAGCTTAAGCAGTTACTATATCGAGTAAAAAATACTAAAATAGCCCTGCATGCAGAAAATCCCAGTAGTTCAATATAAATTAATAACACGGTATATCTCAATAAAAACAACAAGCCAAATGATAATGTACTGCAATGATATGGGATGAAATGTAATGACCAATGTCTACTGATGTACACCTTTCAAACATATACCTATGGGGTATTTGCGAGATCTATATATCATACCCAAACTCGAACCAGGACATCTAAGTATTATGCCAAGACTCAAACCGAGACAAAAATCAATATTAATTACCTGGACTCGAACCAGGATTTCAGTAAGTATTGCCCAAACTTGAACCGAGACTAAACTCAATATCAATGACTCAGACTCCAACCAAAATTAAAATTATTATTTCTTTCAAATCTATTATTTCCATGTACCGTGAGATGAATAAATATACATAAACACGAAAGTAAAAATAAGCCAGATGCAACAGATATGTCCTAAGTCTCAGAATCACAACAAATTAATAAACACGGGCTACGAGCTTCATATCAAACAAAGAATCTATGTCCCTTATCACATTATCCATAACTTTTGGAGTTCAAAAATGAAATTTCATCAAAATCGGAGTTAAAATCGACCTTGAAACTATCAAAATACTATTCTTTAACTTTACCAGAAAACCCCCAAATTGCTAAGTTTAAATACGGCTTAAAATGAGAAAAGTTTGATAAATTTATGCCAAAATTAGTTTATCCATATTACAAGGACCTTAACTCCCAAAAATCAACGAAAAGCCTTTACAAATTGATCCTCAAATCAAGAATTTTTTATTTCATAAACTTTGGAGTTTCAAATTTCGACTAGTAAATAAAAATTATGAAAAATGTAAAAGATAATCTTGGAAAATGAATAAAAGGATGGTAGAAACACATACCCAATGATTATACAAGAAAAATGCATCAAAACATGCCTCATCCCGAGCTGCCTAGCTCCCAAAATGTCAAAAACACGAAATAAGTGCGATTAAATGACTTAAACTCAGGGATTTCAACCGAAGAGGACAATTTTTGCTTCAACGGCTTTGCACTTGTGATCCCACCACACCTGTAGACCCATTTCTACACCTACGGGTCCGCTGGTGCAGCCCCTCTTCCGTACCGGCTTTGCACCAACACTAGCAATGTTATGTTTCACTAAAAATGGCATAACTTCCTTATATGGATACTAGATGCGATGATTTTTTTTTGCGTAAGTTCCAAAATTTCGATACGGATATGATGATACCATCTAAACACTAAATAGAGCTCATTTTCTTTAGGTGACACTATTAAAACTCAATAACAATAAATTCCAAACTCTGAACAAGTACCCAAAACTTATCTAAGATCTCTTGGACACAAACCAATAGTTCAAACCAGTTGTAAAACACATTCCGGTCCTGATGGAATCATCAAAACACCTAAACAAGGTCTTCTTGACCAAATGTTTACCGAAGTCAACTCTTAACCTAGAAATCTAAATTTCCAAATAATGACTCAAAGCTCATTTGAAAGCCTCGAGAACCGAACCAAACCTTCAACTAGACTAAAAGTAATCCTTCAGATCTATTGGAATTGTTGAAACTCAAAACAACCTTTCTAACCTCGAATTATGACTTTGGTCAACTCTCTTAATTTTTCAACTTCCAAAAATCAAAAACTCTTTCAAAACCCATCTAAAAGTCTCACGACCTAAATCAATAGTCCTACAAACCCAAAAATCACATTTCGGAGCTGATGGGGCTGACAGAATTTTGAGCTCTACTTTTATGTATGTTGACTAAAGTCAACCATATCAAATTTTCAACCTTCTAAAATGAGAAACTTGCACAATTTTCAACCAACCACCTCAGGAACTATGCCACCCATTCCTGCAAATCACAAATACCATAATACAACTAGGAAGAGGGTTAAAATAGTTAAAACACACCAAAAGTCAAAAATCACTATGACGATTGTTACATTATCCACCACTAAAACACACGTTCATCCTCGAACGTATGAGTCAGGAAAGTACCAATACTGTTGAGTAATTGCAAAAACCCACATTAGACCTTATATAAACACTTCCGAGAAAAGTTACATCTGTAGTACCGCTTGTGCACCCTAACTGTCAAAATCCTCCTTTATTTTATCCATTAAGACTACATCTCTAGTATCCCAAATCAAAACTTTTTCAAATATCTAATTTTCATACTTTTAAAGTGCCTCTGTATGCAATAGCTTATTTGATCATAACCATAGTTTTGAATATATCTAATTTACCAAAACCCAACATAGTCACCATAATCTGATAATTATAAATATAGTGCTGAATCTGTAGCAATGAAATTCCACAACCTTACAAATCCTCTATTCACACTTTCAAACTAATAATTAGTACCAAACACCCTTAAAATACCATTACATCTCTAAAACTTGGAGTTCTAACTTTCCATTTTTTGCAAAAAATGGATCTCTACTCTTTAAATCCCATCCTAAGCATTTCTTGTCAGAAACTAACCTTATCCAAGGCTGATAGAGTTTATTCCAAGATTGATAGTACTCATTCCTCGAGTCGAACCTACTGAGTCAGAATCTAATATCACTTCCATATAATTCTTCAAATATCATACTTCACCACTATTTCAACAATCATATTCTCATGTCAAAACTTGGAGAACATCACCGATCACCCTAAAAGCTTCTTATACCATGAACATATACCCTCAATACATAACTAAATGCCTAAGAAACTCATAATACTAGTCCATATACTTTCTATCGACGAGGTAGTATCAATTCAACCCGAAATCCTCACTAAACCCTTAGAACTATAAGTCCTTCCAATAATACACATGCATGCCACTTGACAAAATACGAACAATCTAACCCAAAATAGAAATACAAAATCACCCACATATCACTGATTGTCACCAAAACTAACACCAAATCTATAGAGGAGACACTACTAAGTCCTTCATAATTCTATGCCAAAACCATTCCACCTTCCACTAACGAATGTTCCAACTCGCGCTGTCATTTCTGAACTTAAAGGCAAAAATCCACACAAACCTTCATCTCTGCAAAAAGGATCCATATATGATGTCTCACATTTCTTAACTTATACAGATTATGCAATGTTGATAGAGTTTCATGTAACTCTAAATACCTCTAGTTCTCTAATATAAGATCCCCTTGGTCTTTCCTTTAACTCATTCACCATTCAGTATTATCCAACATAAGTCCCATGGCCTATTACCTCATACTCTAAACCAAAATCTTCGAGTAAAATACTTCAGTATACCCTTTAACATCCCACAATGATAGACTCTGCAACCCATGTGCTTTTCCATGCACAAGTCCTTCCAAGGCCTCTATAACCGACACTCTCAATCTTTCTTATCTTACCAATCCATACCCTAACATAATCTACTACCACAACTATAGCCTTACCGTAGAAATCTTGAATTCTAATCTAAACTATGTAGACAACTTCCTTTATCGACCAATATCAACCCATTCACTTATGAATGCTATAAAATCACATGCCTTAGTACACAACTATTCACATCCCATCAACCTTATCATGTCCATCACTTAAATCTGAACCCTACTAGTTACCAAACTCAAAACCACCATGGGGCTTATCACAGTACTTGACCCAAAAATTTGTAGACTTCCTTCTCTAAGAATACTCAGTAGTTTACAATCCATTTGAAAAACACGTGATAGTATCACCATGACTTGAATAATACCGAAGTAACCACGTCGTTCTAAATTCAAGTATCACTTCCTGAAGATGAATCCTTAGGCTTCCAAATTAAAATAGATACCTTCACTTTATTTTTCAAATGTCATGTTCCATTTCCAATCACTGTTACTGTTTTAAGTTTAAATTCCTTCAAGTCTACTCGAGGAGAGTTTCAAAACACCATAAGACTTTCCATACAAACTAAGCCGATCACCAAAGTAGTAGCAAACCATAATTCCTGGACACCTGAAAGTCTTCCCTACCTTCCTAGAATCTTTTAAGCGGAAATCCTTCTAAATTAGTCACATGACAAGTACAACCCATCACAAAGTCTTTATATAAAATTTACTTAGTAGCCCGGGTAACTTCACAAAGCTGATTCTGACAGCCAACTTAATACTTCAAACCACACACAATGCTTCACATTTGTAAAATAATAAATTACTGCATGGACATTCTCACTAACATTTTCAGATGATTCCATACAACATACCTACTGGAAAACTTTCTTTACCCATAAGCTCATCATCCCAATATTGATTTACACATTTTGGTCTCAATTGATATCACTAGCCCTCAAATAAACCTCTGAAATATAATTCACAACTTGAATATGTTAATATCAACCATTTATCCACCACTTTATTTCTTCTTCTATACCAATGCCTCCCTCAAGTGTCCATAGTAAACTAGTTGGTCATTTAAATCTGAAAGTAGTGTCGAAATCGATTATCTTAAATAGGTTAAATAACTGATAGCTCCTTAAGTAATTGACCTTTTACACTCATTAACCAATATATTTGTTTTCATTCTTCACTTGCTTTACCTTAGTAGTACCACGTCATGAAAGCCCACAAGGTTCATTACTTTTTTACAACATAACCATCGACAAGGTCATACCCAAATCATACCATACATTTCTATCCATCATGTAACAATAACACATTATACAAACTACTCTATCTTTAGCCCTAAGATAGCACATACCCTTTTCTTCATCTTATACAGATAAGCAAACATCTCCCTTGCTAAAGAAATATCACTACATAGTCCAAGAAAATCTAATCATGAAAGAAACATTCTCTCTCTTAGCCTGAATCCATCCACCTTCCTCCTTCAAGACTTTTAACCCTTGGTCTTCATTTATCGTTGATTTCACCCATACATAGTCAATTTACCCTTTCATAAATCCCAGTTAATAGCAAATTAGTACACCTAATGACCCTAGCCAAGTAACATAAGTCCTACTATGAAAGTTATATCCTAAAACTCAAACTATTCAAATTCTCTTTGTTGTACTGCCACTAAGATAAAAGCCTACTTTTCATAAGAACCTCAAAACTAGTATTACCACCTCAAACCTTGTCATATGAAATCCTTTCTTATGATTAGGAACATGTCCTCTTAACCGATCTACAGATCCTTCACCACTTTAACCTTTCTGTTAAAATATTAGTATATGAACCTATCCCATGACTGAACTGACGAATCTCCATTGATACATTCATGCTATAAGACTATAGTACAAATTCTGATCTCTATTGAATCATCTTCGTTCTCATCATACACTGAGCAACCAATTCTTTTCATGACAAACTTCCTTAACTATAGTCTTCAAAGTAACCATGCTTATTATCGGGGTTTTCCTTTAGTCATATTATTTCCAATTGTCAACACTATTTCAGATACTGTCTATGTCACATATATACTTTTCCCACTGCTGAACAACTAACTATAGAACATAAGGCAATCATGCAATTCTTTAAACTATATTCATACTTTCATACGAATATCCTCAAAATGCACAAGCTAAACCACAATCTTACTCAATCAGTCTTTGAATCATATATACCGTCTACATCTAGATATGCATACCCTTGACACTAGTCTAACACTTTATTCTTAGTACCAGATCTTTCACCAAACCACACAATGTCAACCCTAACTGTAAGCATGTGAATCCAAGAATGTATCCTCACTATTAGTGAGAGAATGGAATAATGAGATTTTAAGAGTTAGACCAGACCAAGAACGCATAATAAGGAATCAAGAAAATGGAATTTCCTAAAGTTCTTTAGCCTTCCAAAAATAGATAAAAAAACATATCCGCACTGATCCACAAGACTCTAATAGATATTTGCTCTTGTACTTATGTGACTAGTGAACCTAGCACTCTAATACTAACTTGTCAAGACCCAAAATTCCAAGGGTTGTGATGGCACCTACTCCAAACCAACCATGATAGGTAAGCCTAACTCAGCAAATACAAATAACTTAAAAATAAAGCAAATAGCGGTAAAACACAATGATTAACCAATAATAACTTAAATCAATGATAATCAGAAAGAAATTGAATAGTAGACTCGAGATTAAAATTAGTATTTTTTTCAAATCTATTATTTTCATGTACCATGAGATGAATGAATATACATGAACATGAAAGTAAAAGTAAGCCAGATGCAAAAGATATATCCCAAGTCATAGAATCACAATAAATCAATAAACACAGGCTACGAGACTCAATATCAAATCATGAATCTATGTCCCTTGTCATCCAACACAATATAAGCCTCAATTTAGGCATTCAACAATGATCCATCTTATTTAGTACTCAAATCCACGAATTCATTCAATTCATAGCATGCTTTACACAATAAGTCCCTACCCAAGAAAAGTCTGAAGAAATTTAAGCCATAACCTACCTCAAAGCAGAACAATAAGACTCTACTCAATAACACTTGAGTCTTTCCTTTATGAATAGCCTCCTAATTCAAACACTCTATCAAGAACAAGTTCTACGCATAAGCACGAGTCCAACGATATCCATATTGCAAAGGTTCTAAATCATGTCCAAAAAGTCAATTGAAAAGTTAACCTTGAGCCCACAAGGGAAAAACTAGAAATCCATTTAAAAGTTATGTTATTCATAACTTGAGGAGTTCAAGTATGAAATTTCATAAAAAATGGAGTTAAAATCGATCTTGAAATTATCAAAATACCATTCTTTAACTTTATCGAGAAAACCTCATATTGTTAAGTTTAAAAGCGGTTTAAAATGAGAAAATTTACCAATACCCATACTACAAGGACCTTAATTCCCAAAAATCAATGAAAACCAATCACAATTTGATCCTCAAATCAAAAACTTTTCATTTCATAAACTTTGGGATTTTAAATCTCGACTTGTAAATCAAAATCATGAAAAATGTGAAGAATGATCTTGAAAAATGAATAAAAGAATAGAAGTAATATATACCCAATGATTATATGTCATGTCCCAAGCCTACACCCTAGACGTAACACGGGACCTGAGACCACAAGTGATCCCAAGATAACCCTTCTTATTGGCATAATTCATGAGCAACTAAATAGAAATAGATAAACTGAAGAATATTAAGTGGAAGCTGAAACATATGATGGGCTCTTAAAGAGTACTGTAATAAACTGAAGTTATATAAACTGAAATACAACTCATTTGAAAAATGATACAACTGACTGACTGATTGTTTATGAAGCCTCTACTAACAATGACTATGGTTAGCCGGGACATGACCCCCAACTATCTTTAATCAATGTATAACAACTGAAATAACCTCTATAACTACTAACTGATTGGAGTTCCTGGAAAAAGAGAACTCGTTCCTTGCTGACTAAAAGCTGCGATCTGTCTGACCATGATCCTGGAAGCTAGCACTAAAACTTGCATCATCAAAAAGATGCAGCACAAAAAGGTATGTGATCAGTACTTTGAATGTACTGAGCATGTGAGATAATGCACTAACTTTGAAAACATGAGAAAAAATGTATATACTAGAAACATAACTGAAAGCTGGACTAAGTATGGATATCTGAGAATGCATAAGTCAACACTGTAAAACATAGGCTCTTTTACTGAAGAGTATAAAATGTTTCTGAGTTGTAAACTGTGAGATACATAGACTATGAGATAACTAAGCATGCTGAAAGTACTGATGAGCTGTTTAAAAACTGTAAGTTAAATCTATAGTACTCAGGCCTAAGCATAATATGCATAACATCTGAAATGCAAGGATATTCTGAAAAATATAATTAAAAGCTATAAAACTGAACTGAGGGCCTAGTACATAACTGCTGAGTCTAATTCTGTGGGAGAGTCTGTTAACCGACATAAACCACGTGAGCTAAACGTGGAGTCCGATGTATACGCCCCATCGAGAGGACCAAATATACCTTGCCAGGGTATAGAGGTAGGACTGGCGTGATCACTAATTCTGAGGCCCAACTGAAGGGCTAAATAACCTATGGTGGCACGTAGTTCTAGGACTTTAGGTACGTTGAACCTTAGTCCAACTCGGTGCTAAGTGCTACTCCCAAATTGAATTCTGATAGCTCATTTAAAACTGAAGTTCTGGAATGCTACATCAGAACCTAATTAATCTAGATGATTTCTGAAAGACTGTATAACTGAAAACTATTCATAAAGCATGTGGACATATCTAGATGTCATACTAATCATGAAGCTTACTAAGTTCATAATCGTTGATGGCATATCTGGATACCATTCTAATAATGAAACCTACTAAGTTCATCATCATTGATGGCATGTCTTGAAAGTCCATATTTAAAACATATTCTATTAAAATATACTGAAGGTAAGTCGAAACTTGCTAAATTATGCATACTTATTTGGGAGAAAAACCCATAGTCGAAATCATTATGAGAAAATTTAAACTTATTTAGACTAAATGCTGACAATCTGAGTTGAATTCTGAAGGGGAAGTTAAATCATGAGAAGTTTCGAAGAAAACATGTAGACTGAAAACTGATTAATATCATGCTTGAAATTGAATGCTATTAATCTAGGTTAAATTCTGAAGATTTCCGATTCTCATGAAAATACTACAATTTCAAGCTACATTCTTAATTTCTTAAAGTTCTTGTAAAAGCTCATGCAAGTTATTGAAAACAAGGTACAAATCCTCTGAAATAGGATATAAATCTTGTAGAAATCATAAAGACTGAATTCTGTAAAATTTAGCATGATTGGGTAAGAACCCTAGTTTCTAAAACCATATATTTCAATGAAAAGTCTGAGATTTTGGGCATAAGAGCGAACTAAACCCTTATTGAATTCCCACATACCTGGTTGTAGAAGATTCTTGTTGAAATCTTTGAGTTTGGAGCCTGAAGTTGAAGAACCCTAACTTGGATGAAGAATGATCAAGAAATCTCTTCTTGAAGTTCTTGAATTAGTTTCGTGAAATCCTATGGTCAAGGGTTAGGATTTCTATTACTAATTTGAAATTTGATGGCGGAATTTGATTTGGAAAATTTGAAATTCTTAGAGAAGGACTTGTCTTGATGAAGGAGGAGGATATGAAGAGATAAAATACGTTCTGGGTCTGAAAGAATGGTAAAAGAATGAAGAAAAATGGATTAAAACTGACTTAAAAAGGTCCTCATCGGGCCACGTGCGTTTCGACATGCGACCGCACGTGGATATTTGTGCGTCGCATGTGATTCACACTTGCTTCCAGAAAGTTGGTAAAATTTCTCCGATGTGCGTTTGGACGTGTGATTCACACATGAGGTTGTGCGTCTCGCATGTCATTTCGCACCTAATTTCCAGACTGTCAGTTAAAACTAAAATGGTCATAACTTTTTACTCCAGACTCATATTAATGCACGGTCGGTGGCATTGGAAAGAGGACTCAAAGACCTTTAATTTGGTGAGTACTAAGCCACCCAAATCTGTATATTCTAGGAGTAATGGTTGTTTGATGTTGACCCTAGCTTAGTATTTCATGGAAACTTCTTTGGTTGTGGTGCTTTCAACTTAACTTATTGATAGGAGTTTTTTAGATTAACATCAAAAGCACCCACCACACTATGGAAATGATCATTACACTCATTAAAATGGTTTGGGTCTTAACTTAGAATCCTTGGGTTATTACATTATACAAGAAAAACACATAGAAAATTGCCTCAATCGGAGCTCCCTAGCTTCTAAAATGTCAAAAATATGAAATAGGTGCGATTAATGACTTAAACTCCACGATTTCCGGCGAAATGGACAATTTTTGCTTCAGCAGCTTTGCACCAGCGACCCCACTACACCTGAAGACCCATTTCCACACCTACAAGTCCACTGGTGCGTCCCCTCTTCCGCACCGTCGGTGCACTAGCACTAGTTATGTTATGTTTCACTAAAAATGACATAACTTCTTCACACAAACACGAGCTGTGATGATTATTTTTATGTTGGTTCTAAAATTTTGATATGGATCTAATGGTACCATCCAAATTCTAAGTAGAGTTCATTTGCCTTAGATGATACTACTAGAACTCAACAACGATAAACTCTAAACTCTGAACAAGTACCAAAAACTCATCTAAGACCTCTCGGACACAAACCAATAGTGTAAACCAGTTATAAAACACATTTTGGACCTAATGGAATCATCAAAACACCTAAACAAGGTCATCTTGACAAAATGTTGACCAAAGTTAACTCTTAATTTAGAAATCTCTAAATTTCCAAATGATGAATTAAAACTCATTTGAAATCCTCGAGAACAAATCCAAACCTTCAACTAGACCAAATGTAACCCTTTGGGCCTAGAAAAATCATCAAAACTCAAAAATGACCTTTCTAATCTTGAATATTGACTTCCAAAACTCAAAAACTCTTTCAAAACCCATCTAGAAGTCTCAATACCCAAACTAATAGTCCTACTAACCCAAAAATCACAGTCTGGAAATATGGCACTGGCGGAATTTCGATATGAGCTTAACTTTTACAAATATTGACTAAAGTTAATCATATCAGCTTTTCAACCTTTGAAAATAAAAAAACTTGCATAATTCTCAACCAACAACCTAGGAAATCATCAATATGACTAGTGAGAGGGTTAAAATGATCAAAACACTCCAAAAATAAAAAATCACTTTAAGGGTTATTACAAATGTTGGAATCGTAGGAGTATTAAATTGTTAGGGGTGTTGTTGGGATAGAAAATTGTGCTAAATTTGTGTTTACGTTGGTTGGATAGTCCCACCTATTGAGTCAAAGGGCATTAAGACCCCCAAATTTTTAAAACCAATCTTGAAAGTTGTTTTGACCACCAACTCCCAATGATATGTTTATGATATGATAGGGAAAAGTTTGAGTAACCCTGCAAATTATCAACTATTACATGAGGAGTATGTTTACGTAAATCCAAGGATCGTGAGTATTTGATTTCTAAGTATCGCAGGGATAACCATAGCCTTAAACTTGTTTGTTTCACTAAGAACTAAGATATACAGCCTATAATGGTTTGTAACCTCAAGTGTTTAATGAAGAATAAGCTTTGACCTTGAATTGCATTGACAGACCAAGTCACAAACTGTGAACTAGCTCATGAATCCTGGCTTGACCCATCATGAGTATCCCCAATGAAAAAGGTGATAGCCTCAATCCAATGGAAGGGTTCACGAGTTCTGGAATGCTCCACGAATCGTGACCCCATTCATGAGGAAAGAAAAGTTATGAGAGTGCTCACTCCCTTAATCCCATAGAAGGGTTCATGAGTAAGGGAATGCTCCACAAATCATGACCCCATTCGTGAGTCACTTAAAATTGAAGGTTCCTGCCACTGCCTCAAAGTCATGATTGACTTTACAAGTCATGGCTTATGTCATAACTCACCTCATGAACCTTCAACCCCTTCAGGGTTTGTGACATATACCAAAAAAGTATTTTGTTTTTGTTTTCTTGCTTATCTTTTATACTTAGTGTATGCTAACGTTGTTTGCCTATAGGTACTTATGGTGCTAAAATAACCATTATGCAGAGGAGGTGCCTGGAAAGCAAAGTATCCTACCCCTACTTTCATCAAAGATCAACCAACTAACTTGACAAATGAGGTTGAGGAAGTAGAGGCACCCTCACTCATTTGCAAGCCTAGACAGTCGCCCTACACACAACAAACTCCTTCCTAGTCTAAAGAGAGAGGAGACACCTTAGCTGAGTCATCAAATTTAAATGCGCAAGAGTCTAGTGCACAAGAGTCAAGTGCATAAGGGTCGATGTCTAAGGACCAAAGCAACACACAGATAATCAAGAGCTCAGAGGCTGATGGTGAACCAGAAAGGGGACTAGTCCTAAAAGGCAAGAACCTTGAATTTAAAGAAAAGCTCTGGGGAAAGTTAAAGGGTCCAAAGAGATCTTTCATGTCGGCATTTCCCCATGGTAAAGGGGCATATTATATGGATTATTTCAGAGTAAGTGAGAATCAACTCTTTTAAGCTCTCTGAATATACAAAAATTGAAGACGCCTTCAAATACTACCATCTAGATTGGGTTAGTCGGTCGCTGGGAGCGTATTGTCCTGAAATAGTTTGTGAGTTCTACACGAACTATGCATCCACTCTTGAGAATAGTTGCAAAAAGAGCTAGAAAGCCAAAGATTTGCTTCCACTTGACAATGTTCTAGTCCGCGGACTTAATGTGGACATCTCCAAGTGCACCATCAATAGATTTCTCTATAAGCCAGAATATGTGGAGACAAAGAATACTTCTGAGTATGATCATTGGTATACAAATAAAGAAAAATAGATAAAATGGATCGCACAAGTACTGACTGACACAGAGCCTGAGTGGTTGACTAGTGAAAATCCCAAGATCCTCTTGGATGTACAACTTGGCTAACTTCTCTGCACTATGAGTCACCTGAACTGGTACAAAATGTGAAAACTTAGTCGACCTATCAACAATAACCCATATGGAGTCAAACATGCCCAAGGTCTTTGGAAGATTAACCACAAGATCAATCGCTATCCTTTTCCACTTTTATTCATGAATACACATTCTCTAAAGTGTACCTCTAGGTCTCCAGTCCTCAAACTTTACCTGCTACAATTTTGGACATTGAGCAACAAATTCCATAATATTACACTTCATCCTACCCTACTAATAGTTTTGTGTCATGACCTAATTTCTCGGTCATGATGACACCTACAACCCCCCAGTAGGCAAACCAATTCCCGTAGCCTGAAATAGTTAGTAGTGGGCTACCATCAACCAATCAAGCAAGAGAATAGTGTACACATACTGAAGCAAGGGAAATAAAAGAAGAAATTGACAATATGAATATAAATATATATATAAGCAGAAGCTAAACCAAGCCAAAAACCTGGTATCATAGTATAAGAGCCGGAGCTAAGTATACAGAGTACAAAAGGATCCAAAATGATATACACGTATGTCTCCGAGTAGCAAAAGAGTATATAATACAAAAGATGAACTAAAAGCTAAGATCTGGTCACCAAGAGTTCACCCTCAGTCTCAAATGGTCTAAATGCATCTCGCACGAGGCAGCGTGGTCAGCAGCGAGAACTCACACTCGGATCTGCACCCAAAGATGCAGAAGTGTAGTGTGAGCACCAATTACAAATAAATAGGTACCCAGTAGGTATCATAGACTGACTAGGTGCATATAAGATATTAAAGCAATAATGTAGCAGAAAAGAATCAGGTAGTCACAGAAACAACCAACAAGAACATGGAAGCTAGCACATTATGAATACAACGAGAAAATATTCATGTCAGGCTAACTAATAGAACTATATAACACATAACACAAGTGAAGGAAGGAACACACCTAGGGTCCATGCAATAACAATATATATAGAGAGAGTTAAAGAAGTAGGCGGTATACTGGTAACCTCAAGTAAAAAGGGAAGGTGGAAAGGAAAATAATGATAACACGTTTGAAAACAAGACTAAAACCATGTCATTCTAGTAACACCATAATCAAGATCAATATCATGATATAATAATAACAAATAAAAGTCTACTTAAAGTCCCACGGGTGCCCATACACCGGAAGAACACATAGAAGTGAAAACAAATCCTCCGGCATCCCATACTATCGGAGCATACACTGAGCAACAAACAAACAAGGGTTGATCTATTCTGAAACCAAGTGATATGATATGCTGAAACCAAGTGATAGTTGTGCCGTATGTTACCCCCTCAGATACCTAAAAGGCCCAAGAGAGGCAAGATCTAGGAAGGGATTCCTCCGAGTACCTCAACTCCACCGTACACTCCTCCTCCGGCACTGGCAGCACGTAGCCCCTGATCCAGATCGGCAAGGTCCATGGAGGTCTACTCGTAGACCACATACTAAATCTTGTAATCTCAATATAACCGTCCAGAGTATAGCCGTATCCAAATAAGTTACCAAACCTAAAAAATGCACGCTCGAGGTTCTACCTAGGTCTAAATCAGTGAATTAAGTCTAAAAAATTCCAGCAAGGATGCCCAAACATAACAAGGTCTAAAATATAGTAAAACCAATCTGTTGCTCGACCCGACCAGGTCTAGTATATTTTAAATCAATAGAAAATCAATTCTAGAACTACGGCCCAGTCGAGTCTCGTATAAGTATGAAATAGTGATAAAAAGTATCCTTTTAATTCTTTTTACCCCAAAAATATCCATGAAAACAGTTCCAACCTTTATTAACTATTTTTATCGAAAACGGGCCAATAAGGCCGTGCAAGGATTAGAAAACCATCAATAGTAAGCTCGAAGCCAAAACCATAGTAAAACATGTGAAAAACCTTGTATATGCATGATAATGGCATGCTCAAACACATGCAGTAGCCAAACGACTCACAATCAACCTATTGTCCTTGCACAGGCTCCAATCGCTCTACAACAAGCATAACCAGCTCTATAATAATGATATCGATGTCCGGGACATATTGACATTCCCAAATAACCTACCATCTATGTTCTAGAGTAAAAAATAAGGCCACACAAAACCACAAGAGTGATACTATCAACTACAACGAATACTACAATCAACAGAGCAAAAATAAGATGGACATGAAGAAGCGTACAAGGTCTGGGGTACCAAGCTAATAAACCCAACCCAAGGATGCTAATTAGTACAATTATATCCTATATATGAGGAGTCTAAAAGAGTTAAACCGTAACCTAGCTGTCGTCTGATGATAAGCTGCTAGGATGATGATTTCCAAGCCCGACCCGCTCTGAGAAGCTCTGAAGAAAAATTAAACTCGAATTTAGGCTTAAATAATTGACTTTCTTGAATGTGCACCAATATATGAATATATAGCAGCAACTAAATACTTAAGATTTAAAGAAAACAAAATCAATCAATCAAAGTTTGCTGGAACATGGAAATTGTTCACAATGCCTAACTAGTCATAGTTACTTTCCTAATTGGGAAGGGGTGGAAAGGATAGTTAACAAATGATGTGGCCATGCCACTTACCCATGTTTCTGGCCATTCTAGTGGATTACACATGGTGGTGTTGTTGTCACCACCACATACTCTCTTATTAATTTAATTCTAAATGGGGCCTATATCACCAATATATTCGGATATTGTGTAAGTTCATAGTAAAATAAATATATCATAATTAATAGAAAATTATTTCAAATAAAACCTACTATATTATAATAATAATTTTCAACATAACTAAGTTTACTATCGCCATTAAAATAGTAATAATTTATAAAATTCTTATAAAATAAATACATACACAAATATATCATAATAAAGGTATTTTTTCATAAATGTTTAAAATATTTTTAGAAAAATAAAACTTCTTACAAAATCCTAATTTAAATTAAATATTTTCAAATATGCGTGATGTTAAAAAAAATTCTCAAATTTAGGCTCGCAAGCCTTTGGTACGGGATGAAGGTTAAGGTCATACGACACCTCAAATCAGGATTGACCTGCCCACAAGGTTAGTTGAGGTCATACAATTGCGAATCACTATCGCACAATTTCGATACTTAGCTCCTAAGACCCAGCTCTAAAATAGGGAATTGGTCATAAAGACCCAACGAATGGCCAGGGCACGGAACCACCAGTACCAACAAGCCATAAATGACTTGGGGCTGCTACAGGCGAGCTCTAACAGTACAAGAAAAGCATAAACAGAGAAATAACCGAAAGGGTCATTACATCATCCACTACTAAAAAAGATTTTCATCCTCGAAAGTCAAGGACAAGGAAGTACCTGAAGGCTCAAACAGCTACGGATACTACGCCCGCATATCTATCTCAGCCACCCAGGTAGCCTCCTCAACTGGACGGTGTCTCCACTAAACTTTTACAACAGTAATCTCCCTAGATCTCAACCTTCTGACATCCCTGGCCACGATAGCAACCAGCTCCTCAACAAAATACAACCTCTCATCTAACTGAACTGTCTCCCACTGCAACACATGAGACTCATCTGGAATATACCATCGCAACATCAATACATGAAAAATTAGATGCATAGCTGAAAACATCGAAGGCAAAGCTAACTGATAGGCAACACTACCAATCCTCTGAAGAATCTCAAACGGCCCAATGTACCTGGGGCTAAGCTTTCCCCGACAACCAAATCTCATCACACCCTTCAAGGGCGATACATGGAGGAACACCAAGTCACCAACACTAAACTCCAAGGCACAAAGTCTATGATTAGCGTAGCCCTTCTACCTGCTCTGAGCTATTCAAAGTTTATCTTGAATCACTCTGACTCGGTCTAAGGAATCTTGAAGCAAATCTATACTCTATGGCCTAGACTCCAAACTATCGAACCAACTAACCGGCGATCTACAATGCCTATCATACAATGCCTCGAAGGGTTCCATGCCAATGCTCGAATGAAAACTATTATTCTAAGAAAACTCGGCCAAAGGCACAAACTGATCCCAAGAGCCTCCAAAGTCAAGAAAACAGGCCCAAAGCATGTCCTCTAGAACCTGAATAGTCCTCTCAGACTAGCCATCAGTCTGAGAATGGAATGTAGTACTAAGATGAACCTCGGCACCCAAATCTCACTGAATATCTCTCCAAAACTGAGATGTGAACTGAGTGTCGCGGTTTGAAATTATAGAAACTGGGACCCCATGCAACTGAACAATCTCACGAAGGTAGATCTGGGCTAACCTCTCTGCACTGTAAGTAGTCCAAACTGGTAAAAAGTGCGTTGACTTAGTCAGCCGATCAACAATCACCCAAATGGAGAAACCCCTGGAAGTGCGTGGAAAACCAACTACGAAATCCATAGTAATCCCTTGCCACTTTCACTCAGGAATCAGAAGTCACTACATCAAACTACCAGGTCTCAGGTGCTCGAACTTCACCTGCTGACAGTTCAAGAACCGAGATACAAACTCTGATGTGTCCCACTCTATACCATTCCACCAGTAAATCTGTCTCACGTCTTGGTATATCTTGGCTGCACTAGGATGGATAAAATACCTAAAACAATGTGCCTCCTGAAGAATCAAGTGAATTAAATCCCCAACTCTCGAAACACAAAGTCGACTATCAAATCTCAGAAAACCATCTGAATCTAGAGTAGCTTGTTTGGCCTCACCTCGAACAACCTATTCCCGAAGGTCACACGATCTCTCATACTCAAACTGTGAACTTTGCTAGGATCCGACAAGTCAAGCCTAAACAAATAGTTGGCCAAAGACCGGATGTCCAAGGCCAATGATCGATTCGAAATTGAAAGTGAAGCTAGGCTACCCATACTCACCGTCTTCCGACTCAAGGCATCCGCTACCATGTTTAACTTTTACGAATGATAAAGAATGGTGAAGTCATAGTCCTTCAGTAGATCAATCCATCTCCTCTGCCTCGAGTTTAGCTCTTGCTGACTCGTAATGTACTGAAGACTACAATGATCAATGAATATCTCACAATAAACTCCATATAAGTAGTGCCTCCAAATCTTGAGCGCGAAGACTACTGCTTCTAACTCCAAGTCATAAGTGGGGTAGTTGTGCTCGTGAACCTTTAGCTGCCTTGATACATAAGCAATCATACAACCCTGCTGCATCAACATACAACCAAGACCAACCTCTGAGGTATCACAATATACCGAGAAACTCTGACCCTCAACTAGCAAAGTCAAAAAGGCCTTAAGCCTCTGAAAGCTATCCTCACATTGATCCGACCACTAAAATGGGACATCCTTCCAAGTAAACCTAGTCAAAGGTGCTGCTATGGAAGAAAACCCCTCGATGAACCTTCGATAGTACCCTGCTAATCCAATAAAGCTACGAACCTCGGTAGGAGTAGTAGGTCTAGGCAAATCATGGACTATTAAAATCTTACCCGGGTCCACTCTAATCATATCCTTAGACACCACGTATCCTAGGAATGCAACTGACTCAAGCCAAAACTCACACTTTGAGAACTTGGCATAAAGCCAATGATCTCTAAAAGTCTGTAGTATAATCCTCAAGTGCTGCTCATGCTCATCTCTACTCCACGAGTATACCAAGATGTAGTCTATGAAAACTATCATAAATGAGTCCAAATACGGGCCAAGCACCCTGTGCATCAAGTTCATAAAATCTGCAAGGGAATTAGTCAACCCAAATGACATCACCAGGAACTCATAATGGCCATAACGGTTCCTGAATGATGTCTTAGGAATGTCCTCTACCCTAACCCTCAACTGATGGTAGCCTGACCTCAAATCTATCTTAAAAAACATGGTCGAACCCTGAAGCTGATCAAACCAATCATCTATGCGCGACATCAGATACCCATTCTTCACAGTAACCCTATTTAACTGCCGATAATTAATACACATCAACATTGACCCATCCTTCTTCTTTAAAAATAGAACAGGAGTAACCCAAGGTGACACACTTGGCCTAATGAAGCCCTTAGCTAATAAATCTTGGAGCTTTTCCTTAAGCTCTCTCAACTTAGCTGGAGCCATACGGTAAGGAGAGGTGGAAATGGGCCTGGTTCCCAGCTCTAACTCAATAGAAAAATTGATATCCCTCTCAGGTTGAAGGCCTGGCAGGTTGGTAGGTAACACATCTAGGAAATCTTTAACCATAAAAACCGACTCAAGGGAAGAAGGGTCGGCACTAGCATCTCGGACATATGCTAGATAAGCCAAACACTCGCAAGAAATAAACTTCCTAGCTTGAAGACAAGAGACGATCCAAGATGGTGCGCGGCTGACAGAACCCTGCCACACAACTAGGGATGTACCGGGAATGGCTATGGTAATGTTCTTGGCATAAAAATTCAAAACTGCACGATGAGGGTCTAACCAATCCATGCCCAGAATGATATCAAAGTCTAACGTATCAAGAATTATCAAATCACCCTAAGTCTTAATATCTCCAATAGAAATCATACAGGATCTCACAATTTAATCCTCTACTAAAGAATATCCTACAGGGGTTGAAATAGATACAGGTATAGATAATGGCTCACTAGTAGACCCCAAGCAAGGCAAATAGTAGGCAGAAACATATGAGCAAGTGGATCCAGGATCAAATAAAACATAAGCTGGTCGATGGCATACAAAAATTATACCTGTGATCACAGCATCCGAGGCCTCTGCCTCCGGTCTCCTAGGGACCGCATAAAACTAACGATGACCACCACTTGATCGGCCGCCATCCCTACTACATGTTCTACCACGCTGGGCACCACTTTTAGCCTGACTATCACCCATTCTAGCTGATGTCTGCACTGCACGGATAGGGTGATCTAGTTGAGCAACTGGCTGAACTGTACCCTGCTAAGGGCAATATCTAGCAAAGTGCCCAATACCTCCACACTCATACCAAGCCCCTGATAGCATATACTGTCGAGACGCACTAGCCGAACCCGTATGGCCACTATAGCCTGATGCCCCAGAAACTGAACCCCTTGGAGTCTTACCATTGTAACCCCGCTGGCTACTTTGCCTCTGCTCAAATTGAGAACTACCAGAAGTTTGAAGCAAAGACTGAACTGGTCAACTAGACTGACCCTGGTGCTGCTATGGCTGATAACCTCGGCCCACTGGCCTGAACCTCTACTACCATGACGAGAACCACTATAGTTGCCCTGATATTAAGGCCTCTTATCTGTGGCCCTGGAATCATGATGATGCAATTCTTCTATGGTATGAGCATAGTTTGCAATAGCCTGGAATGATCATCTACTAGAAACCAATATCTTAGCTGGATCTCTAAACTCTCAAACAAACCTACAGACTCTGTCAGGCTTAGTAGGAATAATCACGGCCCCAAATAGAGAAAGATGATGGAAGCGAGTCTCATACTCTAAAATGGTCATGGGGTTTGTAAGTGTTGAACTACTCTCTACGATGGTCCCTGTCACTCTGTGGTAAGAACTTGGCCATGAAGGCCTCATAAAACTCAAACCAAGTCAATGGAGGTGATGAAGATGGTCTATAAGCAACCTGTGCCTTCCACCATAACTTAGTTGGGCCCTCCAGTTGATAAGTAGTGTATCCAACTTCGTGAGTCTCCAATAAGCCCAAATAGTTTAGCATCTCCTCACAAGTAGTAATAAAGTCATATGGATCCTGACCAGAAGTACCAGTGAACCTCGGAGGTGCCAATCTCAAAAATCTACCCAGCGCCTTCTGCTCCATCACTATCATAGCTGGGTGAAGAGCAAGAGGTTGTGCAATAGATTGAACCAGAATAACCTCAGCATAGGGAGCTGCAGTAGCAGGCTGGCTCCTGAAATCTATACACCCAGGGCTGCCCCCTGAGTGGATGTCTGTGCTAACCCAACAGGCTGACCCCCGATCAAACCTAGTAACTATAGAAGTGGACCCCGAATGTCTAAAGATTGAGCTGGGGCTGATGCTGGCACTAAAGCTGATACTGGAGCTGGTGGCACCTCGACTGTCCTCTAGTCCACATGTTGCTGCTCAAGAACAAACACGTACTCAACCTCGACCCTCGGAGCTCTAGCAGGTGCCACTACTTGGGCAAGTCCACGACCCCTACCTCTATGATCTCCCCGGCCCCTAGCTGAAGTCGGGGGTGCTGGAGTCAAAGGCTCACCCCCGCCTGATATCGATGCTCTCGTACGAACCATCTACGAGAGAATGAACTAGAATAAGTGAGATTTCAAGAGACCATCAAGGATAAGACGCACGATACAGAAGCAATAAGAGAGTTATATTTCCTAAGATGCCACTATAGCCTCCTGAAGATTGAATATAGACTTCTCCGCCCTGACCCGCAGGACTCTACTAGACATTGGATCCTATACCAATGACACTAGTGAACCTGGGATCTGATACCAAGCTATCACGACCTGATTTCTTGGTCATGATAGAACCTACAACCCCCCATGAGGCGACCCAATCCCCGTAGCCCAGAACAGTTAGTAATGGACTACCATCAACTAATCAAGCAGGAGAACAGTGTACACATATAGAGCAAGGGAAATAAAATAAGAAATCGACAATATGAATATAAATATATATAAGCGAAGCTAAACCAACCCCGAAACCTGGTATCATAGTATAAGAACCGGAGCTAAGTATACAGAGTATAAAAGAATCCAAAATGATATACACATATGTCTCTGATTAGCAAAAGAGTACATAATACAAAAATGAACTAAAAGCTAAGCTCTGGTCGCCAAGAGCTCACCCTCAGTCTCAAATGGTCAAAAAGAACCTCGCACGAGGTAGTGCGGTCAGCAGTGAGAATTCACACTCGGATCTACACTCAAAGATGCAGAAGTGTAGTGTGAGCACCAATTGCAAAGCAATGGGTACCTAGTAGGTATCATAGGCCGATTGGGCGCATATAAGATATAAATGCAATAATGTAGCAGAAAAGAATCAGGTAGTCACAAAACAACGAACAAGCACATGAAAGCTAGCACAAAATGAATACAAGGAGAAAATAATCATGCTAGGCTAGCTAATAGAACTATACATCACAGAACACAGGTGAAGGAAGAAGAAACACACCTGGGGTCCATGCAATAACAATATATATAAAGAGAGTTAAAGAAGAAGGTGGTATACCAGCAACCTCAAGTAAAAAAGGGAAGGAGGAAAAGAAAATAATGATAACACGTTCAAAAACAAGATTAAAACCAAGTCATGCTAGTAACACCATAATCAGGATTAATATCGCGATGGAATAATAACAAATAAAAGTCTACCTAAAGTTCCACGGGCGCCCATACACCTAAAGAACACATACAAGTTAAAATTAACCCTTTGGCATCCCATACTACCATAGCGTACACTGAGCAACCAACAAAAAATGGTGGATCCAAACAGAATATGCATAATGTGAGATGATATGCTGAAACCAAGTGATAGTAGTGTTGTATGTTACCCCCTTCGGTACCTAAAAGTCCCAATAGAGGCAGGATCCATGGAAGGGATTCCCTCGAGTACCTCAACTCTATTATACACTCCTCCTCTGTCACTTACAGCTTGTATCCCCTGGTCTGGATCGGCAAGGTCCACGGAGGTCTACTCGTAGAATACTGAATCTCATAATCTCAATATAACCGTATGGAGTGTATCCGGATCCAAATAAGTTACCAAACCTCAAAAATGCACTCCCGGGGTTCTATCCAGGCCTAAATTGGTGAATCATGTCTCAAAAATCCCAACAAGGGTTCCCAGACATAACCAGGTCTAAAATAGTAGTAAAACCAATCTGTTGCTCGACCCGACCAGGTCTAGTATATTTCAAATCAATAGGAAATCAATTCTAGCACTACGGCACAACCGAGTCTAGTATAAGTACGAAACAGTGGTAAAAATCATTCTTTTAATTCCTTTTTACCCCAAAAAGATCCATGAAAATAGTTCCAATCTTTATTAAGTATTTTTATCGAAAACAGGCTTGTAGGGCCATGCAAGGTTTAGAAAACCATCACTAGTAAGCCTGAATCCAAAACCATAGTAAAACATGTGAAAAAACTTGTATATGCATGATAATGGCATGCTCAAACACAGGCAGTAGCCCAACGGCTCACAATCAATCTACCGGCCTTGCACGGGCTCTAATCGCTCTACAGCAAGCATAACCAGCTCTATAATAACAATATCAATGTCTGAGACTCACGAACATTACCAAATAATCCACCATCTATGGTCCATAGTCATAAACAAGGTCATACAAGACCACAAGGGTGATACTGTCAACTATAATGAATACTACAATCAATAGAGCAAAAATAAGACGGACATGAAGAAGCGGACATGGTCTGGGGTACTAAGCTAATAAACCCAACCCAAGGATGCTAATTAGTACAATTATATCCTATATATGCGGAGTCTAGAGGAGTTAAATCGTAACCTACCTGTCTTCCGGTGATAAAATGCTAGGACAATGATGTCCAAGCCTGACCCGCTCCGAGAAGCTCCGAAGCAAAATCAAACTTGAATTTAGGCTTGCATAATTGACTTTCTTGAACGTGCACCAATATATGAATATATATCAGCAACTAAATACTCAAGATTTGAAGAATACAAAATCAATCAATCAAAGTTTGTTGGAACATGAAAATTGTTCACAATGCCTTACTACTAGTTATAGTTACTTTCCTAATTGGGAAGGGGTGGAAAGGATAGTTAACAAATGATGTGTCCATGCCACTTACCCATGTTGCTGTCCATTCTAGTGGTTACACGTGGTGGTGGTGTTGTCACCACCACATACTCCTTTATTAATTTAATTCTAAATGAGGCCTATATCACCAATATATTTGGATATTGTGCAAGTTCATAGTAAAATAAATAAATTTTTTTAAATATATCATAATTAATAAAAATTATTTCAAATAAAACTTACGATATTATAATAATAATTTTTAAAATAACTAAGTTTACTATCTCTATTAAAATATTAATAATTTATAAAACTCTTATAAAATAAATACATACACAAATATATCATAACAAATGTATTTTTTTATAAATGTTTAAAACATTTTTAGAAAAATAAAACTTCTTACCAAATCCTAATTTAAATCAAACATTTTCAAATACGTGTGATGTTACAAACATTCTCAAATTTAGGCTCGCAAGCCTTTGGTAAGGGATGAAAGTTAAGGTCGTACGACACATCGAATCAGGATTGACTTGTCCACAAGGTTAGTTGAGGTCTTACAATCACGAATCACTATCGCACGATTTCGATACTTAGCTCCTAAGACTCAGCTCTAAAATAGAGAATTATTCATAAAGACCCAACGAACGGCCAGGGCACCGAACCACCGGTCCTAGCAAGCCATAAATGACTTGGATCCATTACATGCAAGCTATAATAGTACAAGAAAAGTATAAACGCAAAAATAACCAGAAGGTTCATTACATTCTGTCTCAAATCACGGTACATCTTGGTGGAGCAAGGATGTATAGAATATCTCAAGTTGTGAGCCTCTGACAGGATAGTCTTAACTAAATCATGAACACGGGGGACACATACATGCCCCTTGATCTTTAAAACACCTTTACAATCAACCATGACCTCTTTGGCCTCTCCTTCCAAGACTTTATCACGGATCTTGCTCAACTTGGCATTGTTGAACTGTTTGGCCTTAATATGCTCCAGAAATGATAATCTTGCCTCCACACAAGCCAATACTCAACTAGATTCAAACACATCAAATCTCATAAAACTGATAGATACAGTTTGAACCTCTCTATAAAATGATATTGGACTTCTTATTTTGATTTTGGGAGCTAAAGATCTCAACTTTGAGATTTTTTTTTAAGGGACTTCAAAATTTAATTGCGGGGGTAAGAATGCAACTCTGTATTTGGTTCCCACTAATATATAACCTATGTCATGAACTAATCCGTGTTTGGATGATTTTTAGTGCATAAACTTTTTATGTAATGCATAAAATTAATTCTGAATTTTATTTTTCAGTTTTGACCTGGGGGCACTCGAAGTTGACTATTTGACTTGATTTTTTATCTGAACTTTTTTTTATAGAAATTTGGGTTTCAATAGAATTATTTACTCATGTGGAGTCTTATTTTGATAGATCAGATACTATCTAAGGCATTTCAAAAAGGAAAATGCTTCCCAACACATTATGAAGGCATTATTATGGGTGTGTCATTGTCAAGTATTTCCCAACACGTAGTGATTATACCTGTTATATCCCCAGAGGGGATGATGAGTGAACTCGTGGAACTTAATCTGAGGGTTGCATGTTTCCTCAGGAACCACGAGTGACTTCTACGGACCGTAGTCTGAACCAAGGACCGTAGTATCCACTTGTGATATTGAATCAGAGACCAGCTAAGTCCCTAGGAATTATGACTTAGGTCTATGACCAATGGTCCATTCTACGGGTCTGACCTGTTGACTTATAGTTTGGTTTCTGCAGCTTATTTTTTTAGCCAGGAACGACGGGTGGAAACCACAAGCCGTGGTTTGGTCTATGACTCATGAAATCCGTCCGTGGTCCCTGAAAGTCAACTTTTTCCAGCTTTTTCCTAATTATTCTCAAGGGGTATTTTAGTCATTACCCACTCTTTTAACTCCTAAGTGAGGTCGTTTTGACCATTTTAGCATGATTTCTAAACCTATTAGCCTAAGTCTCTTCACATTACCTCATTCATCTACCAATTGGGAAAAAAACTCCTTCAAGCTCCAAGTCTCAAGCTCCAAGTCTCAAGCTCCAAGTTCAAGTCTCCTTTTCTTTTCAATTTGAAGTGGGTTAGCTTCAATCAAGGTATGTGGGTATTTAACAATGGGTTCCTTTCATCCTTGTTCCCAAAATCCCAAATTCCTAGTTTGAATTTCATGAACTTTCAAATTAGGGTTCTTACCCAATTCTTATGGGTTTTGCTATAAGTTGTCTTCTCATAATTTTATTATGAAATTCTATTAAATTACATGATGTTGCATGAGTTTTTACATTTGAACTCCTATTTCATGAATTGAAGGCTAATTATGGTAAATCCTATATGCATTGATTGATTTAAGTAAAATGGGTAGTTAATAGCATGTATTCTCGTGAATTTTCAAGCACGTGCATGCCTAGTTCCTATATTCTATGAAACTCTATGTTATTGTAACACCCCTAAAATTCTAAGCTAAGACCCAAACTATTTCCATGAGTGTAATGATCATTTTCCTAGTGTGGTGATTGCTTTGGATGTGAATCATGTTCATAAGAAACTCCTAGAAGTAAGTTAAGTTGGAAGTACCCCAAACAAAGAAGTTTTCATGTAAGACTAAACTAGGATCAACTTCAAACGATCATAACTCCAAATATGATTGTTTCAAGTATATAACTCCAAAGAAGTACCTCATCTTAAGATTGTTTTAAGTATATTTTATCATGATCATGCATATCTCTCATACTCGATACATTATATAGTATTGACGCATATTTTGCGTTTCATCCTCTTGATAATGCAAATTCAGGTTCCCTCCCTCTGGCACGTGGCTAGAGACCGCAGGCCATACCCAGTCAGTGTTAGTGAGTCCTCATTGTTAGTGGGCTAGTTATAACTCTAGCTAGTTTTGATTATTTACTTGTGTACTTTGAGTTAGCTAGGGTCTTATCCTAGCAACTCCTTATATCATGTGTAGAGGCTTTTCAGACATAGACAATATTCAGGTCTTCTTCGAATCATGTTTCTCTTGATTTTTATCCTATGGATTGAGTTATCTAATTCTTATTATGCTTCCGCTATGCTTAATTGATATACATGAGTTATGTTATGACCAAGAGTTAGCTTGGCAAACTTGTGGTACCAAATCCCGTGTTACGTCTAGGGGTAACCTCGGGGAGTGACAAATTTGGTATCAGAGTCAGGTTCAAGAGTTCTAGGATTTCTGAAAGCCGCATCAAGTAGAGTCTCTTCCATATGTGTGAATCACGCCACACTTATGAGAGGGAAGCTATGAGATGTCTTAGAAAAACTTCACTTCTTTCATGATCATATCGTATGATAGAACTTACTCTAATATCTCTCTAATCCTTTCCTTGTACGTTTTAGATTATGCCTCTATATGCTACCTCACCGAGCCGCTCAGAATGTTGTTCATTCAGTTCTGGCCTCCGAGGTCACGAATGAGGAGTTCAGAAATGCCATACATATACTAGCCTAGACCTTAGCCGCTCAGGCCAACCAATCGTGTCCTATCCCCGTCCACCTTTAAGGTGGGGTAGCGGCTGAGTTCGTGATTTTGTCCGTATGAACCCACCGAAGTTTTGGGGTTCGAATGTGAATGAGGATCTGCTAAATTTTATTGATGAAGTGAAGAAAATCTTTGATGTCATGTAAGTGGTTGGTGTTGATTGTGTCGAGTTGGCATCCTATCAACTCAAGGATGTAGCTCATATCAGGTTCACATAATGGAAGAAAGTTAGAACTAGAGACGTGGTCTCTATGACTTGGGAGTATTTCGAGAGGGTTTTCCTCAACTGGTTCTTTCCTTAAGTGTTGAGGCAAGAAAAGGCCGAGGAGTTTGTGAACTTGAGACAGGGATCTATGATTGTTCAGGAGTACAGTTTGAAGTTCACTAAGCTGTCTAGGTATGCCCCCTCTATGGTAGCGGACCTACATAGTAAGATGAGCAAGTTTATCTATGGGGTTTCAGATATGGTGAAGAAAGAGTGTAGGTTTGTTATGCTATTAAGTGATATGAACATTTCCAGACTCATGACCCATGCTCACCAGATTGAGGGAGATAAGCATATGGGGATGGCTAGGGAGAACATGAGGTCTAGATCCGAGGGTTCAAGTTTTGTCCATCAGAGGTCTGGTGGCAGACATCTCTCCTTATTTCAGAAGAATTCATCAGGACCTATTCATTCTTCTGCTAGTGCTCCTACTCAGGCCCCGAGGCCTCATCATGATCAAATGAGTAGAGGATCCAGTTCCTATTCACAGTTTTAGGGAGTGTTACTAAGGGATCTTCCCACCCTACTTGCAGCAAGTGTGGGAAGAATCACTCTAGAGAGTGTCGTTTGGGCACGGGTGCATGCTTTGGGTGTGGACATGCTGGACACATGATTAGAGATTACCCTTCGGCTATGAAGGGGAAGGAAGGTGGTAGGGCTCAGTCTACTCCAGCAGCCCCAGGAGGTCGACTAGCCCAACAGGGCACAACTTCTAGTTCTGGTGGTCAGCTCTTGAACTGCCTTTATGCTATGTCCTCTCGTCAGGACCAGGAGGGTTCCCCAGATGTTGTTACTGGTATGTTGAAAGTCTTCTCTTTCGATGTGTATACTTTGTTGGACCTGATGCCTCTTTATATTTTGTGATCCCTTATATAGCATGCAAATTCAAATTTTATCCGGAATTGCTTTCAGAACCCTTTTGTGTTTCTACTCCTGTTAGTGAGTCAGTCTTAGCCAAAAAAATCTATCAAAATTGCCCTATCTCAGCCCTTTATAGAGTCACTTCAGTGGATTTAGTAGAGTTGGAGATGACAGATTTTGATGTTATTCTTGGTATGGATTGGTTGCATGCTTGTTATGCTTCAGTTTATTATCGTACTCGGGTTGTCAGTTTCAAGTTTCCAAATGAACCCATCATAGAGTGGCAAGGTAGTCCCTCATCCTCAAAAGGTCGTTTCATATCTTATCTTAAGGATAGGAAGATGATTTCTAAGGGTTATGTTTATCATATAGTTTGGGTGATGGACACGGATTTTGAAACCCCATGCCTTCAGTCTATTCCTATTGTGAATGAGTTCCCAGAAGTATTTCCCGAAGATTTGCCCAGAGTCCCTCCTGAGCGGGAAATCGACCTTGGGATAGATCTTTTTCCAGATACGAATCCTATCTCTATTCCTCCATATAGAATGGATCCCGCAGAACTTAAAGAGTTAAATGATCAGTTGAAGGATTTTCTTGATAAGGGTTTCATCAGGCCTAGCATTTCTCAAGGGGGTGCTCCAGTCTTATTCGTGCGAAAGGAAGATGGTTTCCTCAGAATGTGTATTGACTACCGTTAGTTGAATAAGGTCACAATCAAGAATAAGTATACCATTCCTAGGATTGATAACTTGTTCGATCAGCTTCAAGGTGCTAGTTTCTTCTCCAAAATCAACCTTAGATACGGTTATCATCAGCTTCGTATTAGAGAGTGTGATATTCCAAAGATAGCCTTCAGGATTCGATATAGTCATTATGAATTTATTGTTATGTCTTTTGGTCTAATGAATGCTCATGCAGCTTTTATGGATTTGATAAACCGTGTGTTCAAGCAGTATTTGGATATGTTTGTGATCATTTTCATTGATGATATCCTCATCTACTCTCGAAGTGAGGAGGAACATGTGGATCACTTGAGAGTTGTGCTGCTAACTCTTAAGGATAGACAGTTGTTTGCTATGTTTAGCAAGTGTGAAATTTGGATATAGTGTGTTGCTTTTTTGGGTCATATTGTGACTAAAGATCGTATTCGGGTTGATTCTCAAAAGATAGAGGCAGTAAAGAACTGGCCTAGACCTACTTCCCCGTCTGATATTAGGAACACTCAAGGACCGGCAGTTATTTGCTAAGTTTAGCAAGTGTGAGTTCTAGATGCAGTCTGTTGCTTTTCTGGGTCACATCATGACTAGAGATGGTATTTGAGTTGATTCTCAAAAGATTGAGGCAGTAAAGAACTGGCCTAGACCCACTTCCCCGCATGATATTAGGAGCTTTTTGGGCTTGGCTGGTTACTACAGGAGATTTGTGGAAGGATTTTCTTCCATTGCTGCCTCTTTGACTCGATTGACTCTGAAGAAGGTAAAATTTTAGTGGTCTGACCTTTGTGAGAAGAACTTTCAGGAATTGAAGACTAGATTGACTACAGCTCCGGTGTTAGCTCTACCCGAGGGCCTAGATGACTTTGTTGTGTATTGTGATGTTTCTAGGATTGGTTTTGGTTGTGTTTTGATGTAGCGTGGTAAAGTGATTGCTTATGCTTCGAGATAGCTTAAGAATCATGAGAAGAACTACCCTACTCATGATCTTGAGTTAGTGGCCGTGGTATTTGCTTTGAAGATTTAGATACATTACTTGTATGGGGTGCATGTAGATGTATTCACCAATCATAAGAGTCTTCAGTATGTGTTCACTCAGAAGAAATTAAATATGCGACAAATAAGATAGCTTGAGCTTCTTAAGGATTATGACATGAGTGTGATTTACCATCCGGGTAAGGCCAATGTTGTGGTAGATGCACTTAGTAAATTGTCCATAGGTAGTGTGTCTTCAGTCGAAGACATGAAGAAGGAATTGGTTAAGGAGGGTCATAGGCTTGCTCGGTTGGGAGTTTGCCTTATGGACTCGACAGAAGGTGGTGTCATTGTTCAGAATGGTTCCGAATCATCCTTGGTAGCTGAAGTGAAGGCAAAGCAAGGCAGTGATCCTATTTTGCTTCAGCTAAAGGATGCAGTCCATCAACAAAGGGTTGAGGTCTTCTCCCAAGGGGGAGATGGTGTGCTTCACTATCAGGGTCGATTATGTGTGCCAGATGTAGATGGATTGAGACAGTAGATTCTGACTGAGGCTCATAGTTCTAGATATTCTATTTACCATGGTGCCACCAATATGTACCATAATTTATGGGAAGTCTATTGGTGAAATGGTATAAAGAGGGAAATAGCCATTTTTATGGCTAAGTGTCCCAACTGTCAGCAAGTGAAGGTATAGCATCAACGACCGGGTGGTATGACTCAGGATATTGACCTTTCTACTTGGAAGTGGGAAGCGATCAATATGGACTTTATTATAGGTTTGCCTCGTACTCGAAGGCAACACGATTTGATTTGGGTGATTGTCGACCGGATGACTAAGTCATCCCACTTCTTGGCTGTTAAGACTACGTATTCAGCGGATGATTATGCCAAACTCTACATTCAGGAGATATTCTGATTGTATGGTGTCCCATTGTCCATCATTTTAGATAGAGGTACTCAGTTTACTTCTCAGTTTTGGAGATCATTTCAAAAAGGTCTTGGTACTCAGGTGAAGCTTAGCACAACTTTTCACCCATAGACGGATGGCCAGGCAGAGCATACTATTCATACTTTGGAGGATATGTTGAGATCTTATGTGATTGACTTCAAAGGCAATTGGGATGATCACTAACCTCTTATCGAGTTTGCCTACAACAACAACTTTCACTTTAGCATCCAGATGGCTACTTATGAGGCACTTTATGGTCAGAGGTGTAGGTCTCCTATTGGTTAGTTTGAGGTAGGCAAGGCAAATTTGATTGGTCCAGATTTGGTGCATGAGACCATGGAGAATGTTCATCTCATTAGGGAGAGGTTGAAGACCGCTCAGAGTTGACAGAAATCATATGCAGATGTGAGGAGAAGAGAATTGGAATTTGAGGTTGATGATTGGGTTTTTCTGAAGGTATCGCCCATGAAGGGTGTGATGAGATTTGGCAAGAAAGGAAAGCTTAGTCTCTATTTTGTAGGTCCTTATCGGATTCTGAGGAGAGTTGGTAGCGTTGCTTATGAGTTTGATTTTCCAACAAAATTAGAAGCGGTTTATCCGGTCTTCCATGTTTCCTTGTTGAAGAAGTCTATTGGTGATCCGACCTTGATTGTTCCTTTGGAGGATGTAGGTGTGAAGGATAGTCTCACCTATGAGGAGGTTCTCATAGAGATCCTTGATCGTCAGATTCGGAGGTTGAGGAACAAAGAAGTCACTTCGGTAAAAGTCCATTAGAGAAATCAGCTTGTTGAAGGAGCTACTTGGGAAGCATAATCATCCATGAAAGCCAAGTACCCACATCTCTTTCCTTCCGATTCCATTTCAGCTTGAGGTAATAATTTCCTTCTTAGTATGTCCCTCTGAACCTAGTCCATCAGTTTTCCTCATGATCTCAGTATGTGTTCATGTTTCTCGATGTTAGTTCAATCATATTTTAAGTTGAAAAGTTCAGTTTCATGTTTATTCTTCAGTTTTCCTATTTTGTTGTTGTTTGGTTAGGTTGTTTTCTCTCCAGATTTCCTTGCTTAGTCTTCATTAGATAACGAATGATCATAAAGGGGAGATATTGTAACACCCCAAAAATTAAACCAGCTTTTTAAGTTTGAAACTCTGAAAAAATTCATGTTTCCAGGAATTATGGGTCCAAACCACGGACCATGGTTGGAACCACGAGTCATGGGGTGGAACCGTGGATTGCCTTCTGCAAGTTAGCCTCTAGTCTGAGAACCACGAGTTGATTCTATAGACCGTAGTTCATTCTATGGACTATAAAGTCAACTTGTGGAACTTGATCTGAGGGTTGTCTGTCCTCATGAACTATGCGTAACTTCTGCGGACCATAGTCTGAACCATGGATCATAGTGTCCACTCGTGATATTGAATCAAAGACCAGCTAAGTCCCCAAGAATTATGACTTGGGTCCGCGGTCAATTCTACGGGTCCGTCCTATTAACCCGTAGTTTGGTTTTTGCAGCCTATATTTTTGGTCAGTAACGATGGGTGGAAACCACGAGCCTTGGTTTGTTCTATTACTCGTGGAATCCGTCCGTGGTCCCTGAAAGTCAACTTTTTCTAACTTTTTCCTAATTATGCTCCAGGGGTATTCTAGTCATTACCCATACTTTTAACTCCTACGTGAGGTCATATTGACCTTTTTTAACATGATTTCTAAACCTATTAGCCTAAGTCTCTTCTCATTACCTCATTCATCTATCAATTGGGAAAAGAACTCGTTCAAGCTCCAAGGCTCAAGCTCCAAGTTCAAGTCTCCTTTTCTTTTCACTTTCAAGTGGGTTAGCTTCAATCAAGGTATGTGGGTATTTAACAATGAGTTCCTTTCACTCTTGTGCCCCAAACCCCAAATTCCTATTTTGAATTTCATGAACTTTCAAATTAAGGTTCTTACTCAATTCTAATGAGTTTTGCTATAAATTGCCTTCTCATAATTTTATTATGAAATTCTATTAAATTGCATGATTTTACATGGGTTTATACATATGAACTCCTATTTCATGAATTGAAGGCTAATTATGGTAAATTCTACATGCATGGATTGATTTAAATAAATTGGGTATTTGATAGCATGTATCTCATGAATTTTAAGCAAGTGCATGCCTAGTTCCTATGTTCTATGAAAATCTATGTTATTATGAAAATTGAACTAGAGTCATGAAAGTTTTCAAGTGATGAATTATTATGCAAGACAAGACACTCGATGTGCCATCAATGCTCATGGATCATTTTCTAAATCAAGGTTCGTGAGTAGTATGAAGATCTGGGTTATGAACATGTTTATGAACAAGCTTGACATCTAGATATGTAACATGTATGTGAGCCTCGTGTTAAATATTTTGGGAGAAATATTTAGTATAGAGCGATGAGGGTTCTAGATAATCCAAGTCCAAAACTACGTTGCCACCGTAGGTTACCCTCCGTGGCTTATGATAGGATCCTTATGACATGGTTCTAACCTTGGCCGGTTAGGACAATCTTTTTCAGTGTGGTTGCATGACACTGGACTCCATGTAGCTCTACTTGGTTTATATCGGTTAAGAGAAACTTCCACATGATTATATTTAAACTATGAAGTTATATGATATTATACTTTGAATCTTAACTTTACTTTATGTTTTATGTCCTATATCTTGATAATTTCTTATACTATCTCTTTTATGAACGAGCTCATCTTAAGCATGTTTTAAGTATGTTTTATCATGATCATGCATATCTCACATACTCGGTACATCCTATAGTACTGATGCATATTTTGTGCTGCATTCTCTTGATGATGCAGATTTAGGTTCCCTCCCTCAAGCACGTGGCTAGAGATTGCAGGTCGTACCCAGTCAGTGTTGGTGAGTCCTCATTGTTCGAGGGCTAGTTATAACTCTAGCTAGTTTTGATTATTTACTTGCGTACTTTGAGTTAGCTAGGGTCTTGTCCTAGCAACTCCTTATGTCATGGGTAGAGGCTTTTCATACATAGACAGTATTCGGGTCTTCTTCGAATCATGTTCCTCTTGATTTTTATCTTATAGATTGAGTTATCTAATTCTTATTATGCTTCCGCTATGCTTAATTGATATACCTGAGTTATGCTATGACCAAGGGTTAGCTTGGGGCACTTGTGGTCCAAAGTCTCGTGTTACATCTAGGGGGTAACCTCAGGGCATGACAATAATAACCTGTAACTTTTTAACAATATAATAAATTTATATCTGTCAGTAGTAACATCTATCAATATTACTTAATTTTTTTATACAACTAGATTCTTCAGGTTCTTATTGAATTTCCACTTCCAAAACTGACCTCGTTACAATATTTTAAATTATTTTTAACACTCCAGAGGTTGATTTTTTAGTGCCAAAAATCAAAAAATGCAAATCGACCTTCGAAAGTCAATTTCTTTAAAAACTAATTTGCAAAAATCGATCTCCAAAGAATGATTTTTATTTTCTTTTTTCGGTAAAATATCGACATCCGGAGGTCAAATTTTTTAGCTTAAAAAACTTTTAAAATGCAAATCAACTTCTGGAGGTTGATATCTTTAAAAAATAATTTGCATGAAAAGACCTGTGAAAGTCTGGTTTTTTCAACAAAAAGATGCAAAATGTCGACCTCTAGAGATCGAATTTTTATTTTTATTTTTATTTTTAATTTGTGATAATCCAGATGTAATTTCGATCCTTTTCCATATAGACTAACATCTCTATGAAGTCTATGAATAGAGTAATATTTTTGCAAGGCAAAAATTGATGTCTTAATTACAATATTTTTTTTAAAATCAAGATATGCAGATTGCATGCCTTAAAGTAGAAAGAAGAATTGGTGCTTCTAATAAAGAGATTGAAGAAATCTTTCAGCAAAGAGAAAAATATGAGTTCTAACTGGCAGACATGAATAAAACTGTATACATTAAATTATACTAAGATGAAACTAATCAATTGTTCGGCAAATAGGATATATAAATTGGACTTATAAAGAAAGAAACGATATTGATGTTCTAACAATTACAAACAAAAATAAATAACAGTAAATATGCAAGCACTAATTATAGAATTCTTGGGAGCTTGTAGAATGGATTAATTGCGGGTGTGCCTAGAGACCTTCATGATGTGAAAATGATGTATCCAACTCTTCATTTTTTTCCAAGCTTACAATTACTTCTTCTTCTTCATCTTCTTGTTCACCATTTTCTTCATCGGTAAGAATGTTTTTGCACAGATTATTTTTCTACTTCGTTTTGAGGATGGAACCCATCATCTGCGGACACACCTATGGAAGACGTATTGTCAAATTTTCTCAATATTTCAAGGGACTTAGACACTTAGATTTTGTAAATACTATGACCAAGTGATAGAAAAATAATGTTCATGATTCTAAACTAATGCCTTTTCATAAAAAAGGATGAGCGGCAAATTTGTGTTGTTTAGCGACAAAGGCTGTGTGTCGCGAGAATTCCTTTTTTTTTATTCATTTGATTAATTTTTGTATAACTCCTATAATCTAACAGCAGGATTGACATAATTTACCTTGTCTTTGTGTCTTTTATCCATGTTCATAAGGTTGTTCCAAGCATCGAGTAATTCTTCAACGCCGCTCTTGTCATAGTTGTGCTGTCCATTGCTTTTGTGGTTCTTTGGTGCAGACTTCCTCTCCGAGATTGATGATTCTCCTTTTCTTTTTTTGGATCTCTTTTGTATAACTCCAACCTTTAAATTTAACAAGGACAATTTTATAAGAATAATATAATTATCATGGCGCCTTAACAAGATAGTAAAAGTTGTCACCGTGTAAGGACAGTGTTACGGTGAAGTTCAAGCTATGAAAATAATTTCTTGTAGAAATTGATAATGCAAGACAAGAGAACATACATAAAATCCAATGTGGTCTAACTCTTTCTCAAAATTCGCATATTTGGTGCAACACACAATTTTTTTCTTTAACCTAACAGATTTGTTCGGACAAGCTTAAAATTTTTACTTATTTTGAAAGTGTTACTTTTTTGTTAGAAGTAATTTTAGAAAAGGTACTTTAGGGAAAAAGTAACTTAATATGTGTTTGTCTAATCAATTTGAAAAATAAATACTTTTATCAATTTAGAGCAACATTTTGTGCTTGACCGAATTTTTAAAAACTAAGAAGCTACTTATTTAGGTTCTGAAAAATTGTATTTACTATACTAGTGGCGTCTTTTATAAGAAATTTCTCAGTGGAATAAAAAAAAAGAGTTTGCATGCAAACTGACTCCATTTTTTGGCATAGTAGATAATGAGTAGTCTTTTAGTGATTCGGTATTTGGCTCGCCTTAAAAGTACTTAATTTTTCTCAACAGCTTGACGAAGCACTTCAATTCTCTATAACAAGTATTATTTCCTTTCAAACATGACCAAACCAATTATAATTGTCCAGCAAAATGCATGTAATGTGACAGCTTACCGTAGACTCTATTAGTGCATTGGTTTCTTGATCAACTTCTACCTTCAAATATTCACCTTGGAAAATATGTCTTCGTACTTCCCCAATATATCGACACATACTATGTTTGTTCTCATGGGAGTAAAACTCCAATTCAAGAAGAACTCTCTTAAACTCCATATAGTAATTACGTTACAAAGTAATTAAAATCACAAAAAATATGTATGATAATTTCTAACGCACACAAAACAAACCATACCTTTTTTTTTTTGTTTGAAGGAAGAAGAAAACAGAAAACTAGTGAAACTAAGTTAGTATTTATTTGAAAATGGCTTTGTGAATTCCAATTGCCAAGTATGACATAAAGAAAAAAAAATCATACATGTTGAAGGTACTTCTAAAACCTTCTTCCTGGGCAACAAATATAGATAGATAAATAAATATGAGTGTACTTCTAGAAAGTAGTAAGACTCGACATTTGGATAAAAAGAATAAATCATGAAAGAACTTATATTTACCATTTCACAAATTCTATTACGATGTTGTCTCCTTTCAGCTTTCCACCCATGTAGCAAGTCATAGTATTTGCGATTCAGTCCGTGGGGATCACTTGGCTCGTCTTCATTCTATAATTTGAGTCCATAACAAAATATTAAAATAGTCAGGCCTCTCCGCATAATAACCGTCCTCTATAACAACCTTTTATTATAATAATAAATTTTTTTGTAGAACCAATTTTTCATGTTATGTTATATTATATGTTCTCTATAACAATATTTTACTATAATAAAAAAAAGTATCCAAACAAACAATGCCACTATAAAGAGAATTAACTGTATTATTGAATTTTACATAGAAACAATCTTAGTGATCAAATGTACTAACCTTTTTTAGTGTAATGATGTAAATGTGTGCTTCACCTTTACAAGATACAATTACAAAGTCAACAAAAAATTTGGCAATGACTTTGCTAGTAACAAGCCTTCCCTTCTTCTCAACCAATTGTTGGGGTACTGTCATAGTTTCAACATCATTCTGCAATTAAGAAAATATGTTAAAGTTTTGTTGCTATAAAAAAAGAGAGAGAATTCTATAGTTAAAATTATTTTGAAATATAAAAATATATCATTTTTCAGAAAAATGCTTACGAAAATAGTGTCACATCAAATGAACTAGGGTAGTAACATTTTTGCTTAACAAACAAACTAAGAAAATTGAATGGTAAGTAAATGGTAAAATTGTTAGAAAGTGCAAGTGTGTCAATATTTAGTTCTTTTTACACCTATAATTTTTTTTTGTTCGTATCTAATACAAGACATTGGGAATCTCCACTTCACTTTGACAATCATCTTTCAAAAAATAAAAGAACATTTAAACATGAATTATTCCCAATAATTCACAAAAAGAGACCATATTTATAAGAAAATTCTTTAATATACATGATGAATTTCTTAGTCTTATCAAATGAATATGAAAAAATATTAATCACCGTTAATTGAGTTAATATTCATGCAAGAAAATTAAAATCAAGTAGTACTTGAAAAGCTTCCATAAATGTTCTATAATACTAAAGAGTTGTCTCACTAGGTGAAAACATATCGAATAATTTTTATAATTAATCAAAGAGAAAATCAACATTCAAAAGTTGCTATAGTTTAGTTGGCGTAACTTTTTTTAGACTAAAGAGTAGTTTTCTTAATCATATATTAATAGTCCATTTTGAGAAACCATTGTAAATATTTAAGATAGTTGTTTATTAGATTATTTATTAATTAGATTCTTGTAATTTTGTATTAGTAATAAAATTGATTCCATGATATACATCTAGATGGGAACTAGCATTATTATTAAGACCACAAATTAACATCCCTAACTTCAAATTAATATAAAATTTATCATTTTTTTGATTATATAGAAATAAAATTTATCATTTTTATCTAATACACTGTAATTTTATGAACTGATCAAAATTAAAATAAATAGGTAAAATAAAAAATAAGTAACACTTATTTTATAACTTATTTTATATAATCATTATTCCTTTGAGGAACCATATTTTTTTTGGTAACTAAATTTTTCATTAATCACTAAAACTGCTTCATTACAAACCAGTAGTAGTTATACCCAGCTTGCTACATACCTTAAAACTTAACTCGATTACTAGGCTAATAAATAATTTTTTGCAGGATAGCCTGCATCCTAGGTGAAGTTGTAGCCCACACTACATAGACAACGTCTTTTGCAACCGACTCCCATGGTCTGTATTTCTTCTAAAAAATCCTCATATTATGTTCAATCCAGAGGACATAGATTACTTCAATACTCAACAATTTGAAAACTAATGCCTGTTGGGACCTCCCTTTAGCTTCACTTACCATCCATTGTTGGTGTTGATCCCAGGTAGTATGACCATAGTTTTGTTTCTACATCCAGTGTAAAGTTATGTTCCACACTGCTCTAGCATAATCACATTGAACACATAAGCGTTCTCTGGTTTCATCATGACTCTGGCAGAGACAACACGTTTTCTCTATCTCAATACCCCATTTGTGAAGTCTTTCAGTTGTGAGAAGTCTCCCATGGAAGGTAAGCCAAGTGGTGAATATTTCTTTGGTCTTAGATGCATTATCGAACATATAGCATTTCCAAGGCATTAGTCCTAGCAGGAAGGGAGTGTAAGTATAGTTGCCTGATAAAACTCTTACTAGTTTTTTGCAATTGCAAGTCTAACAGTAGATCCTTAGCTTCAAATATTTTCTTGATCATCCAACTTGCCTTCTTGGTCACTAATACACTAACCATTGGTTGATTCTTGATGTAGTATACGTGGATCCACAGTATCCATAGATTATCTTGCTTATGCTCGATATCCCAATATTGCTTGGCTATAGCAGCCTATTCTAGACATAAATGTTGATGAGGTTTAAACCTCCTACACTTTTAGGTGAGCATAGATTCTCCCAAGCGACTAGAACTTTCTTGGTAATCTAAGCACTACCAGACCACAAATAGCTCCTGCATTGAGCTTATATTAGCTACAAGACCTTGGAAGGTAGAATAAACAACTGAGCACAGAATGCTTGCATAAGACTAATTGGATAAGCTGAGCCCTTCCTACATATGAGAGTATTTTTGCAGTTCAGAATGTTATTTTTGCAGTGATCTTAGCTACAAGTGGTTGCCATTGAATGAGAGAGAGCTTTTGAGTTGACAATGGAACCCCTAGGTATTTGAAAGGCATCTCTCCAGATGAGTACCCCAATTGCATGAGAATTCTATATTTAACCTTTTATACAACTCCACCGAAATACACTGAACTCATCCCTAAATTTGCTTGCAGTCCCGAGGCTTGAAAAAACTTAATAAATCTCTTATGCAAGCTAGTAACAGAAGTCAAGTCTCCTTTGGCAAATAATAACAAGTCATCAACAAAACACAAATGAATAATCCCAAGTTTTGCACATCTTGGATGATATTGAAAAGCCTTATCCTCCTTAAGATCATTCACTAATCTACTAAGGTATTCCATACCTATAGAAAAGAGAAAGAGTGACATAAGGTCACCTTGTCTGAGTCCTTTAGCAGCTGAAAAGGGGGGGGGGGGTTGGTTCTCCATTGATCAGAAAATTATAACTAACAGTTTTTCCACATGCCATAGTCCATTTCAAAAACTGCATGGGGAAACGAAGCTCAAACATGATCTGTTCCAAGTAAGCCCACTATAAAGAATCATAGGCTTTTTGAAGGTCAATTTTGATCATACATCTAGGAGTTATATGCTTTCTATTGTACCCTTTGACCAGCTCCTGTGCTAATATAATATTATACCCTAGTTTATTTCCAAGTATAAAACCAACTTGGGCTTCTGATATCACAATAGATATCCCTTTCTGCATCCTATTAGCCAAGACCTTTGCAATAATTTATAGAGCACAATACAATAAGTAATAGGTATGTACTATTTAATGTAAGAAGGATTCGAGTTCTTGGGTACCAAAGTGATTTAAGTACAATTAATTGGTTTGAGCATTTTACCAGTAGCAAAAAAATCCAGGATTGTCTCACTGATTTCACTCTTAATAATGCCCTAAGTTTTTTTAAAAAACACTACATTGTACCCGTCCACTCCAGGAGCTTTATCATCCCCTATAGCCTTTAAGGTAGCCTCCAACTCTGCTGCTGAAATAGGTTTAATAAGTTGCAACTTCTGGTGATGTGATACCACAGGCCCCTTCTTCATTATGACAGAATTCACTGCTGGTAAGCTAGCTTTAGCTGACCCCATAAACCTCTTGTAAAACTCTATCACCTCCTTTTGAATGTCTTTAGTATCAACGAGTATAGTTCCTGCCAGGGAAGTGAGGGTAAGAATATGCTTCCTTTGAGTTCTCTCCTTAGACACTGCTGAAAAATATTTATTTTTTGAGTCGCCTAGTCTGACCCATTTTGCCCTTGATTTCTGCTTGAGTGCACTCTCTTGAATAAAAGACCATTTTTCAAGCTTTTGCATAATTTCTTTCTCCTGATCCTGGAGGTTAGATGTCTAGTAAATTCTCATTTGCATTTGTACTTCAGCTAGTGAACTTCTTGCCCTTTCCAACTGGTGCACTATTGTCTTAAACTCCTCAGTATTCAACCTCTTCAAGTCATGTTTCAGATTTTTGAGTTTAAGCGACACATTCTCCATTGCATTAGCTTCCCTCCTATTAGTATATTCTTGGCTTACTAAAGGAATAAACTTGTTGTGATCTGCCCAGATGTTAAAGAACCTGAAAAGGACCTTAATGTTCCTCTGAGTGTTTATCGCAGTTAAGATCATAGGAGTATGGTTTCATATGTTAGCTAGATCATATTCTAAGAATACTTGACCCTAGGTCATCATACCAGTCATGGTTACGAAGTGCTCTATCAAGCCTACAACTTACTCTAGCATCACCATATTAATTGTTCGTCCATGTATAGTAATCGCCTTTCTAGTGCAGCTCATTAAGGTGTAGAGTTTGAATACAGTCTGCAAAGTCTTTAATTTCAGCAAATTGAACAGGATTACCACTCAACCTGTCCTGAGGATGTAAGAGGGCATTAAAATCACTGCAGATAAGCCATGGTCTAGTACTGGCAACTGCTAACTCAGTAATATACCTCCATAGTGATTTCCTTTGCTCAATGATTGTTACAAAATAGTCAGTCTCAACACCCTTTTGAACTCTACAATGGATGAGCTGATCCTCTTGTCTCAATGGGGTCACTGTGTAGTGGTTTTTGTCCAAAACTACCCAAATTCTACCATTGGTTGCTTCATTATAGTTGTCTATGCAGCCCCATCCCGGGATAATATTCTTCAGAACACTAGGAGCCTTCTGTTGCTTCACTCTTGTTTCAATCATCCCAGCAAGCTTTATTTGTTTAGTCCTAATTACCCTTCTAAACTCCTTTTACTTATAAAGCTTATTAACCCCTCTAAGGTTCCAGATGAGCCAACTCATAATGATTGGTTTTTCCCTTTATCGGGGGTAGAGTTGTTTTCCTGTCTCCATTCCTCCTAACTTCACTGTTGTGCTTTCTCTTGGTTGACACCACAATAAGACAAGGGAAGTTGATCAAGCCTAGATCAATATCTACAGCTTTTACATGTTGAGTGGAACTAGCCACATGGCTCTTAGCAGTAATGGTGATCAAATAATTCTCTTGTCCTAGTGTCTTCCCTCACCAAGTGTATTCAATAGAGGGGACTGATGGATGTATTCTGCTACCTGATTATTCTCAGGGGTCACTCGTGGTGAGAATACCCCTTGAAGATCTCCACTATGAGATACCCCCCCCCCCCCGAGATTGTTCATGTATTGGTGGTGGTGGTATTATCCCTTTATAAACCCAAGTTTGCACCATTCTTGGTCCCTTTTGCCCTACTCTCCTCCTAGGTTTAGCTTACATGGTAGGGTCTTGATTAGGGGCACACTTGTTCCCAATAGTTTGACACTTCTGACAAAACATAGGTCTCCATTCATATTGCACCGGCTGTGTAAAATCTCTCCCATTAGGATCAATCACAGTAACATTCTCAGGCAAGTTTTTATTTACATCTACTTCTATAAGGATTCTGGCAAACGAAACTCTAGATTGATTTGCTGTACATTCGTCCGCAAATATAGGCTTGCCAATCGAACTTGCAATCTTGCTTAGTGAATTAGGTCCCGAACAATTCATATGAAGCTTGGGCAATTTGACCCAAAGAGGGATTTCAGTGAGAAATTCCTCATTGAAGTCAAAATCCAATGCCCAGAGCTTCAAAATCAAGGGTCGGTAGTTCATTGTATAAGGGATAGCATACAAAATTTCCCTCAAATCGTCTAAGGATTTAAAGCAAACAATGAAATACCCACCTTAATGGAGGTAGATCTCTGGTGCATCTATAACACATATCCACTTCTCTGTTTCCCGATCCACTTCCTCTTTCTCTAATTGAGCCACTTTCTCTCCTTCTACAACCTGGGGTATGATGTACTGTATTGTCAATCTGTTCTCCACAACTCTATTACATTTGAATAGGTTCACCCTCTCTTCCTCAGGCTGTGGATCATGCTCATGGTCAATGACTAACTCTTCTTCCTCCTCTTTGTACATCATTTGCTCCCTATTTGATGTTCCATTGGTGTTAGGGCTATCAACAGGAGTTGAAAATCCACTCAGCTGCAATTTGCGCATAGTTCCAATAGTACTCAAAGTAGATCCTATCTCAGTAGTTTCTCGTTGAATCGACCCCAGAGGAGTCGGCAGTCGAAATTCATCCCTAATATCACCCCCAATATCTCTAGGTGTGTTGCTTAGTTCTCTTTGGGGCTCCGAACCTATTGGTGGTTCTTTTTTTGGCTGACCACGACCTCTCCCATCCCCTCTAGCATGCCCTTGTCCTCGTCTCCGCCCCCTCACCATGGCTATATCACCGGCGTTAGTTAGCTAACGTGAGCCAGCACCATGAGAGAGAACTCCTTTGAAATGTCGCTACTTTTGAACCATATTTCTAACCTAGATATACAATTTATTTTTTAAAAGCTATATGAGGACAAAATCCAAATGTCACCAGTACCAAGTGAAAATAAACGCCCAAACTTTTCTAGTGAAGAGGGAAAATTAACCAGAAATTAAAGATAACAAAGGAAAATTAAAGCACCAAGAGAAAATAAAAGGATAAAAGCTATAGAAATCTTACTTTTATTGGTTGACTTGATATTGGAGTGGGTGCTAGTATGAATTTTATGGTACGTATTTGGTTTTGTAAAACTTGTAAATAATACATACATGTTTTAATAATTTAGAAAAGTAAAAAAGGTAGACAAAATGATTTTTTTGTATCAATTCTCTAAATTTTGACTGATTTAAATTAATTAATGAAATAATAAGTGTTTTAACAAATTTCGTAAACTCTTCAACTGCTTTATACCTCAAGTAATATTCTCAGAGTATCAATACAAAATGTTTTAGTAATTAGCAATGAAAAAAATCAGGTAAAATCTTTTTTTTTTAGAAAAAAATAATAATTGGAAAACCCCCTTTTTTTTTGTAAAAGAACTTCTCTATTTTCAAAAAGAAAAAAATCTCAAAAATTGTTCAAGCGATTCATAATTATTTTTGAAAAAAAACACCATTGATAGAGTAATCTTATTTAGATGGAAACATACCACTAATTGAGCACTATTGATTGTTGAAATTGGTGGTACATAGGAAATGTTGTCCTGACAAGTGTTCACTGAAGAAGCCATGTATATATACGAAGATCTAGAGAAATAAAATTTATTCAAAAAAATAAATTAAAAATGATAGTTGAGAAGCAATGTGATTTGAGGGGGGGAATATTGAGATCTATATATAGATAACTAAACTAAAAAAAGAGAAAGTATTTTTTAATATAGATAAGGATACAATTAATATGATCATACATGTTGAAATGAAATAATTTATATCATTCCCCATATTTGAACATTTATTAAAAATTAAAATCTGGTCAATTATTTACTTATTGTTTTAGCATGTAGATAATATAATAGATTCTCATAATTTCTCTTATGATGTGACCATAATTAATATGTCAAGCTACAATGTACTTGTTGACCGTTTTTGAGATTATTACTAATGAAATTACACTCAAATGTCCCATTACTTTGACGCTCCCTTAAACAATTACCTAAAATGTCAACTTCTCCCTTGAGATTATGTACTTGTGTATGAACATGAAAATTAAGGAGTTTGGGCCTAAAGTTAAAAATGACATTTTGATGATTTGAGGGTCGATTTTGACTTTGTTTTTTTTTTTATGAAATTTCATATTTAAGTTCCTTATTTTATGAATAAACTGATTCTTGAATAATATTATTTTTCCCTTGCGGTCTCAGGGTCGACTTTTTTGGGCTCGAAATATAAGTATAGCAATTTGAATATTGATAGATTCCTATTAACTCGTTGTAGTGTCCTATTTCATTGTTACTGAAAATATCTATGGTAAAGGCATAAGGATCTTAATTTTTATAGGTGTTAGAGTCAATTTCTTAGTGTGGGAGTGTATTAGACATGAATTAAGGTCTTACAGAACCCCTAGCACCAAGTTGAGTTAAAAACGTTCTTATCGATTAGTTTTGATATAAGATTTTACTAGGGTCAACTTCAAATGAGTACTTCTCCTAGAACATAAAGAGATATGAGACCCAAGACCTACCAAATTAAATATCTTCAACTCTTCTTTTCAACTCACCGATCGTATGTTATTTTGTTTCTATAGTAGAAAGTTATGGCCATTTTACTAAAGGGTGTCTATGCTGAAAAGTGAGGCTCGGCGCAATGAGCCGGTGTTAGTCGTAGCATGTCCTTATGATGAGAAATGGATCGCTATGAGGAGTGAAGAAAGACAAATTCCTGATAAGTGCATTTTTCAGAGATTTATTTTCCATAACTCCAAAATCTTCGTTCTATAGCCCTAGAGTGTCACGACCCAGACCACCGTGAGAGGCACCCACCCAACCCACCGATGAGCGATCCAGTAGAGTCCAACTCTCAGCATAACCTAACAGCCTAAAACCAGTGTGCAGAAATGTAAACTAGCAATCAACAAAATCAAATCAACTTTATAAAAATATAGCCTGCGGAAAATCTCTCCCTAGAATCTGAAAGTCATCGTACCAAAAACATCTACAAAAGCTAGAGTACGGGGATGCAACCCCAAAAATAGAAATAGTCTAAGCCCGAAATAAATGGGCTATAACTTAATAGATAGAAATCAAGGCAGCTTGGTCGAACATCTCACCATTGATATCTCGAAGTGTTACGCCTACAAGTGAGGTTGTGCGTCAATCCCCGAAAGATTTCTTGTACTCACAAAATGACAAGCAAGTGCAGTATCAGTATACAATCACCGTGTACTAGTAAGATCATCAGCCAGTTCTAAATAAATAGTGTATGAGTAGTACAACAAATCAAGTAAGAGTACACAAACACATAGGCAAGTCAACAGGTATTCCTAGACTACAAGTCTACCTAACTTGTCCCAAGGGTAAACCACTTCATAGTTATGATCAATAATCCACAACAATAACAATTATACCTCGTTACATATCCCAGACCCACCCTGGATCCCCTCTAGACAACACTTAAGTGTCAGACAAAATAACTCGGTCTACACCAAGTCCAAACTCATAAAGCAATGTAACAACGCGGCCTCTAAAGGACCAAAATACACAACCACAATTCATAAACACAACCTGGATCACTCAGGGAACCATTAATAAAGATACAACAATACAATAAAGTAAACTCGTACCAGGCGTGGTACCCGAGTTAACCGTTACTGTTATCCCATACCAGGCGAAGTACCCGAGCAAACTGTTAGTATATCCTGTACCAAACATGGTACCCGGGCCAATCATTAGTATTTCCCATACCAGGCGTGGTACCCGAGCCAACCAAATGTCACATAAATCCACAGTCACAAACAATGAACAATCAACACATGTAAACCAACAAGCAATAACACCTAGTTCATTTTACAAGACTGAAAAACAAGACTTTTGGACATTCCTAAATAATTCCCTAAGCAATGCAAACCATACAAATACTTGGACATGAGTACACAAACATACAATGCATAAAGGAATCAATAACCATAACCTACCTCGAATAATAAAGCTCTATAGTGCCGGAGCTTTCCCTTTTTAAGGATCCCTTGATGTTCTTGGTCTAGAAACAAATACACAGTAACCAAAAATCAATACTTATGGCCTACAATTTACCTGGATTATGTAAAAATCCCAAACCCCAGGCCAACCATGATCATTCCACTCATTCCCGGGCTTTTCCACTATTAATTCACCTAAATTTATCATTTTTACGGATTCCCTTAGAGAATTATGGCTAAGTGATCATTACCCATTACCAAGAATCAAGACCCAAGAACTCTAGCACCCTAGAATCCCCTTTTTTCCCGGATTCTACCATTTCTAGGTCATCCCAACCTTTCTCCAAGTCCATCTTTAGGAATTCTATAGCATAGGAAAGATATCACAAAGTTTGGAGAGTAGAATCCTTACCTTTAGGACAAAAAATAGTGGAAAAGGGATGAAAATCGCCCAAAATCACCTCCTTCTTCTCCCAAAACATTTCAAAAAAAATTGAACTATTTTGGGAAAATTTCTGCATTAAATCCCATCACACTCCTCTATAGCGGTCCTCTCTGCTATAGCAGTACCGCCATAGTGAAGTCGTCCACTATGGCGGAGGCTGACCGTCGTTGACTTGTGCTGTAGCGATAATTTCTCTGCTACAATGGAGGTTGACATGGCGGATAGAGGTTGACACAAGACAGAAATTCATAAAATCTCCAAAACTAATCCATTTTACAACACACTTATTTTTCTGATGTCCCAGAATAAGCCCTTCACGTCAACCTCGATTCCGGGAGTTCTACTTACCCGAATTCGATTCTGAAAAGTCCCTCAGACTCCTTTATGTGTTAGCTACAAGGAAAAATAGCTCCAATTAATACATCAAACCCAATCCTTACCTACATTTCCCTAGACCATACCTCGCTCCAAATCTGGCCGAGACTAGCCTAGCCCAAAATTTCAAACTCCCAAACCCAGAGTTTTCTAACTCTAAAAACTGGCACAAATGGTTTTTCCATAACGATGGACTCGGTCATTACAACAGATACCAATTTACCTATCATTCATCCCCGAATGATTAAACCCAAAAATATGAAAAGTAAAGAGCAAAACAAGTAGTACATGTATCCTCAAACAAGTGAGGGTACTTGTCCCACATGTCCCTCTCAGTTTTCCAAGTGGCCTCCTCAATCGGATGATGCTTTCATTGAACCCTTACCATACTGATCACCTTTGTCCTCAATTTTTGGACATCCCGATCAAGAATCAAAATCGGCTCCTCTTCATAGTGAGGATCCTTATCAAGTAACACCTCCTCCCACTTGTTGATGTAGTTCCCATACCCATGGTATCACTTTAGCATGGATACGTGAAACACCGGCTGGACACCTAACAGACTGGGCGGCATCGCCAATCTGTAAGCGATGGGCCCTACGATCTCAAGAACTTTAACCGATCTGATGAATCGGGGGCTGCGTTTGCCCCTCTTATTGAATAGCATAACCCCCTTCATTGGTGACACTTCCAACAATACATGTTCACCAACATGAAATTCCATGTCCCGGACCTTGTGATCCGCATATTCCTTCTGCCTGCTTTGGGCAGCTAGTAACTTGGTCTGAATGTCTCTTACCTTTTCTTGCGCTTCCCTTACCAAGTCTACACCCAAAGACTTTACATCACCTTCCTCGAACCACCCAATCGTGACCTACAACTTCTCCCATACAGATCCTCAAACGGTGTCATGTCGATACTGGAGTGGTAGCTATTATTGTATGAAAACTCACACAACGGTAGAAACTGGTCCCAATGACCCTCGAAGTCAATCACACATGCTCTCACCATGTCCTCCAATACCTGAATCATCCTCTTCGACTGACCATTAGTCTGAGGGTGGAAGGATGTACTAAAAGTGAGTTGAGTTTCCAACTCCTCATGCAACTTACCCCAAAACTTGGAAGTAAATTGCGTACCTCTGTCTGAGATGATAGACAGTGGCACTCTATGCAATCTCACAATCTCCTTCACATAGATCTTAGCCAATTGTTGTGAATTGTAATCCACCCTGTCGGGGATGAAGTGAGCTGACTTGCTCAGCCTTTCAACAATGACCCAAATAGAGTCATGCTTCCCCAATGTCTTGGGGAGACCAACCACAAAATCCATGGATATTCTCTCTCACTTCTACTCTGGAATGGTCATTCTCTGAAGTAGTCCTACAGGTCTTTGGTGCTCATACATTACCTGCTGACGATTCTTACACTTGGACACAAAATCAGCTATGTCACTTTTCATCCCAGGCCAACAATAAAGTTGCCTTAAATTTCTGTACATCTTGGTTACACCCGGATGAATTGAATACCGCGAACCATGAGCCTCTGCCAAAACCTTATGAATCATATCATCAACCCAAGGAACACATATCCTTCCTTTAAAATTTAACACACCGCCAGAGTCCAATGTGGCATCCCCGGAATCTCCGGATATTGCCTTGCTCCAAAGCCTGCTCAATTACGAATCCTGAAACTGTTTGGCCTTTATCTCCTCTATGAATGTGGATTTAACCTCAATACTCTCCAAAATCCCACCTTGTTCTAAAATACCCAAGTGCATGAAATTGGACTCCAATTCCTGAATTTCCCTTGCTAGTGGTCTTTTGGACACCCCCAAACAAGCCAAACTGCCCATGCTAACTGTCTTCCGGCTCAATGTGTCTGCCACCACATTAGCCTTACCCGAATGGTACTGAATAGTCACATCATAATCCTTCAACAACTCCATCTACCTTCTCTGCCTCAGATTCAAGTCCTTCTAAGTCAAAACATGTTGCAGACTGCGATAATCAGTGAACACCTCACACTTGACACCATAAAGATAGTGTCTCTAAATCTTGAGTGCAAAGACCACCGCTGCCAACTCCAAATCGTGAGTCAGATAGTTTCTCTCATGTACCTTCAACTTCCTAGAAGCATAGGCTATCACATTCCTATCCTACATCAACACAGCACCAAAACCAGAATGTGAAGCATCACAGTAAACAATAAAGTCTTTACCTTCAACCGGCAAGGAAGAAATAAAAGTCGTGGTCAGAAGTGTCTTGAGCTTTTGGAAGCTCTCCTGGCACTTGTCGGACCACACAAATGGTACATCTTTCTGTGTCAACCTTGTCAGGTGATAGCAACGAATGCAAAATCCTTAACAAACCTTCGATAATAACCTACAAGCTCAACAAAACTCCTCACATCAGTCACAGAGCTAAGCCGGGTGCAACTCTTGACTGCCTCTATCTTCAGGGGATCTATCATAACCCCCTGTTCTGACACTACATGCCCCAAGAACGCAACTGAAGTCAACCAGAATTTGCACTTGGAGAACTTTGCATAAAGCTTTTGACGTCTCAAAATATCCAACACTATACAGATGTTTAGTATGCTCCTCCCTACTCTTGGAGTATATCAAAATATCATCAATGAATATAATGAAAAACGAATCCAAGTATGACATAAATACCCCATTCATTAAACTTATGAATGTCGCTGGTGCATTAGTTAACCCAAACGACATCACTAAAAACTCGTAATGCCCATATCAAGTCTGAAAACAGTCTTAGGAACATCCTCGGGACTAATTTTCAACCGGTGATACTTTGACCTCAAGTCAATTTTTGAAAACATTGATGCACCCTGTAACTGGTTAAACAGATCATCAATACAGGGTAGAGGGTACTTATTCTGTATGGTAACCATGTTCAATTGCCTGTAATCTATGCACATCCGCATACTACCATCCTTCTTCTTTACAAATAATATTGAAGCACTGGGATGGATAAATCCCTTATCTAAGAGTTCCTAAAGCTGAGTATTAAGTTCTCTTAACTCTGCTGGAGCCATATGATACAGAGGAATGGAAATGTGACGACTGCCCGGATCCAAGTCAATACAAAAGTTAATATCCCTGTCCAGAGACATGCCAGGAAAATCCGCTGGAAATACCTCATGAAACTTTAAAACAACTGGAACTGACTCAATAGATGGGGACTCCACACTATCATCCCAGAGATAAGCCAGAAAGGTTAAGCACCCTCTCCCCACTAGCTTTCTAGCCCAAACAAATGATATAATTTTGGTCAGCTTAGGCCTGTACATACCTTCCCACTCTAGCCTATCCTTACCCGGAATCTTTAGAGACACAGTCTTGGCATTAAAGTTCAACACAACATGATACAGGGATAACCAGGTCATGCCCAAAATAATATCAAAGTCGACCATATACAGAATTACTAAGTCTACCCAAGTTTGCAACCCTACAAATACAATCGAGCAATTACAATAATCATGAGTCATAATCACTGACTCTCCAACAGGGGTAGAAACATGGATAGGGGAATCAAGGATATCACATATCAAGTCCAAACCCAATGCAAAACTCAAAGACACATAAGATTATGTAGAACTTAGGTCAAATAATACAGAAGCCATTTTATCACAGACAAGAATGGTATATGTGATCATCGCATTAGATGCCTCAGCCTAGATCCTCCCTGGAAATGCGTAACAGTGAGCTTGATCATCAATCTGGGCAACCACCCTGACCGACTGCACCATACCCCTGCCCACGCCACTGTTCCTTCTGTCTCCCTAGAATCCCGAAAAGTTACCTCGCCCACCCTGTGGATAACCTCTAGCATGACCACCTCTACCTGCCGGGACCACAACCTTGGGCTGCTTCTGAACTTGATTACCAGTCTACCTGTGAGGGAATTTCCTCTTAAAGTGGCCCAGATCACCACAATGGAAACAACCGCGATCAAGTGCAGGCCTGCTAGCAGATGAATAAGAAGCTCCCTGGCCCTTAAGAGCTAAAAACTACTGATTAGCTCCCGTACGACCACCTGTAGAAGCTAGCAGAGCTGACTAAATAGTTCGAACTGAGTATACCTGCTGATTATGACCCCTCGAGTATGAACCATCATAATTTCCCTCATTCTGGGGCTTCTTGGCTAACACCTTAGCCTGCCCCGCCTACCTGATTCCCTCAAGTTTCTTCACATAATCTGCCACTTCGTTGAAGACTTTCCCTGAAGAAGTCATGTGCATAGACAATACCTGAAGCTCAGTATTCAAACCCTTGACAAACAACCGAACCTGCTCCTCCTCAGAACCCAGCAATTATGTAGCAAAATGAGACAAGGCATGAAATTTTGCCTCGTAAGCAGAGACTGACATGCTACCCTGCTCCAAATTCAAGAATTCATCCTTTTTCTGGTCCCTCAAGGTACGGGGTACGTACTTCTCTAAGAAAAGAGAGTGGAACTGCTCCCAAGTCAGTGGAGGTAAAACAAACGACCAACACTTCACATGAGATCTCCACCACTGCTTAGCATCACCCTGCAGCTGAAATTTGACGAACTCAACCCCATACTGTTGCATAATGCCCAGCTTGTGTAACCTCTAATAACAATCCAATATGAACTCATATGCATCTTCCCTGTCCGTACCTTGAAAGGTAGGAGGTTTCAACTTGAGACACTTGGTCAGCATCTCATGTTCATTTCATGTCATCACTTGGCCTAGCATTGTCCTGAAGAAGTCACTTGTGCCTGAAGATGCATCCATCTTAGGAGCCATAGGATCTGCTGGTTAAGTGCCCAGAGCATGATTTGCAACGCCCGCGGGTATGGCTCCAGTACCAACCAAACCACTCAAGAAGTTCCAAGCCTGCTGAAATACTTCGGGCATCATAGAGGGAAGGCCTGCGCCTCCAGCCGATTTTGCCTCTACCTCTGCCCGTTCCCCTCTATCCTCCACAAAAACTTCCACATCTTCGACAACCTGTTCCTGAGGTGGGAGAGGGGTTTCCTTCTGCACTCCTACAGCATCTTGAGCCCCACCCCTGGTGGGTGTGGCTCTACCTTGTTCTCTGCCCCTTTCCCTACCTGTACCATGAACAGTTAGAACCGCTGTTGGGACCGCCAGTCTAGCTCCGTTGTTCTTTTTGTTAACCATCTACAAACAAAAGAGTGAAAGAGTTAGATACCATTTTGTATCACCAGATACCAATTGGAATCAAGTTATAGCACAATGGAAGAAAGAAGAGATAGTTTCCTAAAATCCTATAGCCTCTCGAAGAAAAGTACAGACATCTCTGCACCGTTCCGCAAGACTCTACTAGACCTGTTTTAGTATGAAGAGATCAATGAAACCTAGGGTTCTGATACCACCTTTGTCATGGCCCAGACCACCGTGAGTGGCACCCACCCAACCCTCAGATGAGCAAACCAATAGAGTCCAACTCTCAGTATAACCTAACAGCCTAAAACCAGTGTGCAGAAATGTAAACTAGCAATCAACATATTCAAATCATCTCTATAAAAATATAGACTGCGGAAAATCCCTCCCTAGAATCTGAAAGTCATCGTACCAAAAACATCTACCAAAGCTAGAGTACGGGGATGCACTCCCAAAAATAAAAATAGTCTAAGCCCGAAATAAATAGGCTACAACTCAATAGATGGAAATCAAGGAAGCTTGGTCGAACAGCTCACCCTTGATATCTCGAAGTGTCAGGCCTACAAGTGAGGTCGTGCGTCAAACGCCAAAAGATTTCCTGTACTCACAAAAAGAAAAGCAAGTGCAGTATCAGTTCACAACCACTGTGTACTGGTAGGATCATCAGCCAGTTCCAAATAAACAGTGTATGAGTAGTACAACAAATCAAGTAAGAGTACAGAAACACATAGGCAAGTCAAAAGGTATTCCTAGACTACAAGTCTCTACCTAACTTGTCCTACAGGTAAACCACTTCACAGTTATGATCAATAATCCATAACAATAACAATTATACCTCGTTACATATCCCGAGCCCACTCTGGATCCCCTCTAAACAACACCTAAGTGTCAAACAAAATAACCCGGTCTACACAGAGACCAAACTCATAAAGCAAAGTAACAACCTGGCCCGGCCTCTCAAGGACCAAAATACACAACCATAATTCATAAACACAACCTGATCCACTCAGGGAACCATTAATAAAGATGCAATAATACAATAAAGTAAACCTGTACCAGGCGTGGTACCTGAGCCAACCGTTAGTGTTATCCCATACCAGGCATGGTACCCGAGCCAACCGTTAGTATATCCCATACCAAGCGTGGTACCCGAGCCAACTGTTAGCATTTCCCGTACCAGGCATGGTACCCGAGCCAACCGAATGTCACATAAATCCACAGTCACAAACAATGAACAATCAACACTTGTAAACCAACAAGTAATAACACCTAGTTCATTTCACAAGACTAAAAAACAGGACATTTGGACATTCCTAAATCATTCCTTAAGCAATGCAAACCATACAAATACTTAGACATGAGTACACAAACATGCAATGCATACAAGAATCAATAACCATCACCTACCTCGAATAAGCAAGCTCTATAGTGCCGGAGCTTTCCCTTTTTCAGGATCCTTTGCTTGTTCTTGGTCTAGAAACAAATACACAGTAACCAAAAATAAATACTTATGGCCTACAATTTACCCGGATTATGTAAAAATTCCAAACTCCAGGCCAACGATGATCATTCTACCTATTCCTGGGCTTTCCCACCATTAATTCACCTAAATTCATCATTTTTACGGATTTTCTTAGAGAATTATGGCTAAGTGATCATTACCCATTACCAAGAATCAAGACCCAAGAACTCTAGCACCCTAGAATCCCCTTTTTTCCTGGATTCTACCATTCCTAGGTCATCCCAACCTTTCCCCAAGTCCACCCCTAGCAATTATATAGCATAGGAAAGATATCATGGAGTTTGGGGAGTAGAATACTTACCTTTAGGAAATAAAATAATGGAAAACAGATGAAAATTGCCCAAAATCGCCCCTTCTTCTCCCAAAACGTTTCAAAAAACACTGATCTATTTTGGGGAAAATTTTGCATTAAATACCGTCATGCTCTGCTATAGAGGTTCTCTCCGCTATAGCAGTATCACCATAGCGGAGTCGTCCACTATGGCGGAGGCTGACCGTCATTGACTTCCGTTGTAGCGGTAATTTCTCCACTACAACGAAGGTCGCCATGGCGGAGTGTCAACCGCCGTAGTGGTTGACATGGGATAGAAAGTCATAAAATCTCCAAAACTAGTCCATTTTACAACACACTTATTTTTTTGACATCCCGAAACAACCTCTTCACGTCAACCTCAATTTTGGGAGTTCTACTTACCCAAATTCGATTCCAAATAGTCCTTTGGATTCCTTTATGTGTTAGCTACAAGGAAAACTAGCTCGAATCAAGACATCAAACCTAATCCTTACTTGAATTTCCCTAGACTATACCTCGCTCCAAATTCGGCCGAGACTAGCCTAGCCCAGAATTTTAAACTCCCAAATTTAGAGTTTTCTAAATCTAAAAATTGGCATGAATGTTTTCCCATAACGATGGACCTGGTCGTTACATAGAATGGCAATTTTCCTAAGGTTAGGGTGAAAATTCTTTATTGAGGTAAGATTATTACTCCTTTTTTACATCTTTTAATTCATTCTTCTTTTAGAATCATTAGAATGGGGAATTGTGGTGAAATTCTTAGGGGTTAGAACCCTAGGTTCATGGAATTATGGGAAAAAACCTATGGGTATGTATATTATTATCTAGAATTACTTCTAAATTGTTAACTAACACTTCCTAGCATAAATTCATTATTCTAAAATATGAATTTTGGTCGTTGGGAACCTTGAGCTCAATAAATATGGGATCTTTAGCATTAAAACTCCACTAATAGAGAAAATGTGAGTTTGATAGAAATAGTTAATGGTTAATTGACCCTTGGGTGATGATATAGACCGTGAATAAGGGTAGAATTAGTGGGTTTGTATTACCCAAATATTTATTTGAAGAGTAATTGATTAATTACTCTTAGAATTACTTGATTATTAGATGATTGTATATTATGAGGCATGAAGAAAGATAAGGAGCATATGTGGTGTGTCTTTCTTGTCTCAAGATCTTCGGTTGAGGTAGATTATGATTTATGAGTAGTAAACTAGGATTAGCTAAATATATACACAGTGTAGAATTGATGGGAGAATGTATGATTAGGCCTTGAGGCACGGAGTTTGGATGGAATTTAATTAGAATAAATTGATAAGACTATAATCTTTGTAAATAGACACTTATTTACGTTATGTGTAACTTGATGTGAATGTGATTTGGGATTTAATCCATGTGATTTATGAGGCATAGATATATATTTATTTTGGTAGTGGAAAACAAAACTAAATATGAGATATGAAATAGAATTGAGACGAAATAAAATATCTAAACATGTATTCTTGATTGTTGTTTACTACTTGGAACCTTATGTGAAATTGTGTTAGACCTTATACCACTGACTTTAGATTCTTGATTTACTAAATTAATTATTGTAACCGCTGAGTGTGGAGTAGAATGGTGTTTTAAATGAGAATCATCTAAAAGAAGAAAGTATGGCTACGGTGAGAACTTGATTGGTAAATAAGAGAAGTAATGTTGTACCATAAAGGTTTGAGAAAGAATTGGCTAAATACTATATCATAACTTGTTGTAAGATGAATAAACTAAGGTTGCTATCATATGTGAAATATTAGTGTCACAACCCAACCCATTGTGAGTGGCACCCACCCAACCCCCGGATGAGCGAACCAATAGAGTTCAACCCTTTGCCTAGAGTAACAGCCTAAAACCAGCAACAGAAAGTAACTAGCAATCAAAATAAGCAAAAACTATAGCATAATCATTAACCTGCGGAAAATCCCACCTAGGAACTAAAAGTCGTTGTACCAAACATCAATACCAATATCTAGAATACAGGGATGCAACCCCAAAAGAAAATATGAAGTAGTTTTAAGTCTGAAACAAGTTGACTGAAACTCTAAAGATAACCCAAGGTAGCTCGAATCAAGCAGCTCACCCTTGAAAGTCAGAAATCATCGGCGCTAAAGGTGAGGTCGCGTCTCAGCCACTGGAATATTTCCTGTACTCACCAAAATACAAGCAAGTGCAGTATCAGTACACCACCACTGTGTACTGGTAGGATCATCAGCCAGTTTCCAAATAAATAGTGTATAACAGTACAACAATATCAAGTATAAGGTATGAAAAACATGCATAAATAGCCACAGACACACTTAGACTACCAGTCTCTACTTAGCCTATTCCCGCATGAATCCACCACCTAACTCTAAGCCACAATCATATACCATTAACTATAACTTTCTGTCTAGCCCGGACCCACCCTGGGATCCCCTCTAGACTACACACATGTACCTCGAATAAACCCGGCCTAAACCAAGACTAACACAAATGTCAATGAACAACTCGGCCTAAACCAAGACCAACACAACAGTTAACCAGAATTTCCCCGGCCTCTCAAGGACCACCAAACCAATAACACATTTCAATAAGCAACCCGGTCCACTCACGAAACCAATATCAATTAATGCAACACAATAATAACAATGCTATGATGCAACAAAAGTAAACCCGTACCAAGCGTGGTACCCGTGCCAACTAATTGTTATACTTGTACTAGGCGTGGTACCCGTGCCAACCATTTGTTATACCCATACCAAGCGTGGTACCCGAGCCAACCGAATGTCAATAGTCCACAGTCAAATGCATGAACACACAACTTATAAACCAATAAGCAAATATCGTTCAAATCACAGACTGTAAAGCAGGAACCTTAGACATTCTACACAACTTCTCTAAGCAATGTAATTCATACAATCACTTACATATGAGTACAAGAATATACAACATTCATAAAAATCGTAAGCCATCACCTACCTCAAAATGATCCAAGATCTATTCAACCCGAGCTTTCCTGTGTTCCGGATTCCTCTCTCGTTCTTGGTCTAAAAACAACACACAGTATATACAATTAACACACAAAGCCTGCACATTGCCCTGATTAAACCAAATCCCCAAACCCCATGCCACCCATGATCATCCCACCCTTTTCTCGGTCTTTCCTATAATTAATTCTCCTAGTTCTATCATTTTTACGGGTAAAAACAGAGAATTAACCAACCTATGATCATAAAAATATACTTTTATCAACACGCAAGAATGTACATGCTTGGAATACCCTTCCTTCCCCGAATTCTACCATTCCTAAGTTATTTCAACCTTCCCCAAGTTCCCTCCTAGCAATTCTACCGCATAGGAAACGTATTACAAAGATTGGGCAACAAGAACCTTACCTTAGGGAAGAATTTCGACGGAAAAAGAAAGAAAAATGCCTGGAATCGCCTAGCCCTTCTCCCAAAATGAATTGTAAAAAACTGAGTAGTTTTGGGGAACTTTCTGCATTAATAAACCATCGGCCCGCTATAGCGGTCCCCGCTCTGCTATAGCGGATGACTTTCACTATAGCGGTCTTAAGTGGGTGTTGACTATCTTGACCACCGCTATAGCGATATTTTCCATCGCTATAGTGGAGGTCACTACGGCAGACCATTGCGCTCATCACAGATAGAATATCTGGAAATCTCTCAATTTTGGCCATTTTACAACACATTTGTTTTCCCCGACGATCCGAAACAACCCCTTCACATCAAACGCGATTTCGGGAGTTCTACTTACCTAAATTTGATTTTGAAAAGTCCCCCGGACTCCTTTATGTCTTGGATACGTGGGAAACTATCTCAAAAGAAGACACATAAACCAATCCTTACCCGAATTTCCCTAGACTCTACCTCACTCCAAAATTGGCCGAGGCTAGCCTAGCAGAATTTCAAACTACCAAATCCGGAGTTTTCTAACTCTAAAACTTGGCACGATTGGACTATCCATAATGACGGACCCAGTCATTACAATTGGTGGGCGGTCTAATTACAATAGAGGATTATGTCTGGAATATTTGAGGAGTTAATGGTGTTGTAGCTAGGGATAAATGGAAAATGTGTGAAAGTATGCACATATGTATATAATTATATAATTAGAGTGTAGAATCAATTTTGGTAGAATGTTCACCTCCTAAAATGGATACTCAATTTATTGGCCTTTGTACATACTTGAATTTGATGAATTTGGTTTCATAAGGTCTGTATTATTACAAGTTGTTGATTGGCTGTAACGACCTATTCCATCATTACTGAAAATATCTATGGTCAAGATATATGTTTCTCATTCGTAATAAGTATTAGGATTAATTATTTAGTATGAGAGTGAATTTGGTATGTATTAACGTGATACAATACTCCTAGCACAAAGTTAAGTTGAAAGTTTCCTTACCGATTTAGTTTCGGGCTAAGTTCAAACTAGGGTAAACTTCAAATGATCCCTCCTCCTAGAATCTTAGGAGTTATGGGTCCCAATACCTACCAAATTGAATATCTCTGAGTCTTCTTTCTAACTCTACCAACCGTTCATTAATCCATTTCTGGAGTAAAAAGTTATGACTATTTTACTGAAGACCGTTCATTAACGCTAGGACCGCTATAGCGGGATCAGTGCACGATAGCGGTATCACTATAGCGGAAATTATTCTGCTATAGTGGTATCAATAGTTTATAACCTTATTTTGACGGGTTTAAGCCCCCAAACCCCAAAAAATCATTCCTAAGCCTTAGAGGGGGGATTTTCTCTTGGTATGGGAGGAAATTCTTTGTTGAAGTAAGTTTCTTCCGTCATCTTCTTCATTTTTCAATTCTTTAACATCCTAGAATCATTAGAACAACCTTTCATGATGAAATTCTTGGGGATTTGAACCCTAAGTTTATGATATTTTAGGAAAAACTTATGGGTTGGGTTAATATCACTTAGAATCACTTCTAAATTGTTGATTAATGATCCCTAACATGAATTAGTAATTCTAAAACATGAAAATTGATAGTTGGGTATCTTGAATTTAATAAAGGTGGAACCTTTAGCCAAGAAACTCCATTAAAGTTGGGTTGAGCTTGAAAGAACTATTTAAATGGCTAATTGACCCTTGGGTAAGGTTATAGACCATAAATAAGGATAGATTTAACGGGTTTGAATTCTCATGGTATTTGTTTGGAGAGTTATTTTGTTTATTAATTACTCTTGTAATTGTTGTTTCTTAGATGATTAATCCTTCAGGAACATGAAGAAGAAGGAAGATCATCCATGATATGGCTTATTTGTTGCAACAGCTTGGCGCCCAGGTAGGTTATGGTTTATGAGTAGTAGACTGTGGTTAGTAATCACATCCATAATTGTGTTTTGATGGGAGAAATCATGCTTAGGCCTAGGGGCATGGAGTTGGGATGGATAAAATATGGATTTAATATAATAAAGGCTTATTTGTGTATTAATATGTGATTTTATGAATCCATAATGGATTTTTGTATTTGCATGACTTCATGGTGGATTGTAATATGGATATAGATGACAATGAAATTGTGTGAGCTCATAATCTAGCTACTTAGCCTAATCAACATAAATAGGGTGAACCTGATATTATGTGTGGTTAGAACATTGGATAATCTTTCTTAAGTTTGATATTGAGGACTGATTATGGTGTAAGGAGGAGGTGACATAACTTAAGATCCTAAGGTCAATTAGGATAAGGGTTAGGAAGTAAAAGGCGTAAGGGCGTACGACTAGAACTAGATTTTAAGTTGAATAGAGTTGAATGACTGACTAATGTAGTAGGTCTTGAACCTAGTAATGACTTGAATGTATGGATTGCTAGATAATAGCGGGAACCCTGGTCTCAGTATAAATAAAGGAGAATTGGATTAGTTAATAAAGTCATGAATATTGAACTAGATTTTAGACCCCTTGGGGTTGAGTGTGTGATCCTAAATTGAATACTTGAATTTAATAATATGGCTTGTTAATGCCTAATTAAATAATCCATGGATTGGTCTTAAGACATGTTGTAAATTATGAAACCAATGAATCATATCTACTTGTTATTTGGTGTGTTAAAGAATGGTTGTTATTTACATGGAATGATTAACTCGAGTTGACCAAGTATTTGGTGATTGTCTATTGTTGTAATGAATACCTAAGGAATATAATTGTTAGATGATATCCTAAGTATTAATCACATATAATGAGGTCATATTAAAGGCTTGTTGACTTGTTGAGTGTACGAGAATGATTGCTTATTCTTATTGTGGTTGTGATTGTTGTGGTATCGATTATTATTATGGGATGTAACGATATTTGGACATCTTTATGAGATTGTCTTCTATAATTTATTGCATGGTTGGCTCGAGTACCATGCCTCGTACAACTCATTACATGGTTGGCTAATGTACCATGTCTGGTATAGATTTATTGCATGGTTGGCTCATGTACCATGCCTGGTACATATTTATTACTTGGTTGGCTCGGGTACCACTCCTGGTATAGATTCATTGCATGGTTGGATCGGGTACAATGCCTGGTATAGATTCATTACATGGTTGGCTCGGGTACCATGCCTGGTATAATATTGTATTGATATTCATTACATATTAGTTCCTTGAGTGAACCAGATTTATCTGTTGTTGATATTTATTGTATATTGGTTCCATGAGTAGACTGAGTATTATCATGGTTATTGTTGTGGGTTCCTTGAGTGAACTGTATTATGATGTTGCTTGCTATATTTGAGATTCAGGTTGTTAGAGTCATGGTTGTTGACTTGGATATGGTTAGACTCATGGTTTGTTGACTTGGATATTTGCTAGAGTTAGGGTTGTAGACTCAGTCATGATTTGACTTGACTTATTGTCTCTTGCCTTGTACTTAACTGAAGTTGTAGAGTTACTTAAAAGAGCTAAGTGTCATAAACTGGAGGTACTTTATCATAATGTATGTCCACAATTGTACTTGTTACAAGCTGATGATTATTGACTTCCATTTATCACTAGGTTAATCAAGACGTAAGTGAAATAGAGTGGCTTATAATAACTATTAGGGTTAATCTTTAACTTGATGTGAAGGTGATGAATGATCAACAAGAATAAGAATAGGAATATTTTAAGGTAACACAAGTGGATAATAGTGTTGTAGATTAAATTGCTATATAAGTTGGTATATTTTCTCTTGTGATTTCTATATTATGCTTACGTTATCTAACCCTGGTCGGTCAATGATACTTACAATTACGTGTTATTTGTACTGATTCTACTCTTGATATACCTTTTTTGGGTATAGTCTGATTGCAGAATTAGTTGTTGTTTCTCAGGTGATGCGGATAGCAGTATCCAATAACTTCTACTTGTCTCTTTCCTATGGTGGAAGCTATGTCTTATTTTACTTGTATTTCTCCTTAGAACTCTTGTATCTGTTTAGACTAGTTCCTAGGGAAGGTTTTATTCGTACCTTGTATTAGAATCATTGTTCAATTTTTTGGTAACTGGTTTAAATATTAAAGGCAATTTTTATGTTCTTATTTATTTTTTTCATGCCATTTGAAATGTTGTGGTAAGGGTTCTTCTATCTAGGTGCTTAGAGTAGGTGCCCACATGGCCCGATAGTTGGGTCGTGACATTAGCCTTTGGGCTTACTTGTGATTTTGTGTGTTATAGATATCGGTTGTTTACATGAAATGATGAACGTTTAAATTGACTGAGTGTCTAGATAAAGTGTGTACTTGCATATTGGTGCACTGTGTTGATCCTAAATTGATAACTGATTTGAATGATGAGTGTTCTCATGTTTTGCTTGAATGAATAAGTTAGGTATACATAAACTGATTAATGAACTGAATGAATAAGTGTACGTGTGATTTAGTACACTATGTATATCCTGAGAGATATGACTGAGAACCATAGGTTCATTGATACATGTACTTATTTTGGGATTGGGTACCACGCTGGTACAGGTTGACACTAGTACTTATTCTGGATCAGGTACCATACTGATACAGGTTGATATTATTACTTATTCTGGGATTAGGTACCACACTGATACAGGTTAATACTGTCACTTATTTTGGGATCGGGTACCACGAGCTGGTATAGATTGATATTATGCCAATGAAAAATGGTTTCAGGGGGTACATGGACTCTGGTGTGTCCCCTACTGGTCAGGGGTAGATGGGAATAAATAAGACCCTTTAACATGTGTGTACATATTTATATTTATGTTATCAATATTGTGAGATGAGACTAAGGTTACTTCAGTAGTGCTCGAGTGAGCTGGGTGAGCCTTGATGGGACCTTGAGATGGGTAAGTTATAGAGACCATAAGTCTGAGATATTGTGTGGGCATGAGATCTACACTGTTTTTGATTGCATTTGATTTGAGTATTTCATATGATTTGGTGCATATTAGTGTATGATTTGTCTTGGTTGGTTTATTTGATGATTGTTGGTGACTACTATGTACTTGACTGTGATATTTGATGTTTATGGGTGTCTTTTAGACTCTTGGTGGCTATACTTGATATGCCTACATGAATAATTATTAATATCCTAAATGGCAAGGGTAAAACAGGTGAAACTTATCCTTGTAACTATGTTAAAGGAGTTAGAGATAATTATTAAAGTTAATCAGAATGTAGAAGGTTAATTCAATTATTGGGAATTGAAGTAGAGTGATGAACGAGGTAGGAACTTAGCGGAAAGAAGGCGAAAGTGGTGTGAATTTAGTTGTTAGTTATCATGTTTATCTTGTTGACTTTATATGTTGTTGCATGATCTAATCTTAGTGGGACGATGATACCTACCAGTATGTATAGTTGTGTTGATTCTACTCTTGCTACATCCATTTTGGAGTGTAGTCATGTTGCAGACCAGTTGAAGTTCTTATGTGAAGCAGTGAGTATTCATCAACAACTTCTGCTCATCCTATTCCTACGGTGGGAGTTGTGACTTTTGTTTTGTCCTTCATTATATTAGAAGCTTGTATACATGTCTTGACTAGGTCATTGGAAAGATGTTGTTCTTTTATTGTATTGTAAAAAAAAAATTGTAAGATTTTGTTAGTAATTCAATGGTTTAATAAAACTTTTTTTAATGACTTCCGCATATTTATGGTTGGGTGGTACAAGATTCTCCTATCTAGATATACTAGAGTAGGTGCCCACATGATCTTCCTAGTTGGGTCATGATATTTAGTATCAGAGCCAAGGTTACCGGTCTCACAAGTACAAGAATAATGTCAAGTAGAGTCCTGCAGATTGGTGTGTTGACGTCCACATTAAATCATCGAGAAACTATGAGGCATGTAGGAGTTGTTTCACTTTTTGCTTCCCTATCATGATGTCCCAGCATATTGTCTCCCTGAGTTGAGTTCAATTGGTAGCTGGCCGATCCCAATTGATAACTCGATGCAGAGAGTTGGTATTTGAATGGATTGAATTGGTATCTAGCCAATTCCAATTAGTATATGACTATGAGAGTTGCGATAAAATATGAGTATTGGTTTCTTTGAAGTGTCCATAATAAGTGTTGCTTGAAATGTTGATTGAAAATTTTCTTTTGTGTTAAGATTATAAGATAACTAGATAAATAAGTTACACTTATGCTATGATTGCTATTTTCATAGTTGTTTGTGAGGTGGGTTATACTATTATTGCTTACGTGATTGTATATGGCATTATTGCTTGTGATTTTTTCACTTGTTAACCTTATTGAATTACTTGCCATGAGGTTATGGCTGTGATTTCAGAGTGGAGGCTATGGTGATACCAGATAATATTTATGTGCTCTTATTGTAAACTCTCATGCCCACACAATTGCTGCTACTAATTGGTTATTGACTATACATGGTTGTTGTGGAAAAAACATACATATGTATATTGGGCGTAGAAGGGGGATCTAGTCGTTGATTCACATAGTTGGAGTAAGGAAAGATTGGTGAGTGGCTATTGTGAGTTCTAGCACGGTTAGAGCAAGACTAATGACTTATTATGTCAACTTGGTGACTTGCATGTCCTTAAGATTACGGATGTGGTTGGTATTAACGTAATAAAGAAGGTATGTGTGTAGTGACTTATTCCGTAATTACGGGTAAACTATTTATGCAAAATTTCATGTTAGAAAACTTCCGGGTTTGGGAATTGGAAAATTTTAGCTAGGCTAGTCTCGAACGAATTCTAAGTGAGGTATGGTTTAGGAAAATCAGAGTGAGAATTGGCTAGAATATTTTAGGATGAGCTAGTTTTCTCGTTAGCCAAGACCTTAAGGAGTCCAGTGGACTTTTCAAAAGTGAATTCGGGTGAGTAGAACTCTTGATATCAAAGTTGACGTAAAAGGATTGGTTTGAAATGATAGGTTTTGATGTGTGTCGTAAAATAGGCATATTTGAGAGAATTTCTGAGATTCTGTCCCGTGTCAACTGCTATAGCGGTTGACACCACACTACCGCAATGACAGCTATAGCAGAGAAATTCCTGCTATATCAGAAGTCAAAGTCGGTTAGCATCGCCATAGAGGTCGAGTCTGCTATAGTGGTGCTACTATAGCATTGTATGGACCGTTATAGCAGAATAAGTCACTGTAAATGTAGAAACTTCCAAAAAAAATGTTCAGAATTGTTCAAGAACTTTTTGGGGAAGGGAATAAGGCGAATGGAGGCGATTTTCATTGATTTTCCTCCAAACTCCATAAAAAAGGTAAGGTTTTTGCTACCCACTTTAGTATTTCGATTTCCGAACCTTAGAAACTATATCTCAGGCTTGGGGGAATGTTTGGATTGACCTAGGATAATAGAATCAAGTGGAAAAGGGGGGATTCTAGGTGTAGAATTCGTGGGTTATGATTATTATCACTTCTGCATGATTAAATCGCTGTTATTTACTTAATGTACTCGTTAAATGGTAGTTTTTAGGTGAATTAATGGTGGGAAAGCCCTGGGGTGGGTGGAATGATCATAGGTTGGTCTGGGGATTAGGATTTGAGTATAATTCGGGTATTATTAGGCCATTCGGATTAATTGTAGTGTTTGTAATTGGTTTTAGACCAAGAACAAGCAAAAGCTTCAAAAAACGAGAAGGGTCTGGTCCATTAGAGTTTTCAAGCTATTCGAGGTAGGTGATGATTATTATTTTCCCAATACAAATATGTGTTCATGTAATTGTAGCTTAGTATTATGCGTACATTGCATGCTTAAGGAGTGAATTTGTGAATGCCTAATTATCTGGGTGTCAATTATGTGAAATGAACTTGGTCTGCTTGCTTGTTTGTTTTACAAGTTTGTTTTGTTCATTGAATATTAGCTTGTTGGATTGTGTGTGACATTAGGTTGGCTCGAGTATCACGCCTGGTACGGGATACTTACCAGTTGGCTTGGGTATCACGCCTGATATAGGTTCTTTAATGGTTGGCTCAGGTATCACGCCTGGTACGAGTTTATTTATATTGTTGACTGTATTTCACTACAAAAAAAATGCGTTATTGCGGCGGTTTTTTTTACGTAATGCGGCAGTTCAAAACTGCCATAATGCACTATAACGGCGTATTGCGAAAATGCCTCAATCCCGTCTGCCACAAACGTATTACGGCGTTTATTCAGAAAACGCCATAATTGTATATATCAAACCGCCGTTATATCACGTGGTTGATGCGGCATTTTTGTTTGCATAAAGTGGCGGTTCTAAACTGCCGTAATTGTTAAAAAAATTCAGAAACAATTTTCATAACCGCCGCAATGTTCCTGTTTCCTTTTATAACTGCAGAAATATATTGCAATAATTAAATTTTTCAATTTTTTCAATTTTGTCAATCCACATTTACATCCTATTGCACCCTATACATTTGAATTCCTACAACATCATAGTAATTTTAACACAACATAAAATATCAAATAAGCAAAATATTCATCACATATATAAAACAAAAATACTCCAAAATTACATTAAAATACTCCAAAATTACATCAAAGTACTGATTTTTTGAAATGATATTAATTCCAAGCTCCAAAATTACATCAAAATACTAATTTCAAAGTGCTATTCAACAAGAATACCCAAAGAAGATTCTAAAATGATTTCTAATCGGTGCTCGGTCCATGTGAAGATCTTGGTCCGATTGGTGACTGATGTGCCCCACTTTCTACACTTGATGCCTGAAAAAGAAAAATATTATCAAGCTAAAGAAAGTATTTCTGAAATATTGAATGTCACAAGCCATTGTACTTTAGAAAGTAAGAACTAAAACAAAGGTACAAAAAGTAGAGAAAAAGTTTAGGATAAGCAGAGAAGAGGAACAATAATATATGGCTTAGCTGCTATAGCAGATATTAAAGTTTCTTTTGCAGCAGAGCAACACTTGGAAAAAGGATTACAGCACCATCAACATGAACGACCACTTAAGTACAAAGATTCAAAATGGAGAGGCTTCACAAATCACTCACTTATTTTCCAAGATAACGGAAGTCTATGATGAATTTATCCATCCTTGGCTTTAATGCAGACTCAGCCTTCTACATGAATTAGACGAAATATGCCATAAAAGGTTAAACTTACCTCTGTATACTCCGCCAAAAGCGTTATGAACTAGGCTAATATTGTCATTAGTAAGTTACTCGTAAGTTCAGACTCGAACAATAATGTTGTTGTACTGCATTTCTACTGAAGAACCACATATCTGATTAGCTTGATGCAACTATCAAGGAACAAAATACATACATTTTCTGCCACAAAACTCATGTTGAAGTATAATGATAATAAACTAATGCGCCTATCAGTGCAGTTTATGAAATTTATAAACTAATGCACCTACCAGAGCATGTATTTCATGGGAAATAAATTAATGCCAGCCGACGTCTCTCTATCTATCTATAAAAAGACCCCTTATCTACTTTTATAACCAGCTTGAAATTCAACCAAAAAAAACATTATTTGCTCTTTTTTCATTTCCAGAAATATCAGGATTCTGTTGTTTGTCCTAATGTTCAAGTTCAAATCCAGACAAGGGTAATGTTAAAGCCCTCAACTCCTACCCCAAATCATCTTTGTACCCTCAAACTTTCATCGTTCAATCAGACAGATGCTAATAACTATGTGCCAATCCTGTTTCACTATTTGGGAAGTAGTGAATTTGCAGAAAATAATACTGATAAGCTGCAGAAATCATTGGATGTGGGCCTTTTATAGAGGTTGTAAGCTACAAGAGAAAAAAACATCACCACAAGACACCAAAATAGACGCATGATGACAAGAAACAGCAACATTTTATTTTCAAAAGGATCATAAAAGATTTACAAGATTCCGACATATATAAATCTTGCTAGTTGAAAGGTAGACATGTTGATGATATTCAGAGACTGGGAACGCAGGAATAGCACAAGAAATGACTATAAGTACCTACAGATGCATATTAGCCAAATCTGCTCACATGAAAAAATGGCTATTATAGAAAGGAAACCAAAGATCAGAAGATAGGTAGAAATACATATCCCATGGAACATACAAGAGGTAAATCCTACTATTTTGGGATAATTGAATTGGACTGGGTTCCTTGCTAGACTTTGCAATTGTAATGTTTATAATAAATTCAAGATGAATATCTATAACGGTCATACCTGTGGAGGAGGTAGAAATAAGTGAGCAAACTCTTCAGGGATATTTCCTATGTTCCTTTGATATAAGCTAAGTAGCGCATTTAATTGTGATTTCACACTCGTCATTTCCTGCTGCCACTCTGGAGTTGGAGCGCTAGTGTTAGATGAACGCACATTAACAGGATGAAATCTCCTAGATGTCCGTTTGAATACCATTATTGGAACAACACCCAAGCCTAACCCTCTAACACGGCCCGGATGTTCAGGACCGAGTACTATACCAAGTGTATCATTAGATGAAATTTCAGCAAGACTTTCTGGTCTTTGACTTTGGATTTCTTCAATTTTCTCCTGTGCAAAAGAAAACCAAGCATGAACGACACAATTTTCTCTTTTTTCTCATTGCTTGGCCTTATAACTACCAACTTAGAAACTATAATTCTTTTGAAAATACTTGCAGCAAACAAAGTGTAACTAAAGTGGACAAGGATAGTTGCAGAATAAGAACTACAGAGATCACATTTCGGAGCTACTGTACAATCACATAGTCATAAATTCTATGTATACTTTTGGTTAAAAGCGCCTATTCCCAGCTAGGATATTTCTTTGGTTTGAAAGATTTGTTTTTATTTTAGTCCTCCAAAGAGAGAGTCGTGAATCAGAATGGTGAATTTGGAAGAAAGGACTATGAACTGGCTGAATTTATGAGTTTTTCTTTTAGTCCTCCAAAGAAAGTCTTCATGTGTTCATGTTGTGCCATTATTTGAGCTATTACTGCATCATATCTTTGGTATCATTTACAGCTTTTAATTAATGGGCTATCATCCAATATTAAAATATTTAACATCATTTCCACATGAACAACCAAACATATAAATCAACAGTAATCCAGAACAAGTTCAATGACTCTTTTCTGCATTAAGAAGTCCCAAGCAGATGTGTAACTCAATTCAAACAAGTTGTCATCAGCTGTTGTTTTAAAATCAAACAAGTTGTCATTTCAGGTAATACCAACAAGAAGAATAATTCTTTTCTTCAGTCTACTCGAGTAACCATGTATAAAAAGAATACTTACTCCAATCTCCCTAGCCACCTCAGTTACATAACTTCCATCTTTTCTCTTATGAGTCTCAGTCCACATTTTGCCTCGATCGACATCTTTTCCCTTTGCCTTCTGAAATTTTCAAATTGTAAAATATTAGTAATTAATTAAGAATATACTGATCTAAGCACATCATATTAATCTACCATTTCAGCCCTTCTTCTAGCCAAACTCTTAGCACCTCCAGTATGAGGAATTTGTTTTTGTCAAATCTGTTGATTCTTCTTGCAAAGTCTCTACAAGTTATATAAGAATAATATGAACAGTTAACTTCAGGCCATTATGAATAGTTAACTTTAGGCAAGTTAGGAAAGAAGCAGTAGAAAGAAGAAGAAAAAATCTATAACAGTGGCAGAGAAGAAGAGCAGTAAAAAGAAGGAAAAAGAAGCCACAGCAATGGTAGAGAAGAAGAAGCAGTAGAAAGAAGAAGAAGTAGTATTAAGTACGTTTGTTTTCTCGTCAGAGTGATAATTGACAAACAGTGCCCATTGATCCATGGGTATGCCATTCGGAGATTTCTTGATGATCTCTTCTTTACTCAATAATGGGTCATTTGCCGCACGCCATAATTTATGCCTGTGGTCCCTCCACTTTTTATTAAGATTACCGGCAGCCCAACTTTTTGCTATTTGTCGATCAATCCTAAAGAGAAATCGAGCCTTCAAGAAAATGATATTAGTTTAATGCAGTTTTACATATATAACTAAAAGATGCAAATTAATAAAAAAAAATTACAAGGCAGTACCATTAGGATTTCATCAAAAACGCGATCCACCCAAGAATTAGGCATGTCTGGCCATTTCTTAAAGCCGATAGGGAAGTACAGAGGATTTGTGGCAAGCTGTCCCATAACTCCCGCAATTATGCCGGCTTCTTTTTCAATAGGTACACCATATTCATCACATTCTACAATTATCCGTGATCCATTTTCCAAGTTGTGGACATCCTTAACCTTCAATCTGACCATTTTTGTTACTTGATGTTGATCTAAAATAAAATAAAGATCAAGTTTATGTACCTATAACAGCAAAATTACAACAAAATATCATATTTTATGTACCTATAACATCGACAAGCCAATTATGATTGTCTTCTTCATCATTATGATTGATTGGCTGCGAAGAAGAGACTCCATCGGATATAGATGGAACGGGAAACTGTGAAGAGACTCCATCAGATGATGAAGATGGAACCTGTTGACTTGTTTTTGATTGTGATGATGAAGCTGAGGCTTGAGCCTGAGTTTGAGACTGTGATGATTGTCCTACCGCAAGTGAAGAGCTCCCGCCTGATTTGAACATATTTTTATATCGATTTTGCTTCGGCATCTCTGCATACATATTAAAAAAGTTGTAAGTTTGCACACATAGCCAATTGCAGTAAAAATAGAATCAAGATAGTACTGAAGTAAAATCGATCCAGATGCAAGTAATTACAGTAAAACTAGAATCAAGACAAATATAAGTAAATAAAGTAAAAATGAGCCAGATCCAAGTAATTAATACGATAAAGTGAAGAACTCAACTTAGTCGTTACAAATGGTGGGACAGAATCAAACATAATAGCACACTCTTTTGTTGATTTAGTGTTCATTTGATGCTTTCAAAATATTAGTCATGATGTCTAAGACTTCTAAGATGAAATTAAGTTGATTCACAAAAGATCATATAAGAGAAGTTCTACATACTTTGGCAATATCCTAGCAGAGTTTAATGCTTAACCAGACCACGTGCAAATGGTGCACCTAGACAGGACTAGACACTTACATACAGTAGCAATCACACAGGCCTGACTAAGCTTAGGCTTAAACAAAGTAGCAATCAACTAAGAAGTAATAGAATGTCACACAGTATTCACATCAAATGAAGAATGTCACCCAACTTAGCTCAGTAAATAGGTTTCAAACTCGTGACTTGTGTGTAGTACCTTAGCCATTGAATCAAAATCTTGCGGCTACTGAATAGAAGTGGTTTAATAATTCTATCAGAAAAGCAACAATAACTATCCTGGTACTTACAGATTATGCTCAGTGGACAGATTTACTTACTGACAAATTACAAGACCTTCAAATGAGACTTTGATCCCTCGGCTACCTATCAAGTCCATATATGATGTTAGCATACAACCCAAAAAACAAAAATGCAGCAAAAAATAAATTGAACCATAACTTAAAAAAATTAGGAGAAACTTTGCATACAAAAGAAAAAACTAGCAACACATAGCAAAAAAATCAACATATGAAAATCGAACAAGCATTCTCCTTAGAACAGAAAATAAAACAATCGGAGTTTCTGAGTAAATAAATCGAACATGCATTCTCCTTAGAACAGAAATTAAAAAAATTGTTACAATCAAACATGCATGAAATCAAACAAATAGAAAGAGCACATTTAGAACAGAAATTCACACAATCAGAGTTTCTGAGCAAATAAATCAAATATGCATTCTCCTTAGAACAGAAATTGGGGAAATTGGTACAATCAAATATGCATGAAACCTAACAAATAGAAAGAGCATATTTAGAACAAAAATTCGAACAATCGGAATTCCTGAGCAAATAAACCAAATGAATTCTCCTTAGAGCAGAAATTGGGGAAATCGCACAAGCTGGAACTTACCGAAAATTGAGAGAATCACACAAGTTGTTTTCACAAGCTGGAGAATCGCAATATCTTAGAGAATCGCACAAGCTGGAGCTTGCCAAATTGAACTCTAAAACTTCAGGGCTAAGAGATAAGAGCTAAGAGCTGGAGCTGGGGAAATCCAGAGCTGAGAGCTGAGAGCTGGGGAAATTGATACCAGTTCACATCTTCGGAGTTCTCAAATCGATACCCAGTTCACATCTTCGGAGCTAGAGTTAAGAGAGTGTTTGAGAGCTGAGAGAGTGTTTGAGAGAATTAAGAAATATTATACACGACATTACTAAATCAAATATGCTGAAAAAATAATAAAAAGAAATTAGAAAATATTAGCGGCGGTTCGAACCGCCGTAATTTATTTTTCAACCGCCACTATTTAAATTTTTAATATGGCGATGATAAAAACACCGTATTATATTATATTGCGGCGGTTGATATAAACCGCCGTAAATAAACCGCCGCAATGTTTTCGATTTTTTGTAGTGAATTTGTCGATGGTTCCATGAGTGGACCGGGTTAATTGTTGAATTTGTAATTGTTGCATAATGCTCCTTGTGTAGACCGGGAATCACATATGAAACACTTACGTGTGAATCTAGGGACCCCTAGTTGGTCTGGGTAAAATGAAAATGGTATATGTTATTGTGATTGTTCATTGTTTGAGGTAGTTGCTGAATCTATTTCATGTGGTTGATAAGTAAAAAAGGGGATTGAGAGTCTGAAGTTATATTGCCAGTTGTTGTTACATGTTTACACTGCTTTACTCAGTTTTTGATTTATTGTTCACATATTATTTATTGGAGTTGGCTGATGATCCTACCAGTACACTGTGGTTGTGTACTGATTCTACACTTGCTTTTTTTCGTGAGTACAGGACATCTTCCGGTGACTACTACGAGACCTTAGCTATAGTCCCGAATATTCCAAATTTCAAGGGTGAGCTGCTTCTTTCAGGCCACCTTATTTTCATCGAGTTTTATGCTAGTCCATTTGTTTTGGACTTAATCATTATTTTTGGGGTTGCATCCCCGTATTCTAGACAATAGTAGATGTTTTGGTACGGTGAGTTTCAGATTCTAGGGGAAATTTCTATAGGAGTATTATGTTTAGTTGTTATTTTAGCTATGGATGCTAGTTACCTAAATACAATTGGTTTTTGAGTTGTTAGCTTTCGCTTGTGTAAGTAGATATTTGGTTCGCTCATCCAGGGATTTGGGTGGGTGTCACTCACAACGGGCTGGGTCGTGACAAAGATGGTATCAGAGCCTTAGCTTCGTTGATCTTGTTGTACCAAAATGAGTCTAGTAGAGTCTTGCAAAACGGTACGGAGACGTATGTACTTTTCTTAGAGAGGCTATAGGACTTTAGGAAACTATCTATTCTTTCTTCCTTAATGCTATAACTTGATTCCAATTGGTATCTGGTAATACAAATTTATATCTAATTTCTTTAACTCTTTTATCCGCAGATGGTTAACACAAGGCATGATAGAGTGAGAGTAACCATTCCGGTGGTAGAACCAAGAGCCAGAGGGTAAGGAAGGGCAGAGGCTAAAGAAGAGCAGCACCCGCAGGGGGTGAAGCTCAGGCAGCTGTTGAACCAAGAATGGTTACTCCTCCCCCACCATAGGGTCATGTTGAGGAGGAGAAAATTGATGTTATTCTTGAGGAGGGCGCGGAACAGGTAGAGGCGACACCAGCTGAAGGTGCAGGCCTTCCCCCTATATCACTGAGGCATTTCAGTAGGTTTGGGATTTTTTGAGTAGGATGGTAGGTGTTGGAGCCACCCCAATAGGTACAGCAGATCAGGTTTTGGTCACTCAGCCTACTGTCACCATAACTCCTAGGATAGATGCGGCATCAGGCACTGAAGATTTCTTCTGTCTGATGCTAGGCCCTATTATGACTGGGAATGAGCATGAGATGCTGACCTAATTTTTAAAACTGAAACCTCCGACATTTAAGGGTATCGAGAAAGAGGATGCATTTCAGTTTATTCTAGACTGTTATGAGAGGCTGCATAAGTTGGGTATTGTGCAGCAGCATGGGGTGGAGTTTATTCGATTTCAGCTTCATGGTGATGGCAAACAGTGGTGGAGAGCTCATGTAGAGTGTCGATCATCAGCTTTACCTCTAATGACTTGGGCACAGTTCCATGTTTTTTTTGGAGAAATATGTGCCTCGCACTTTGAGGGATCGCAAGAAGGATGAATTTCTGGCACTTGAGCAAGGTAACAGGTCTGTTTTATCTTATGAGGCTAAATTTCATGCCTTGCCAGGTTATGCTACTCAACTTTTAGGTACTGAGGAGGAGAGGATTCATCTGTATATGAAGGGCCTGAATACTGAGTTACAGGTATTGTCTGTGCATATGACCTCAACATGAAAGAGTTTTAATGAGGTGACCGATTATGTGAAGAAACTAAAGAGGGTCAGACATGTTGGGCAGGATAAGGTGTTATCCAAGAAGGCCCGGAATGAAGGTAATTTCAGTGATTCATACTCCAGGGGTAACAGCCAACAAGTGTATTCTACTGGTCCTATTCAGTTAGCCCTGCCAGCTTCTACAAGTGGTCGTCTGGAAGCCAGTCAGCAGATCTCAGCTTCTAGAGGCCAGGGGGCTTATTATACTTCTACTAACATCCCTTCTCTTGACTGCTGGTGCTTTCATTATGGGGATCTAGGTCACTTCAAGAGAGAGTGCGCTCATAGGCATACAAGAAATCAGACTCAGCAGCATACTAAGGCTGTGGTTTCGACAAGTGGAGGTGGCTATGGCAAGGGTCGTCCACAGGATGGGCGAGGTGGATTTTAGGGAGGCAGGGGAAATAGAGGAAATAGTGGCTCAGGCAGGGAAGTATCACAGCTAGCCAAAGAGGTTGCTCAGATTGATAAACGGGCTCATTGTTATGCATTCCAGGAAAGTCTAAGCCCGGTGCATCAGATACGATTATAACAGGTACTATTCTAGTCTTTGACTTGATGGTTTCTATATTATCTACCCCAGTTCTACTTATTCGTATGTTTCTGTGATATTTTCTTTGGGTCTAGAATTGGTTTGTGATGTCCTGGATTCCCTTATTTATATTTCTATCCCGATTGGGGAGTCTGTGATAGTAACCTATGTATATCGTACTTGTCCTGTGGTTTTTGTGGGGTTTCAGACTTGGATAGAATTGGTTATTCTAGACATGCTGGATTTTGATGTCATTTTGGGTATGACTTGGCTGTCTCCGTACCATGCTATGTTGAATTATAATGCTAAGACCATGACTCTAAAGATCCCAGGTAAGGATAGACTAGAGTGGGAAGGTGTGTACAGGCCTAAGCCAGCAAATATTATATCCTTCGTCTGGGCTAGGAGGTTAGTGGGGAAAGGTTGTTTGGCCTTCTTGGCTCATTTCTGGGATGTTAGTGTGAAGTCCCCTTCGATTGAGTCAGTTTTGGTAGTTTATAAGTTTCAGGAGGTGCTTTTGGCAGATTTGCCTGGCATGCCTCCGGATAGAGACATTGATTTTTTTTTTATAGATTTGGAGCTGAGTACTCGCCCAATTTCTATTCCTCCTTATCGTATGGCTCCGGCAGAGTTGAGGGAACTTAAGACTCAGCTTCAAGAACTCTTAGATAAGGGATTTATTCATCCCAGTGCTTCACCTTAGGGTGCTCTTGTCTTTTTTGTGAAGAAAAAAAATGGTAGTATGAGAATGTGTGTAGACTACAAACAACTGAATAAAGTCGCCATCCGAAACAAGTATCCCTTTCCCAGCATAGATGACCTCTTCGATCAGTTGCAGGGTGCTTTCGTATTTTTGAAAATTGACTTAAGGTCAGGGTACCATCAACTAAAGATCAGGCCTGAGGATACACCTAAGACGACATTCAGGACTCGGTATAGGCATTATGAGTTCCTGGTAATATCGTTTGGGTTGACCAATGCGCCTGCAACTTTCATGAGTTTGATGAATGGGTCTTCAAATCGTATCTGGACTCTTTTTTGATTGTGTTTATAGATGACAATTCTAATTTACTCCAAGAGTAGGAGGAGCATGCAGAGCATCTTCACATTGTCCTCGAGATTTTGAGGCTCTAGAAATTATATGCCAAGTTTTCCAAGTGTGAATTTTGGTTGTGTTCAGTTGCTTTCTTAGGGCATGAGGTTTCAGAAAAAGGGGTGATGGTGGATCCTTAAAAGATTGAGGCAGTCAAGAGTTGGGTCCGTCCTAGCTCTATGACCGAGATTAGAAGTTTTGTGGGGCTTGCAGGCTACTATCATAGGTTTTTCAAGAATTTTTCATCCATTGCTGCTTACTTGACTAGATTGACTCAGAAGGAGGTACCTTTTGTTTGATCCGACAAATGTGAGGAGAGATTTCAAAAGATCAAAACACTTCTGACCAGCTCCCATCCTATCATTGCCGGTGGAAGGTAATGATTTTGTTGTATTTTGTGATGCTTCACATTCGGCTTTGGGTGTTGTGTTGATGCAGGATAGGAATGTTATAGATTATGCTTCCAGGCAGTTGAAGCCCCATGAAAAGAACTACCCAACCCATGATTTAGAGTTGGTAGTGGTGGTCTTTGCGCTAAAGATATGGAGACACTACCTTTATGGTATTTAGTGTGAAGTATTCACAGTGTGCAACATGTGTTTACTTAGAAAGATTTGAATCTGAGGCAGAGGAGGTGGATTGAACTGTTGAAGGACTATGATATAACCATCCAGGATCATCTGGGCAAGGCTAATATGGTGGCAGATGCATTGAGCCGGAATGCAATTAGCATGGGCAGTTTGGTTTGCTTGGGAGTGTCCAAAAGACCATTGGCTAGGGAGATTCAAGCTCTAGAATTTAAGTTTGTGCAGTTGAGCATCTCAGAATAGGGTGGGGTGTTGGACAGTGTTGAGTTTAAACCCACATTCATAGAAGAAATTGAAACAAAATAGTTTCAGGATGCACAGTTGAACAAGCCTCGGAGCAAGGTGGTATCTGGAGAGTTCGGGGATGCCATGTTGGATGTTGGCGGGGTGATGAGTTTCTGAGGGAGGATTTGTGTTCCTCGAGTTGATGACTTGATCCAGAATATGTTGGCAGAGGCTCATGGTTCACGGTATTCCATGCATCCACGTGTAACCAAAATATACCGAGACTTGAAGCGACTTTACTGGTGGCCAGGTATGAAGAGGGACATAGCTGACTATGTGGCTAAGTGTCAAAATTGTCAGCAAGTTAAGTATGAGCATCAAAGGCCTGTAGGGTAGCTTCAGAGAATGCCCATTCCCGAGAGGAAGTGGGAAATGATAGTCATAGATTTCGTGGCAGGTCTTCCTAAGACCTTGGGCAAGTATGACTCTATCTGGGTCATCGTGAACAGGTTGACCAAGTCAGCTCATTTCATTCCGGTCAGGGTGAATTACAATTCACAGCAGTTGGACAAGATCCACATTACGAAAAATGTGAGATTGCATGGGGTTCCACTCTCCATCATTTCAGACAAGGAACTCAATTTACTTCCAAGTTCTAGGCAAGTTGCACAAAGAGTTGGGCACTTAACTCACTTTTAGCACAATATTTCATCCTCAGACAGATGGTCAGTCAGAGAGGATGATTCAGGTGTTGGAGGACATTCTGAGAGCGTGTGTAATCAATTTTGAGGGCCATTGGGACCAGTTTTTACCATTGTATGAGTTCTCATACAACAACAATTATCACTCTAGTATCAATATGGAACCATTCGAGGCACTTTATGGGAGAGGATATAGATCACCTATAGGATGCTTTGAGGCAGTCGATGTGAAACCTTTGGGCATGGACTTGGTGAAGGAAGCTTGGGAAAAAGTAAGGGAAATTCAGACCAAGCTGCTAGCGGCCCAAAGTAGGCCAAAAGAGTATGCAGATTGCAAGGTGAAGGACATGGCATTCCAGGTTGGTGAACAGGTTCTGTTGAAAGTGTTACCAATGAAGGGAGTAATGCATTTTTGCAATAAGGGCAAGCTTAGCCCTCAGTATATCGGTCCATTTGAGGTTCTCGAGATGGTAGGGCCAATGGATTACATGTTAGCACTACCGCCTAGTTTTTTTGAAGTCCATCCAGTCTTCCATGTATCCATGCTAAAGCGGTACCATGGGGATGGGGAATATATCATTAAGTGGAATTCGATCTTGCTAGACAAGGATCTTCAGTACGAAGAGGAGCCAATTGTGATTCTAGATTGAGATGTCCAAAAATTGAGGACAAAGGAAATCAGGTCAGTAAAAGTCCAGTGGAAGCATCATCTGGTTGAAGAAGCCACTTGGAAAACCAAGAAAGACATGCAGGACAAGTACCCACACTTGTTTGAGGATTCAGGTACTACACTTTTTCTCTTTTAAATCATCTTTTTCGAGCTTGATCATTCGTGTCACGTCCGGAGGTTACCCCCTGGACGCAACACGGGACTTACGGCCACAAGTTCCCTAAGCTAACCCTTGGTCAAAGCATACTCAAGCATAATAAAAGATAAGCAGAAGCATACTAGATAAATCTAAAATCACATAAATGGATTATCAGTCGAATAAGAGTAAGAAATCCAAAAAGGAACTCGATAAACTGTCTATGTCTGAAAAGCCTCTATTTATGACAATAAGAGTTGCTAGGAAAAGACCCTAGCTAACTTGAAGTACGAAAATAAATAACCAACACAAAATAAGAATATAACTAGTCCTCAACCTAAGAGGACTCTCCAACAACTGACAGAGAGTGGCATGTAAGCTCTAGCCACGGGTCTGAGAAGAGACACTTGAATCTGCATCATCAAAGGATGCAGTGCAAGATATGCGTCAATACTATGGAATGTACCGAGTATATGAGATATGCATGAACATGGCAAAAAAATGCTAAATGTTCTTTAACAATCAAAATCATGCTTTAAAGGTAAAGCTGGATGCAAATGACTCTATGAAATACCACAAGCTAAAAACATGATCATAAACGAAGAGTCTGAAATCTGAATAAGAGTCAAATACATTTTTAAAGTATAAACTGTTTTTGTGGGAGGTTCTCTAATCGACATAGACCATGTGATCTACATGGAATCCTATGTATACACCCCATCGAGAGGACCCAATATACCTTGCCAGTGTATAACGGTATGACTGTGGCGTGATCACTAAATCTGATGCCCAACTGAGAGTACTTAGAACCTACGGGGGCACGTAGTTTTGGGACTAAGGGTACTCTCATCCTGTCCAACTCGGTGCTAATACTACTCCCAAATCATATACATATAGCTCATAAGTTCATGAAGGTATAATCGAATACCAAATCTCATTTGAAAAGCATCAAGACACGTCGGGTACCACAAAATTCTCATATCATAGGTTCTTGAAGTACATCATAGCCATAATTCAAATCATACTTTTCTTTCTAAACTCATACTTGAAGAATTATGCATGCAATTTCATAAACTCATAAGGTCATGATATCTAATCATGTCCAAGTTCACTTGAAAACATGCAATTCAATGGAATCATGCTAGAAATCAACTTCAATGCTTGGGCTTTTAAATCTAATAAAGGAATCATGATTAAATCATAAATAAGTAATAAGTAACCATGAATTTAAGCACAGGAACTGATTTCATAAGTTTCCCCAATTTAGATCAAAACTCTAATTTCATAATTCAAAATAAGAATTGAGGGGTTTTGGGTACAAGGGTGAGAGGAACCCATTGCTGAATACCCACATACCTTGATTGAAGATAACCCACTTGAAATTGAAAAGATTTAGGAGGCTTAATCTTGGAGCTTGAGACTTAGAGCTTGGAGAAGAACTTTTTCCTTTTTGGGAGTTGAATGAAGATTTTAGAAGGAACATAGGATAATGAGGGTGAAAATCCTTCTTGAAATAGTCAAAACGACATTATTTAGGAGTTAAAAGGGTGAGTAATGACTAAAATACCCCTGGGACATAATTAAGAAAAACTAAAAAAAAGGGTCGGCTTCAGGAATCACAGGTCAGTTCCATGGGTCGTCGCTTCAACCATGACCCGTGGTTCCAACTCTTAGTGCCTGGCCAACTAATCAAGCTGCAGAAGGTAATCTATGGGTTAACAGGATGGACCCGTAGAATGGATGACGGGTCATCAATTGGACTGGTCGTTGTTAGGGACCTAACTGGTCTCTGGATCAAACCACAACTTAGAAGGATGGTCCGTCGTTTGAACGACGGGCCGTAGAACAAAGTCGTCATCTCTGAAGAGCTTGTCATTCCTCTGATATGGTTCCACAAGTTGACAGGACAGACCATAGTCTGAACCACAGTCTGTAGAACCAACTCGTGGTTCTCAGACCAGAGTCTGGATAAACAGAAGGCAAACCACGGTTCCATTCCTTGGCCCGTGGTTCAAACCACAGTCCGTGGTTTAGACCTGTTATTCTTGGAAACATGAAAATTTTCTGAGCTTCAGACTTAGATAGCTGGTTTGATTTTCGGGTTGTTACAATATCTCCTCCTTGGGATCATTCGTCCTCGAATGAAGACTAATCAAGGGAAAACTGAAGAGAAAACAGCCCAACCAGTCAACAAAATATGGAAATCAAGGAATAAACATGAAAAATTGAACTTTTCACTTAAATCATGATTGAATCAACTTCGAAAACTTGAATGCATGATAAGATCATGAAGGGAACTGATGGAGTTGATTCGGAGGTACATAGTAAGGATAAAGCGAATACCTCAAGCTGAAACAGATTCGGAAGGGAAAAGATGAGGATATTTGGCCTTCATGGCCTCTTTCGCTTCCCAAGTAGCTCCTTCAACATGCTGATTCCTCCAAAGGACTTTTACTGAAGTGACTTCTTTGTTTCTCAACCTCTGGATCTGAAGATCAAGGATCTCTACGGGAACCTCCTCATAGGTGATACTATCCTTCACACCTACATCCTCCAAAGGAACAATCAAGGTCAGATCACCAACACACTTCTTCAACAAGGAAACATGGAAAACTGGATGAACCGCTTCTAACTCTGTTGGCAAATCCAACTTACAAGCAACCTTACCAACTCTCCTCAAAATCTGATAAGGACCTATAAAATGAGGACTAAGCTTTCCTTTCTTTCCAAATCTTATCACACCCTTCATGGATGACACCTTTAGGAAAACCAATCATCAACTTCAAATTCCAACTCCCTCCTTCTCACATCCACATATGATTTCTGTCGACTCTGAGCGGTCTTCAACCTTTCCCGAATAAGCTGAACCTTCTCCATGGTCTCATGCACAGAATCTGAACCAATCAAGGCTGCCTCACCAACCTCGAACCAACAAATAGGAGATCTACACCTCCAACCATAAAGTGCCTCATAAGGAGCCATCTGGATGCTAGAGTGAAAACTATTTTTGTAGGCAAACTCGATAAGACGTAAGTGATCATCCCAATTACCTTTGACATAAATCACACAGGCCCTCAACATATCCTCCAAACTCTGAATAGTACGCTCTGTCTGGCCATCTGTCTGAGGGTGAAAAGCTATGCCAAGATTCCCCTGAGTACCAAGACCTCTCTGAAATGACCTCCAAAATTGAGATGTAAACTGAGGACCTCTATCAGAAATGATAGACAAAGGGACACCATGCAATCGGACTATCTCCCGGATGTAGAGTCTAGCATAATCAACTGTTGAATCCTTAGTCTTAACAGCGAAGAAGTGGGATGACTTGGTCATCGATCGACAATCACCCAAATTGAAGCATGTTGCCTTCGAGTATGAGGCAAACTCGTAATGAAATCCATATTGATCGCTTCCCACTTCCAAGTAGGAAGGTCAATATCCTGAATCATGCCACCCAGTCGCTGATGCTCTACCTTTACTTGCTGACAGTTGGGACACTTAGCCACAAAGCCGGCTATATCCCTCTTCATACCATTCCACTAATAGACTTTCTGTAGGTCACGGTACATCTTGGTGGTACTGAGGTGAATGGAATATCGGGAACTATAAGCTCAGTCAAAATCTGCTGTCTCAACCCATCTACATCTGGAACACATAATCGACCCTGATAACGAAGCACGCCATCTCTCCCTTAGGAGAAAACCTCAACCCTTTGCTGATGGACTGCACCCTTTAGCTGAATAAAAATTGGATCACTGTTTTGCATTGCCTTCACCTCAGCTACCAAGGATGACTTGGAACCATTCTGAACAATAACACCACATTCAGTAGAGTCTATAAGTCGCACTCCCAATCGGGCAAGTCGATGAACATCTTTCACCAATTCTTTCTTCCCATCTTCAATCAAGGCCACACTACTCGTGGATAGTCTACTAAGTACATCTGCCACAACATTGGCCTTACCCGGATAGTAAAGTACACTCATGTCATAATCTTTAAGAAGCTCAAGCCATCTTCTTTGTCGCAAATTCAATTCTTTCTGAGTAAACACATATTGGAGACTCTTGTGATCGATGAACACATCCACATGAACTCCATACAAGTAATGTCTCCAAATCTTCAAAGCAAAGACCACGGCTGCTAACTCATGATCATGGGTAGGGTAGTTCATCTCATGAGTCTTAAGCTGTCTAGAAGCATAAGCAATTACCTTTCCTCGCTGCATCAACACACAACCTAACCCGACCCTTGAAGCATCACAATAAACCACAAAATCATCCGAACCCTCAGGTAGGGTCAACACAAGAGCGGTGGTCAACCTAGTCTTTAATTCCTGAAAAATCTTCTCACACAAATTCGTCCACTGGAATTTTACCTTTTTCTGAGTCAATCAAGTCAAAGGTGAAGCAATGGAAGAGAACCCCTCCACAAACCTCCTGTAATAACCAGCCAAACCCAAGAAACTCCGAATATCCAACGGGGAAGTAGGTCTAGGCCAGCTCTTCACTGCTTCAATCTTTTGCGAATCCATACGAATACCATCTCCTATCACAATGTGACCCAGAAAAGCCACAGACTGCATCCAGAACTCACACTTGCTAAACTTAGCAAACAACTGACGATCTTTGAGAGTTTGCAACACAACTCTCAAGTGTCCTGCATGCTCCTCTTCACTCCGACAATAGATAAGGATATAATCAATGAACATAATCACAAACAAGTCCAAATAATGCTTGAACACATGGTTCATCAAATCTATAAAAGGTGTAGGAGCATTGGTTAGTCCAAAAGACATGACCACAAACTCGTACTGACCATATCGGGTTCTAAAGGCCGTCTTTAGAATATCACACTCTCTGACACGAAGCTGATGATACCCTAATCTAAGATCAATCTTAGAGAAACAACTAGCACCCTGAAGCTGATTGAACAAGTCATCAATCCTAGGAATAGGATACTTATTCTTAATTATGACCTTGTTCAACTTTCGGTAATCAATACACATCCGGAGAGAACCATCATTTTTACGCACAAACAACACTGGAGCATCCCAAGGATATATACTAGGCCTGATGAAACCCTTATCAAGAAGATCCTTCAACTGATCATTTAATTCCTTAAGTCCCGCTGGAGCCATTCTACAGGGAGGAACAAAGATAGGATGCATATCTGGAATGAGGTATATCCCAAAGTCGATCTCCCGCTCAGGAGGGACTCCAGGCGAATCCTCGGGAAATACCTCAGAAAACTCACTCATAATAGGAACTAACTGAAAAGAAAGGGTATTGGACTCCGTGTCCATAACCCAAATAGTGTGATACACATAACCCTTAGAGATCATCTTTCTAGCCTTAAGATAAGATATGAAATGACCTTTCAAGGATGGGGGACTACCTTCTCATTCTAAGACGGGTTCATTAGGAAACTTGAAACTGACAACCCGAGTACGGCAATCAATAGAAGCATAATAAGCATGCAACCAATCCATACCAAGAATAACATCAAAATCAGTCATCTCCAACTCTACTAAATCCGCTGAAGTGACTCTATGAAGGACTGAGATAGGGAATTTTTGGTAGATTCTTTTGTCTTAGAATGACTCACAAACAGGAGTAGAGACACAAAAGGGTTCTAAAATAAATCCAGAACAAACTTCAAACTTGCATGCTACATAAGGGGTCACAAAATATAAGGAGGCACTGGGGTCCAACAGAGCATACACATAGGAAGAGAAGACTTTCAACATACCAGTAACCACATTGGGTGAGCTCTCTTTGTCCTGAGGAGAGGACATGGCATAAAAACAGTTCTGGCACTAACCACCAGAACTAGAAGCTGCGCCCTGCTAGGCTGGTCGACCTCCTGAAGCTGCTGCGGTAGACTGAGTCCTACCTCCCTGTCCCTTCTTAGCTGAAAGGCACTCTCGAATCCTGTGACCAACCTGACCACATCCAAAGCAACCCTCTCTACTGGACAGACATTCACCGGGATGATTTTTCCCACACTTGCCACAAGTGGGTTAGGTAGACCCCTTGGAAACACTCCCCTGAGAAGCAGAACCAACTCCTGTACTAGTCTGATCATGATGAGGCTTGGAGGCCTGGGTAGGAGTACTAGCTGAAGAGTGAATGGGGCCTGATGATTTCTTCTAAAATGAGGAGTGATGTCCGCCTTCGGACCTCTGATGACTGAAACCTGAACCCTCAGATCTAGGCCTCTTGGTCTCTCTAGCCATATCCCTAAGCCTGTCTTCCTTGATCTGGTGAGCATGGGTCATGAATCTGAAAATAGTCATATCACTTAATAGCATAGCAGACCTACATTCCTTCTTCACAAAATCTAAAACCCATAGATAAACTTGCTCATCTGATCATGCGGGTCCGCTACCATAGAGGGGGCATAATTAGACAATTGAGTGAACTTCAAGCTGTACTACTGAACAGTCATAGATCCCTATCTTAAGTTCACAAACTCCTTGACCCTAGCTTGCCTCAACTCTCGTGGAAAGAACCGGTCGAGGAAAGCTCTCTTGAAACACTCCCAAGTCATAGAGACCACATCCCTAACTCTAGCTTCCTTCCATTACGTGAACCAGATATGAGCTACATCCTTGAGTTGTTAGGATGCAATCTCCATACAATCAGTACCAATCACTTCCATGACATCAAATATCTTCTTCACTTCATCAATAAAGTTGAGCGGGTCCTCAATCACCTTCGAACCCCAGAACTCGGGCGGGTTCATATGGATAAAGTCACAAACTCAGGCTGCAACTCCACCTTGAGGGTGAATGGGGGAAGGAGCCTGCTGATTGGCCTGAGCAGCCAAGGTCTGGGCTAGCAAATGGATGGAATTCCTGAACTCCTCATTAGTGACCTCGGGGGCCAGAACGGGAGGAGCGACATCTCAGGTGGCTTAGTTAGGCATAGAACGTCGAGGCATGATTTCAAATTTACAAGGTAAAGATTAGAAAAACATTAGAGTTAAGCTCTATTGCATGATATGATCATGAAAGAAGTGAATTTCTGTCAGACATCTCATAGCTCCTCTCTCATATATGTGGCACGCTTCACACACATGAAAGAGACTCTACTTGATGCAGCCTTCAGACATCCTAGGACTCTTGAACCTGAGGCTCTGATACCAAATATGTCATGTCCCGAGGTTACCCCCTGGATGCAATATGGGACTTGGGACTACAAGTGCCCTAAGCTAACCCTTGGTCATAGCATACTCAAGCATAGGAAAAGATAGAGGAAGCATAATAGATAAATCTGAAATCACATAAATGGATAATCAGTCGAATAAGAGTACCAAATCCAGAAAGGAACTTGATAAGTTGTCTATGTCTGAAAAGCCTCTATTTATGATGATAAGAGTTGCTAGGATAAGATCTTAGCTAACTCGAAGTACGGAAATAAGTAACCAACACAAACTAAGAACATAACTAGTCCTCGACCTAAGAGGACTCACCAACAACTGACAGAGAGTGGCTTGGAAGCTCTAGCCACGGGTATGAGAAGGGACACCTAAATCTACATCATCAAAGGATGCATCACAAGATATACGTCAGTACTATAGAATGTACCGAGTATATGAGATATGCATGAACATAGCGAAAATACGCTAATTGTGCTTTAACAATCAAATCATGCTTTAAAGGTAGAGCAGGATGCAAATGACTCTATGAAATACCACAAGCTAAAAACATGATCATAAACGAAGAGTCTGAAATCTGAATAAGAGTCAAATGCATTTTTAAAGCATAAACTGTTTTTGTGGGAGGTTCTCTAACCGACATAGACCATGTGAGCTACATGGAATCTGATATATATGCCTCATCGAAAGGACCCAATATACCTTTCCAAGGTATAAAGGCATGACTATGGTGTGCTCACTAAATCTGATGCCCAACTGAGGGGACTTAGAACCTACGGGGGCATGTAGTTCTGAGACTAAGGGTACTCTCACCCTGTCCAACTCGGTGCTAATACTACTCCCAATTCATATACATATAGTTCATAAGTTCATAAAGGTATAATCGAATATCAAATCTTATTTGAAAAGCATCAAGACACATCAGGTACAATGCTATTCTCATATCATAGGTTCTTGAAGTAAAGAATAGACATAATTCAAATCATACTTTTCTTTCTAAATTCATACTTGTAGAATTATGCATGCAATTTCATAAACTCATAAGGTCATGATATCTAATCATGTCCAATTTCACTTGAAAATATGCAATTTAATGGAATCATGCTAGAAATCAACTTCACTGCTTGGGCTTTTAAATCTAATAAAGGAATCATGATTAAATCGTAAATAAGTAATAAGTAACCATAAATTTAAGCATAGGAACTGATTTCATAAGTTTTCCCAATTTAGATCAAAGCCCTAATTTCATAAGTTCATAATACAAAACAAGAATTGGGGGTTTTGGTCACAAGCGTGAGAGCAACCCATTGTTGAATACCCACATACCTTGATTGAAGTTAACCCACTTGAAATTGAAAAGATTTAGGAGGCTTGATCTTACAGCTTGAGGCTTGGAGCTTGGAGAAGAACGTTTTCCTTTTTGGGAGTTGAATGAAGATTTTAGAAGGAACTTAGACTAATGAGGGTGATAACCTTTCTTTAAATAGTCAAAATGATATTATTTAGGAGTTAAAAGAGTGGGTAATGACTAAAATACCCCTGGGACATAATTAATAAAAGCTGGAAAAGGGGTCAGCTTCAAGAATCACGGGTCATCATTTGAACCACGACCCGTGTTTCTAACTCGTGGTTCCTGGCCAACTAATCAAGCTGCAAAAGTTAATCTACGGGTCAACAGGACAGACCCGTAGAATGGATAACGGGTTGTCAATTAGACTCGTTATTGCTGGGGACCTAGCTGGTCTCTGGATCGAACCAGCACTCAGAAGGATGGTCCGTCATTTGAATGCTGGGCCACAGAACTGAGTCATCATCTCTGAGGGACTTTTCATGCCTCTGATCTGGTTCCACTAGTTGACAGGATAGACCGTAGTCCAAACCACGATTCGTAGAACCAACTTGTAATTTTCAAACCAGAGTTTGGATCAACAGAAGCCAAACCAAGATTCCATTCCATGACACGTAGTTCAAACCATGGTCCATGGTTTGGACCCGTCATTCCTGGAAACATGAAAATTTTCTGAGTTTTAGACTTAGATAGCTGGTTCGATTTCTGAGGTGTTACAGTTTGGGGATAAATGATGGGTAAATTGGTATCTATTGTAAAGACCTATTCCTTTATTATGGGTAGATAATTCGTGTGAAGTTTTTGGTTAGAAAACTTCTGAGTTTGGGAGTTGGAATTTTTTTTCTAGGTTAGTCTTGGATGGATTTTAAGCAAGGTATGGTCTAGGGAAATTCAGGTGAGGATTAGGGGGAATATTTTAGGTCGAGCTAGTATTCTTGTTAGCCAAGACTTTAAGGAGTCTGGGGGACTTTTCGGAAGTGAATTCGAGTGAGTAGAACTCCTGATATCAAAGTTGACGTGAAAAGGTTTGTTCAGAACATCAGGTTTTGAAGTGTGTTGTAACATGGGCATATTTGAGAGAATTTCCGAGACTCTGTCCCATGTCAACTGTTGTAGCAATTGACACCGCACTATCATGATGATCACTGTAGCGGAGAAATTCCCACTATAGTTGAAGTCAAAGTCGGTCAACACTGCCATAGTGGTCTAGTCTGCTACAACAGTGTTGTTGTGGCATTGTATGGACATGTATAGAGAAATAAGTCATTTTAAATGCAGAAACATCCCCAAAAATATCCAAAATTGTTCAAGAATGTTTTGGGGAAGGGCATAGGTGAAGGGAGGCAATTTTCATTGATTTTCCACCAAACTCGGTCGAAAAGGTAAAGTTTTTGCTCCCCACTTTAGTATTTTGATTCCCAAACCTTAGAAACTATAATCTCAGGCTTGGGGGAAGATTTGGATTGACCTAGGATAACAGAATCAGGTGGGTAAAGGGGGATTCTAAGTGTAGAATTCTTGGGTTATGATTATTATCACTTGTGCATGATTAAATCACCGTTATTTACTTAATATAACCTTTAAATGGTAGCTTTTAGGTGAATTAATGGTGGAAAAGCCTTGGGGTGGGTGTAATGACCATAGGTTGGCCTGGAATTAGGATTTGAGTATAATCCAGGTATTATTAGGCCATTCAAATTGATTGTAGTGTTTGCGATATTTTTTAGACCAAGAATAAGCGAAAGCTTTAGAAAATGGGAAGACTCTGGTCCAGTAGAGTTTGCAAGCTATTTGAGATAGGTGATGGTGATTATTTTCCCAATATAAATATGTGTTCATGTAACTGTAGGTTAGTATTGTGCATACATTGCATGGTTAGTGAATGGAATTGCGAATGTCTAATTATCCTGGTGTCAATTATGTGAAATGAACTTGGTTTGTTTGTTTGTTGGTTTTACAAGTGTGTTTTGTTTATTGAATATTGGCTTGTTGGATTGTGTGTGACATTTGCTTGGCTCGGGTACCACGCGTAGTATGGAATACTTATCGATTATCTCAGGTACCATGCATGGTATAGGTTCTTTAATAGTTGGCTTGGGTACCATGCCTGGTACGTGTTTATTTCTATTGTTGATTGCATTTGTCGATGGTTCCATGAGTGGACTGGATTGATTGTTGAATTTGTGATTGTTGCATAATGGTTTTTGTGTAGACCGGGAATCATTTGTTAAACACTTAGGTGTGGTTCTAGGGACCCTTAGTTGGCCTGTGTAAAATAAAGAGGGAATATGTTATTGTATTTATTCATTGTTTGAGGCGGTTTCCTAATCTATTTTATGTGGTTGATAAGTAAAAAGAAGGACTGATAGTCTAGAATTATATTGCTGGTTGTTACTACATGTTTATACTGCTTTACTCAGTTTTATTTTATTGTTCACATATGGTTTATTAGAGCTGGCTGATGATCCTACTAGTACACTGTGGTTGTGTACTGATTCTGCACTTGCTTTATTTTTGTGAGTACATGATATCTTCTGGTGGCTGCTACGCGACCTCAGTTGTCCCAATGATTCCAAATTTTGAGGGTGAGCTTCTTGTTTTGGGCTACCTTGTTTTCATCCAGTTTTGTGCTAGTCCATTTGTTTTGAACTTAAACTTTGTTTTTGGGGTTACATCCCCATATTTTAGACAGTAGTAGATATTTTTGTACGGTGACTTTCAGGTTCTAGGGGAATTTTTTTTAGGAGTATTATGTTTAGGTGTTGTTTTAGCTATGGATGCTAGTTACTTAAATACAATTGGTTTTTGAATTGTTAGCTTTCGCTAGTGTTAGTAGATATTTGGTTCGCTCGTTCGAGGGTTTGGGTGGGTGCCACTCGCGGTGGGTTGGGTTATGACAATGTGTTCGGGATTATCTGTAACTAAATTGATGTGATCTCATCTCGAATAGACTAATGTAAGTTGTGGTGGAGAATTTATATGTTAATACAACTCATAGTTGTGTGTTTGTAGGTGTTAGTACCCAACTAGAAGTTTTCCTAGTATAAGAGTGTTAGACCTCAAGGTATTATGGTTTTGGTTAAAAATATTGTGTTGTGTGGTTTAGTCTTGAATTGTATATCGTGCTATAGTGTTTGGTGGTGTTGTATTCATTATTGTAAAGTGAGGGCGTAAGCACCGAGTTAAAAAAGTCCCAGAATGACAGTTGATAAAATCTCAAGCTAGGGTGAAGTTTGACAAAAATCTAGTGTCATGTGCCTTAGAGATGGTTGAGGTCTCATGGTTATGATAGTGTGAAATATATTTATTGATAGTCGAAGGGGTGTAGGGTCCCCTAAGAATTTTTGGGATGGTAATCAGGTTTATAGAACTTTGGTGATGGAGGTTATCGTATTAGGATTGATCCTCGATGTCTAGAAATCAAGATTCTGTTGTGAAATGAGGGGTTTTGAGAGAGTTGGCAACATTCCATTTTTTGACATTCACCATTGCAGATCTATCAACATGATGAGTCACCATAGAGAGTCGATTCTTACCATAGCGACTCGCCATAGCATGACGCGGCCCATCATGATGAGAGAAGGGGTAGACTCCCTGAACTTAAGTTAGGTAAGGTACAATATAAGTGACTTTTAGAGTAATTTCCTTTTAATTACAACCCCGTGCCTCTCTTCTTCACCCAATGTCTATTCGGGGATGAACACATGGTAAATTAGTATCTAATGTATTGACATGTTCCATCATTACTGATGATATACACGATAAAAGTATAAAGTGTCACGCCCCGAGCCTACCCATTAGACGTAACACGGGACCCAAGACCACAAGTGATCTCAAGTTAACTCTTTGGCATTAGCATGACTTAAAAACTGAACATAAACATAAGGGCGGAAGCTTAACTGAAATAATGAGCAACTTAATTTGTTATAAAAATATAAGTCTAAAAATGACAATCTAAATTAAGGTGAATATCTGAATCTATGTCTGGAAGCCTCTACTACTGATGAGATGCTGGGACAAGCCCCCAGCTAACTCTAAATACTAAAAACTGAATAAAAGAACTAAAAGTCAAGGATGAAGCTAACTCCAAGTCCTCGAAGGAGGAGGACTCACCAAGCTAGCTGGATGTGCTGCTGACCTACTAGCCATGAATCTGGGAGCGAGCTATAGAATCTACATCATAATAGGATGCAACACAAAGAGGTATGTAGTCAGTACCATGGAGTGTACTGAGTATGAGAGATATGCACATGTCATGATAAAATATACTTGAAAGCATGCTTAAAACTGATTTCATGCATATTTCGTGGTAAAACATGCTTAAAGCATAACTAAAACTGATGACGTACAATGATAGTAAAATTTGTAATGAAATGACTTAATGCAATATTATAAGCTGAAAACATCTTTAGAATTATAGTAATAGTAGAGAGTCTGAAATCTAAAAGCAAAGAGTCAAATACATTTAAAAGCTTGAAACCATTTCTGTGGGAGGTTCTCTAACCGACATAGACCATGTGAGCTACAAGGAATCCGATGTATCCGTCCCATCGAGTGGACCCAATATACCTTGCCAGGGTATAAAGGCATAGCTTATTGTGATAACTAATTCTAATGCCCAACTGAGGGGCTAATAAAACCTATGGGGGAACATAGTTTTGTGATTGAGGGTACTCTCACCCTATTCAACTTGGTGCTAAATAATACTCCCAAAACATACATATAGCTTATAATATACTTGTGACATATCAAATGCCAAAATTGTTCATAGCTTAGGTAGACATATTTAGATGCCAAACCTTTCATAAAATATAGGTACATATCTAATGTCATGCTTTTCATACTTCAACATCCTTAAAATGAAGCATGGCCATAGTTCAAACATACTTTTTACTAAAACTCATAATTTAAAGAACTAGGCATGCAATTTCCAAAAATACTTAGGTTTATGTTATCTAAACATACCAATTTTTCTTGAAAACATGCAAGTGGATGAATTCATGCTGAAAACCATTCTCAATGCATGAGCTTTTGAAAACACTTAAAGAATCTCATATGGATCATGGGTAAAAGATGAGAAACCATGAATTGATGCCAATAAACTGAATTCATAACAATTTTAACAATTGGATAAGGGTTAGTCTTCAAATCATAAATAGGAAACCACTTATAAAAATCCATGCAAAATCATGAAATTTAAAGTTAGAATTCATAGTGGAATCATGAAGAAATAATTTATAGAAGAACCCATGAGAAATTGGGTAAGAATCTTAATTCAGAAATTGATAAAATCAACTTAGAAGATTGGTGTCATGCCCCGAGGCTACCTCCTAGACGCAACATGGTGCTTAGGGTCACAAGTGACCCCAAGCTAACCCATGGCATGGCATATCTATATAATTCCAATTAAAACATGCACTATGGGGAAGCTAAAAAGAGTTTAATATCTAAAGTGAGGAAAATACCAAAATATCTGAATATATTTAAAATAAATATATGAAGAGTATAGTGATGACTGAAAATAATACTACAAATCAAGTTGAATCTAGTCTATGTCCGAAAGCCTCTAACTGATATGAGTTGCTGGGACATGCCCCCAGCTAACTCTAACAATCTAAAAACAGAAATAAGAAGACTGAAAAGTAAAGCATGTCTATCATCCTTGGACTGTGAGGACCCACCAATGAAGCTGCTGAGTATGGACTGGGAGTTGACTAAGTGCGGTATGGATGCTGAGCGCCTGAACCTACATCATAAAATGATGTAGCACAAAAGTATGCGTCAGTACGTCAAATGTACTGAACATGCAAGATATAGACTAAGCTGGGCAATATAATAACTGAACATGGAATCATATATACAAAAGCACAAACTGAGAAGTAAGCTGAGATGCAATGACCAAATAAGGATCATGAGTATATCATATGCTGAACTGAATAACTGAATATAAGGCTAAGGCAACATGAGTCTGATTGTGGGAGATACTATTAACTGACATACCCCAAGTTGAGCTAACTATGGGGCCAACCTGTAAACCTGGATGGAAGGGTGTTCATACCTTGTCAAGGGTACGAACTAGTTTGACGTGGATCCACTAACTGATGTCCACAAGGGACATCGGTAACCAGCCTAATCTAACAGCTGACCCCTTTCTGACCTACGATGGTGCAGTAGTTCTGGGACTTGAGGATTGCTACTAAAGGCCTCAGCCTAAACTGTCAATGAAGCCTTCATCCCCTTGTCCACTCGGTACTAAGTCTACTCCCAACTGAATATAAGCAATAATGCAATTGTAATACTGGATAGCTCAAAATATTGATATAACTTAGAGAATTAACATAAACATACTGAAAGATATGGCATTCGAGTTCTGAAGCATGATTATCTGTCTGACCTGCCTAACAAGTATAATTCATGAAGTATTGGAATTAACACAAACTAGGGTTTCTAAATTCTATACATGAACTATACTAATTCTCCAAGAAACATGAACTATGCATCATATAATTTATAGCATACGAATAGCAAAGAAATCTCTATGGTTTATGAACCCTAGGTCAAATCCATCAAAGAGAAACTGAAGGAACTGGGTGAGTTCTAGGGACATAGTGGGTGAAAGGAACCCACTAGTGAAATCTTACATACCTAGTGAAGAAACTACGGAGAAAATCCTTGGATTTTGGGGCTAAACTTGAAGAAGACCTTTGCTTGTTCTTGAGAGAAAAATGTTGCCTTTTTGTTTCTTTTCTTTCTAAGTCCGATGAATTTATGAGAATGAATGATTTAGGTAGTTATTAACTAATTAATTAGGCTTAGAGTAGTCAAAACATCATAGCCTAGGCTTTAAAAGAGGTAGGAAAAGTCTGGAATACCCCTAGGAAATTTAAAAGAGTTCTGCTGAAAATTGTGACTCAGGGATCACGACTTGGTTGATGGACCGTAGTCCTAGATGAAGGACCGTCAACTGAGTCGTAGTACTATCCAGGAGTCTTGGGGGTTCTATGATATGAGGGAACCATGACTCTACAGGATGGACCATACTCTTGAATGACGGTTGGTTATGTGACTCGTGGTTCTTGGGATTTCAGTTTGGTCTGAGGATTCCATGAGTCAAAGGACAGACCGTGGTTCTGAAGTACGGTTCATAACCCGACTCGTGTTTTCTGGGACAAGGGCTAAGTATCTCTAATGTTCTAGTTCCATGAGTCTACAGGATGTATCGTGGTCCTAAAGATGGTTCATCGTGTGACTTGTGGTTACTGAGCCCTGAACTGATGGTTCTCTGATTAAGGGAAACCATGAGTGACAGGATGGACCATGGTTCTAAAATATGATCCGTGATCTGACTCATTATTCCTGGGGCATGAATTGGGATGTACCGGAAATAGGAGTTATGGTTGAGATGATGGACCATGGTTCTGAACTACGGTCCGTGGTCTTAACCGTGGTTCCTGGAAACTTAGATTTTTTTCTGAAATTTTATTTTCTTCTGGTTTTCTGAGCTAAGTCTAGATTTGGAGGTTCTGGGGTGTTACAATTGGGGTTTTTAACATAAGGGTGAAGGAATTCCCTTATTATTCACCCACATACCTGAACTTGAAGTGTTCCTAACGTGGGACTTGAGGATGGAGGATTGAAGAAGGAACCCTAGGCCTTGGAGCTTGAGAGAATAATCCCTTTCTTTCTTCTTGAGGTTAGATTGAAGGAATGAGGAGAAATCTAACTTAGTATAGGGGTTAAAAGGTGGGGGGAAAGACTAATTTACCCCTAATGAATGAACTAGAAAAACTGTAGAGGTTCTACTGATGGTTTGATGGGTCTTGGAATGGGTTGATGGATCATCAACCCACTCATGAAATTTAGATGCCTTGGTACCTCTATGAAGGTGATTCCATAAGTTACAGGATGGACAGTCGTTAAAAATGATAACCCATCATGTCACGCATGGACGGGTCACTCTACGGACCATGGTTTTGGTCTACGGGTCGTGGACCAACCAGTAGTTTTGATAGTGAAAATTTTAAGGTTCAGGTCCGTTTTCATGAGTCACAATACGGACTGTGGTTTCATTTCACGGTTCATCATCCTGTATGTGGTCACCGGCAGTGCTGCAGTAAAATACCCATAACCTTTTACTAAGGACTCAGATTAATGTGCGATTGGTCGCATTGGAAAGAAAACTCAAAATCCTTTAATTTGGTAGGTACTAGGCCACCTAACTCTGTATATTCTAGGAGAAATAGTCATTTGAAGTTGACCCTTGTTTAGTCTTACAATGAAAACTCATTTGGGTGGGGTGCTTTCAACTTAACTTGATGATAGGAGTTTCTTATGAATATGATTCGCAAAATCTAAAGCACTCACCATACTAGGAAAATTATTATTATACTCATGGAAAAAGGTTCGAGTATTATCTTAGAATTTTATGGGTGTTACATAAGGATCTTAATTTCCATAGATGTTAAGGTCAATTCCTTAGTGTGGGAGTGTATTAGACATGAAGTAAGGTCTTACAAAACCCCTCACACGAATTTGAGTTGAAAATGTTCTTACCGATTGAGTTATAATATAAGTTTTTACTAGGGTCAACTTCAAACAAGAACCTCTCCTAGAATATAAAGAGTTACGAGGCCCAAGACCTATCAAATTAAAGATCTTTGTGTCTTTCTTCCAATGCCACAGACTATTTTTTATTTCATTTTCAGAGTAGAGAGTTACATGCATTTTACTGAAGAGTGTCTGTGCTGGAAAGGGGGTCTCATCGAGATGAGTCAGTGTCAGTCGTAGTGGGTCATCATGTTGAGAAATTAACTGCTATGATGAGTGATGCAAGGCAGATTCTTGTTAAGTGCATTTTTTCAGAGGTTTATTTCCCATAACTCTAAAATCTTTTTTCTAAAGCCCTAGAGGGGCTATTTTCCCAAGGTTAGGGTGAAAATTCTTTGTTGAGGTAAGATTATTACTCAGTTTTACATCATTGAATTTGTTCTTCTTATAGAATCACTAGAATAGGGAATTGTGGTGAAATTCTTTGGGGGTTGGAACCCTAGGTTCATGAAATTATGAGAAAAATCTACGGGTAGGTGTATTATCACCTAGAATTACTTCTAGATTGTTAACTAACGGTTCCTAGCATGAATTCATTATTTTAAAAGACAAATTTTTGTTGTTGGGAACCTTGAATTCGATAAAGATGGGACCTTTAACATTAAAACTCCATTGATGGAGATAATGTGAGTTTGATAGAACTAGTTCATGGTTAATTGACCGTTGGGAAATGATATAGACCATGAATAAGGGTAGACTTAGTGGGTTTGTATTACTTAAGTGTTTATTTGATGAGTAATTGATTAATTAGTCTTTTAATTGCTTTTTTATTAGATTATTGTATATTCTAAGGCATGAAGGAAGAGAAGGAGCATCCTTAGTGTGGCTTGCATGTCCCAATATATTTGGTTAAGGTAGGTTATGGTTTATGAGAAGTAGATTTGGATTAGCTAAATATATACACTATGAAGCATTGTTGGGAGAATGCATGATTAGGCCTTCGAATACGGAGTCTGGATGGAATTTAGATAGAATAAATTGATAAGGCTATAAAATTTGCAAATAGACATGCTTATGAATGTGTAACTTATTGTGAATGTGAATTGAGATTTATGCCATGTGATTATGAGGCATAGATATATATTCATTGTGGCAGTGGAAGCCAGAACTAAATACGAGAAATGAAATAGAATTGCAATGAAATCAAATATCTAAACATGTATTCTTGATTATTATGTTACTACTTGGTAATTGTCACGCCCCAAGACTAAACCCTAGACGTAACACGATGCTTAGAGTCACAAGTGACCCCAAGCCTACCCATGGCATCATAATGCTAAGCAATCTCATGATTTAAAATCTGACTAGAAGCTATAAACTGATAAAACAGAAGTCTAGAGTTTATCTGAAAATCTCTGAAATAATATAAATCTGAAAAGAACGACCTAGTTCTGAGAATAAGCTGATATCTAACTCTATGTCTGAAAAGCCCTTACTATCTGACGAGTTGCTGGTACAATTCCCCAGCTAACTCTAAATGGTGAAACTGAAATAACTAAGAAAGCATCATAAATGTCTGCCCTGAGATGATGAGCACTCACCATTAGTGGTCACTGTGATGGCACTGAATCAAACTAATCGATGTGCTGAGTCTGAGATCCTGAACCTGAATCATGATAGGATGCAACACAAAGATATGTGATTAGTACTTTGAATGTACTGACCATGCAGGATATGCAAAGCTATAAAATAACTAAACATGTTAAAATACTGACAAGTTATTTAAACCGTAAACTGAATCTGTCGCACAAAGACACAAACATAATCAAGCATAAAAATCTGAAATGCCTGAATATGCTAAAAATACATAATGAACATAATAAAGCTGATCTTAGGCCGAGTACATATCTACTGAGTCTAGTTATGTGGGACAGTCTGTTAACCGATATAAACGATGTGAGCTAAAGATAGAGTTCAATGTATACGCCCTATTGAGAGGACCCAATACACCTTGCCAGGGTATAGAGGTATGGATGGCATGATCACTAATTTGAGGCCCAACTGAGGGGCTAAATTGACCTACGATGGCACATAATTCTGGGACTTTGGATGTAACTGGGGCCCTAGTCCAACTCGATGCTATGTACTACTTTCAAACTGAATACTGATAGCTCTTTTTAAAAATTGAAGTTCTGAATGCTGGATCAGAACTTAATTGGCCGGACAATATTTTTTTGAAAAGGCCAAAGACTAAAAATTGACTAATTTCCTACAAAAATAATATGATTTCAGGCTATGCCCTTGTCCCTTCAGAACATTGTAAAAATCCATGCAAGTTATTTAAACTAAAGCATAATTCATTAAATTAGGATATAAATCATATAATAAGTATAGGGGCTGAATTCGCATAGAAATCTGTATGACAGGGTAAGAACCCTAGTTTCTAAAACCATAAAATTTAAAATAGAAGACTGAGGTTTTGGGCATAAGGGCAAATTAAGCCCTTCCTAAACACCCACATACCTGGTTGCAAAGAAATCGTGAAGTATAATTGAAGTTTGAAGCTTTGGGGAAGAAAACCCTAAGCCTGGAGTCTGAGAGAGAAAAAATACTCAAAGTTTGATTAAACCCCTCCAAAATAAGCCTAAAAAGCCTTAGCTTAGGAGTTCCAAGGGTGAGAAAGGAAAAAAAATACCCCTAGAGGGCTAAATTAAAAAGTACCAGAATTTTTGAAGTCAAGGACCTATAGACATGAACCATGACCCATGGATGGGACCATGGCTCATGGTTTAGGAGTGTGGAACTCAGGGCATTATACAGGCCCTCAAGTCTGATTTTCATGAGGGCCATCTGCGGTTCATGGTCTGATCTATAATTTGTGGACCCCTGGCGTGGATATTAGACCAATTATTGGTCTGTATGGATGGGTTCACGAGGCTAGTCTATGGCTCGTGGTTCATTCCATGGCTGGTGGACTTGGTCGATAGACCCTGTTTAAGTTTTTTGCAGATGATACTTAAGGGGGAGCAGTCTAGGTCCTAGCTTAGAATCTTTAGGGTGTTATAATATCTCCTCCTTGGGATAATTTGTACTTGAATAAAGACTAAATAGGCTGAGTTTGGAGATAAAGAGCTGAAATCCCTACCAACTAACTTCTAATAACTTAAGTACTTGATATAATGATTGAGCTTCTACTAAGATATGAATAAACAAAATTCGTAAGACATGAATGCACTAGGAGCATGAGAATAACTGATGGAAAATACTACGGAGGAAACTAGGAGTACTGAAGAGGAAATTTTTAACTTAAGATGGAACTGAATGGGAAGGAAAGTGGTGAGGGTACTTGGCCATCATAGTTGCTTGTGCTACCGAAGTAGCTCCCTCAACTGACTAGTTCCTCCAAAGGACTTTCACTGAAGTGACTACGTTATTCCTCAACTTATGAACCTAACAATCAATAATCTCAACTTGAACCTCTTCATAAGTGAGACTATCCTTCATATCCACTCTCTAATGGCACAACTAAAGTCGGATCACCAATGCACTTCTTCAACAAGGATACATGAAAGACTGGGTGCACCAATGCTAACTCTGCGGGCAACTCTTATTCATAAGCCACTATACTAACTATTCTTAGAATCCTGTAGGGACCTACATACCGGGGACTAAGCTTCTCTTCTTACCAAATCTCATTACTCGCTTCACAGGTGAAACCTTCAGAAACACCCAATCATCAACTTTAAATTTTAAGTCTCTTCTCCTTATATCTGCATAGGATTTCTAACGACTCTAAGAAACCAACAATATCTCCCTAATAAGATGAACTTTCTCCATAGTCTCATGAACTGAATCTGTCCCTATTAATGTTGCTTCACCTACCTCAAACCAGCCTATAGGTGATCTATACCTCCGCTCATAAAGTGCCTCATACAAAGCCATTTGAATGCTAAAATGAAAGTTGTTATTATAGGTGAACTCTATAAGAGGTAAATGATCATCCTAATTACCTTTGAAGTTGATCACAGAAGCCCTCAATATATCCTATAAGGTCTGGGTGGTACACTCTTCCTGATCTTCTATCTGTGGATGAAATGTTGTGTTAAGATTCACTTGAGTTCCAACACCTTTATGAAAAAGACTTCCAGAATAGGGATATAAACCAAGTGCCCCTATCTGAGATGATAGACAAGGGAATTCTATGCAATTTAACTAACTTATAAATCTAAAGTTTGGCATAGTCCTATGCTGAATCAGTAGTCTTGATAGGCAAAATGCGGGTTGACTTAGTCATCATGTCTATTACTACCCAAATCGAATCGTGTTGTCTGCGAGTGCATGGTAAACCTGTAATGAAGTTGATATTAATCACTTACCACTTCCAAGTAGGAATGTCAATGTACTGAGCCATACCTCCCGGTCTTTGATATTCTACCTTTACCTACTATCAATTTGGACAATTAGCCATAAATTCTGTAGTATCCCTCTTCATGTCATTCCACCAATAGACTTTCTGTAGGTCATAGTACATCTTGGTGGAACCGAGATGGATAGAATGTCTGTAGTTGTAAGCCTCTATAAAAATCCACTGCCTCATCTCATCTACATTTAGAACACATAACCGACCCTACTATCAAAACCCACTATCTCCCCCCTTAGAAGAAATCCTCTACTCTCTGCTGATGGACATCACTCTTCAGTTGATGTAAGATGGGATCACTGTCTTGTTTTTCCTTCACCTCTACTACCAAAGAAGATTTTGACCCATTTTTAACTATAACACTACCATCTGCTGAGTCTATAAGGCGAACCCCTAATCGAGCAAGCCTATGAACATCCTTAGCCAATTCCTTATTTTCTTCCTTAACCTGAGACACACTACCCATAGATAATCTACTGAGTGCGTCAACCACTACATTGGCCTTACTCGGATGGAAAAGCACACTCATGTCATAGTCCTTAAGAAGTTCAAGCCACATTCTCTGATAAAGATCTAACTCCTTCTAAGTAAACACATATTAGAGGCTCTTATGGTCGGTAAATACATCAACATAGACACCATACAAGTAGTGTCTCCAAATTTTTAAGGCAAAAACTACTGCTGCTAACTCAAGATCATGAGTCAGATAGTTCTTCTCATGAATCTTAAGCTATCAGGAAGAATAGGAAATGACCTTACCATGCTGCATCAAAACCCAACAAAGGCCTAATCTAGATGCATCATAGTAAATGACAAAGCCATTTGAACCTTTTGGTAGAGTCAAAACTGGGGTTGTGGTCAACCTAGTCTTTAATTCCTGGAAGTTCTTTTCAAATTCATCTGGCTACTAAAACCTAACCTTTTTATGAATCAACCTAGTCAATGGTGAAACTATCTATGAAAACCCTTCAACAAATCTCCTGTAGTACCTAGCTAAACCCAAAAAGCTTCTAATGTCTGATGGAGAAGTGGGTCGAGGCCAGTTCTTTAGTGATTCTATTTTTTGCAAATCTGCTCAAGTTCCATCCTTAGACACCACATGACCTAGAAAATTAACTGACTACAACCAAAATTCATACTTACCAAACTTAGCAAATAACTGGCGATCCTTGAGAGTTTGTAGTACAACCCACAAATACTTTTTATGGTCCTCCTCTCTCCAAGAATAAACAAGGTTGTCATCTATAAATACAATGATGAACATATAAAAGTTTTATTTGAATACCCTAGTCATCATGTTCATAAAAGCTGCAGGAGTATTCATTAGTCCAAAATACATAACTACAAATTCATTGTGACCATACCGAGTTCTGAAGGCTATCTTCAAAATGTCACATTCTCTAACTCTGAGCTAATGATAACTGGATTTGAGGTCGATCTTGGAGAAATAAATGGCACTCTGAAGTTGGTCAAACAAGTCATCAATCCTAGGAATGGGATACTTATTCTTGATTGTGACTTTATTAAACTAACGGTAGTTGATGCACATTTTGAGCGAACCATCTTTCTTATGCATGAAGAGAACTAGAGTACCTCATGGAGAGATGTTGGGTCTGATGAAAACTATTATCTAAGAGGTCTTTTAGCTAATCTTTCAATTCCTTAAGCTCTGCTGGAGTCATTCTGTAAAGAGGAATAAATATGGGTTGTGTATCTAGAAGGAGTTCAACCTCCCGCTCAGGAGAGACTCCGAGCAGATCCTTAGGGAACTCACTAACTACCAGAACTAACTAGAGAGATGGGGTCCCAAACTCAGAATCCTTAACCCAAACTATATGATAGATACACCCTTTTGAGATAATCTTTCTTGAGGTAAGATATGAAATAATCCTTTGACATTGGAGGACTACCCCGCCACTCTAAGACAGGCTTATCTAAAAACTAAAATTTTATGACTCTAGTTCTGCAGTCAATTAAGGCATAACAGGCATATAGACAATTCATGCCAAGAATGATGTCAAAATCTTCCATGTCTAATTTTACTAAGTTTGATTAGGTGACTCTATGAAGGATTGAGACTGGACAATTTCTATATACCCTCTTAGATAAGACTGACTCACCAACTAGGGTGGAGATTGAATAGGGCTCTATAAGTTTTTCAATACTGACTCCAAATTTACATGCAATATAAGGAGTTACAAAAGATAATGAATCCCCAGGGTCTAGTATAACATAAATATCAAAGGAGAAGACTAGAAACATACTAGTGACTACATCTGGGGAACTTTTCTGATCCTGATAAGAAGACATAGCATAGAGACGGTTTTGATACTGATCGTCGCCTGTACCAGAAGTAGTACCCTACTGAGCTGTGCGACCTACTGGGATTGCTGAAGTAGTGGTCTAAGTTCTATTACCTCCCTATCCCAGCTTGGTAGAGGGGCACTCCTTCAAACTATGCCAATCTGACCATACCAAAAACACCCCTATTTGCAAGTAAGACACTTGCCTGGATGATTCTGACCACACTTAGGGCATGGTGGAAAAGTGTGGTTACCTAAAACACTGCCCTAAGACTTAGAGACCGATTCTCTACTTTTCTAATCATGTCAAGGTCTGGGAGATGGAGCACTAGCTGAAGAAGGTGCTGGAATTGAAGACCTCTACTGAAACTGAGAGCAACTCTCACCGCCCGACCCCTTCTGAGAGTAGTGGAAATTACCTATCCTAGACCTTTTATTTTTTTCTCTCCCTCTCCTTCAATTTATCTTCTTCCATATACTGATCATGAGTCATAAGTTGGGAGATGTCCATATCTCTGACCAATATGGAAGTATTACATTCCTTCTTAACTAAATAAAAAATACTAAAAATGTACTTTCTCATCTAGGCCCTTGGCTCGGCCATTATTACTGGACCATACCTGGAGAGGTGAGTAAACTTTAACCCATACTCCTGAACAGACATGGATCTCTACCTCAGATTTATGAACTCTTCTTCTTTATCCTCTCTTAACTCTCTTAGGAAGAACCTATCTAGAAAATCTCCAATAAAGCAATCCCAAGTCATAGGAGTTGCATTCTTTCCCCTACTGTCCTTCCATTGAGTAAACCAGATAAGAGCCACATCCTTGAGTTGATAGGATTCTAGCTCAACACTCTCAACTCCAGTCATCTGCATCATGTCAAGAACCTTCTTTAATTTGTCAATTAAGTTCTATGGATCCTTATCTACTCTCGACCCGAAGAACTCTGGCAGATTCATATAGATGAAATCCCTAGCTTTGGAAGCAGTTGATCTACCATTTATGTTAGTAGGAACAAATATCGACTAATTTTCCTGGTTTGTCATGGATTATGCCAACATCTAGATAACATTCTTGAATTCAACATTTGTGACCTTGTGGTCCAGAATAGAAAGATTAGCATTGCGAGTGTTATTTTTGCAAGGAGGCATGATCTGAAATGTCTAACAAATGGTTTAGAAGGGAGAAATAGAGTTAAACTCTATCGCACAATACAGAACATAAAAGAAGTGGAGTTTTCAAAAAATATCTTGTAGCCTCCCTCTCATAAGTGTGACATGCTTCACACCTATGAAAATGACTCTACTTGATGTGGCTTTTAGACAACCTAGGACACTTTAAACCTGTTGCTCTTATATCAAGTTTTTCATGCCTCGAGCCTACAGCTTAGACGTAATACAGTGATTAGAGTCACAAGTGACCCCAAACTAACCCATGGCATAGCATAATGCTAAGCAATCACATGATTTAAAAACTGAGCGAAAGATAAACTTATAAAACATTAGTCCACAATTTTTATGAAAATCTCTGAAATAATATAAAGCTGAAAAGTAAGACCTAATTCTAAGAATAGGCTGAATATTTAATTCTATGTCTGAAAGCCTCTACTAACTGATGAGTTATTAGGACAAGTCTCTAGCTAACTCTATAAGCTGAAACTGAAATAACTAAGAAATCATCATAAATGTCCATCCTTGAATTATGAGGACTCACCACTAGTAGTTGACGAGATGGCACTGAATCAAACTAATCAGGGTGCTGAGTATGAGATCTTGAACCTGTACCATGATAGAAAGCATCACAAGAAGTATGTGATTAGTACTTTGAATGTACTGAGCATGCAGGATATGTAAAGCGATAAAATAACTAAACATGCTAAAATACCGACAAGTTGTTTAAATTATAAACTGAATCTGTAATACAAAGGCCCAAACATAATCATGCATAAAAATCTGTAATGCATGAATATTCTGAAAATACATAATAAAAATAATAAATTTGATACGAGGCCAAGTACATATCTATTGAGTCTAGTTCTGTGGGAGAGTTTATTAATCGACATAAACCACATGAGCTAAACGTGGAGTCTGATGTATACCCCTCATCGAGAGGACCCAATATACCTTGCCAGAGTATAGAGGCATGACTGGTGTGATCACCAATCTGAGGCCCAACTGAGGGACTAAATAGACCTACGGTGGCACATATTTTTGGGGCATTGGGTGCAACTAGGGCCCTAGTCCAACTCGGTGCTAAGTACTACTCCCAAATTAAATATTGATAGCTTGTTTTTAAAATTGAAGTTCTGAATGCTAGGTCAAAACTTAACTGGTCTCAAAACATTTTTCTGAAAAGGCTATAGACTGAAAACTGACTAATTTCTTGCGTGAAACTAAATTCTAGCAATCTAGGTTAATTTCCAAAGGAAACTAGTTCATGGAAAAATACTATAATATCAAGCTAAATCCTTATCCCTTCAAAACATTGTAAAAATCAATGCAATTTACTTATACTAAAGCATAATTCGTTAAAATAGGATATAAATCATATAATAAATAGAGGGGCTGAATCCCATAGAATTCTGCATGATAGGGCAAGAATCATAGGTTCTAAAACCATAAAATTTTAAATAGAAGACTAAAGTTTTGGGCATAAGGGAAAACTAAACCCTTAATAAATACCCACATACCTGGTTGCGAAGAAATCTTGAAGTACAATTGAAGTTTGAAGCTTTAGGGAAGAAAACCCTAAGCCTGAAGTCTGAGAGAGCGTTCTTTTTCTTTCTAAAGTGTAAGTCAATTAGAATGAGGAGAAAATTACTCTAAGTCTAATTAAACCCTCTAAATTAAGCCTAAAACACCTTAGCTTAGGAGTTAAAATAGTAAGAAAGGACAAAAATACCCCTGAAGGGATAAATAAATAACTGTTGGAATTTCTGAAGTCGAGGACCCGTAGACACGAAACAAAACCCATTGATGGGACCATGGCTCATGGTCTGGGGTTGTGAAACTCAGGGTCAGCATTTTTTTTAGCCCTCAGGTCTGATTTCCAAGAGGGTCATCCATGGTTCATAGTCTGGACCATAGTTTATGGACCCCTATCGTGGATCTCAGACCAACTGTTAGTCTGTAAGGTTGGGTTCACGAGGCCAATCCATGGCTTGTGGTTCATTCCATGGCTCGTGGACTTGGTCTGTGGACCCCGTCTAAGTTTTTTTGCAACTGATACTTAAAGAGAGCAGTTTAGTTCCTAGATTAGAATTTTTGGGGTATTACAGTAACTTATATGAAATTGTGTTAAACCGTATACAATTGGATTAAGGGTTTTTCTTTACTAAACTAATTGAAACTCTTGTTGGTACTATCATTCCTTCTAATTCAAGTAAGAGGGGGGGATTTCAATTAGAAGAGAATGACCCCTTTTTATTTTCAACCTGCTAATGAACTTCTACCTCAGCTAAATGTGAACCTTGACCTAGAAAACAAAGTCTTTCCCAATCTATCTCATAGTATTACTGAAATGATATGTGCTCTTCTCGAAGGAGATGCCACTAATTCTCCTTTCTTAGGTCTCAAATGTGATTGATCCGGTGTAACTATTGACTGTGTAGTAAAATAGTATTTTATTTGTGAATCATATAAAAAAAGAATGTATGGATAAGGTGAGAACTTGATTGGTAAAGAAGAGAAGTGATATTCTACCATAAAAGTTTGAGAAAGACTTGGTTAGATACTATAGCATAACATGTTGTAAGATAAATAAACTAAGGTTACTACCATATGTGGAATATTGATGCGCGGTCTAATTGCAATAGAACATTAGGTGTGGTTTGAGGGGTTAATGGTATTGTAACTAGGATAAATGGTAGACCTGTGCAAGTATGCATATATGTATATAATTATGTAATTAGAGTATAGACTCGATTTTGGTGGAATATGAACTCCTAAAATAGATACTCGATTTATTAGTCTTCAGACATACTTGAATTTGATAAATATGGTTTGATAAGGTCTATCTTATAAGTTGTTGATTGGCCTTAAAGCATACTTGTGATTTTGTGTGTTGGTTAATATTGGTCATTTACATGAATTGGTGAATGTTGAAATTGATTGAGTGTCTAGATAAAGTGTGTACTTACATATTGGTGTACTATGTTGATCCTGAATTGATAATTGATTTGAATGATGAGTATTTTCATGTTGTTCTTGAATGAATAAGCTAGGTATACATGAACTGAATGAATAAGTATATGTGTGATTTAGTGCATTGTGTATATCCTAAGATATAGGGCTTAGAACCATAGGTTCATTGATACTGTTACTTATTCTAGGATTGGGTATGACACTGGTATAGGTTGACATCAATACTTATTCTTGGATCGAGTACCATGCCGGGATAGGTTGATACTGTTACTTATTCTGGGATTAGGCACCATACTAGTACAGGTTGATATTGTTACTTATTTTGGGATCATGTACCACGAGTTGAAATGTATTGATACTGCACTGATGGAAAATGGTTTTGGTGGGTACATAGACCCTGGTGTGTCCCCTGCAGGACATGTCTAGTTGAACAGAAATAAAACCCTTTAGCATGTGTGTACACATTTATATTTATGTTATCAATACTGTGAGATAAGACTGTGGTTACTTGAACGGTGTATGTATGAGTTGGATGAGCCTTGATGTGATCTTTAGATGGCTGAGTTATAGAGACCATAGGTATAAGAGATTGAGTGAGCATGAGATCTATACTGTTTGTTGATTGCATCTGATTTGGCTATTTTGTGTGATTTAATGCATATTAGTGTCTAATTTGTCTTGGTTGGTTTTTTTGATGAATGTTGGTGATTACTATATACTTGACTGTGATATTCTATATCTATGGGTTACTATTATATCCTTGGTGGCTATACTAAATATGCCTACGTGAACAATTGTTGATGTCCTAAATGGCAAGGCTGAAATAAGGAAAACATATCCTTGTAACTATGTTAAAGGAGTTAGATATAACTGATATAGTTAATCAAAACTTAAAAGGTTAATTCAATTATTTTAAATTGAAGTGGAGTAATGAACAAGGTAAAAACTTAGAGGAAAGAAGGTGAAAGTGGTGTAAATTTAATTGTTAGTTGTCATGTTTATCTTATTGACTTTATGTGGTGTTGCATGATCTAAATACTTGTCGGCCAATGATACCTACCAATATGTATGGTTGTACTAATTTTACTCTTGCTACATCCTTTATGGGGGTATTCATGTTGCAGGACCAGTTGAAGTTCTTATGTGAAGCGGCGAGTATTCATCAACATCTTCTACTCATCATATTCCTATGATAGGAGCTGTGTATTTTGTTTTGTCCTTCATCGTATTAGAAGCTCTTGTACGTATCTAGTCTAGGTCCTTGGAAAGATGTTATTCTTTTATTATATTGTAAAAAAAGTTTTAAGATTTTATTAGTAATTCAATAGTTTAATAAAAAACAATCAATGACTTTCGCATATTTATGGTTGGGTGGTACAGGATTCTCCTATCTAGGTAGATTAGAGTAGGTGCCCTTGCAATCCTCCTAGTTGTGTTGTGAACTCGTAGATCATATTTTTGATAGTTTTGGGTTATTACTAGTCTATTTGGAAAGAATATGCGCATTTGTGATGGTTCATGCCAAGTTTGCTCGGCATTCAAGGTAGGTTAGGACTTACCCTTCTTCATACTTAGCTTGGGTAGGAATATACTGTGTAAAGCATGCTATTGGATGGGTGAAATAGTGGATTGAAGTATTTATTGAGTTGATTTAATATTGTGATGCACGAATAGGGGTTTATGTAAGTGAATGACTTGAGACTCAGAGTTATTGACTTATTGTGTGTTTGGTTTTTTCATGCCCACGCTATGGGAATACACTGGGTATGTTGTTGTTGTTGTTGTTGTTGTTGTTGTTGTATTGATTATATGAGGAGTTAAGTGCCATGATGGTCACAATATGGGAAGTCTTGACATAGATATAGAAGCGTGACCTACGGGAAAGATTTATAAACTTATTTGATAATGAGGCTCATAGCCTGTGTTTTGAATTGAGAATTACCTGGTATTGATACATGATGCATTTGCATTCATCTTAGTATCATGATCATGCATATACATTCATGTCATGGATCATAGGAATGGTTGGAAGGAAATGAATGATTTCTGTCCCACTTTGAGCCTGGGCAAGACTTATTGAAATCCCAGGTTTGAGTCTGGGTAATTGATATTGATTTTAGTCCTGATTGAAGTATGAAAGAGATATGTGGAAGTCTCGGTTCAAGTCAGGGAATGATATATGAATCCTGCAAATCCTTATGAGTTCTGCCTCACAACATGCTACTTTGGAAGGGATGTATATCAGTAGTTATTAGCCATTGAATTTTATCGCATAACACTACATTGCATCATTCACTTATACTTGTTATGCTTTGAAGTGTTCTTTACTGGTAATATTATTGAACTGCTGGGACTTTTCTTCGTACAAGGTTACATTAGCACTCTTTATTCGATATAGTAACTGCTTAAGTTTGGTTGGCCTATGATGCCTATATTTCATATGCAGATGCCGATACCAATTTTGAGCGTGACCCTTGATTGTCTAGTGTCGAAGCTGTGGTGAGCTCCCATGTTCAGAGATTGACCCAGTTTCCTTGGTGAGCTCCCATGTTTGGAGATTGACCCAGTTTTATCTATCTTATATTTGTCTTATTTAATTCATGGACAACTATATATTGTATTTTTTGACATTTCTGTATAGAGGTCGCTCTTGTTCATGTGACTCTGAGTCATGGGATGGTTGTGTATACCTTGTATATATTTATGAGTATTCACAGAGTATTTGAGATATTCAAGTTGATTTTTTCCTTTTTATTTTTACTTAAGCTATGTTGTGTTTTGAGAGTTGGATTATCTACCAAGGTTATGATGGGGTAGGTATCATTAAAATCCAAAATTTGGGGCGTGACACTTAATCAAGAAGACCTCATATTGGTGAATCAATTTGCACTTTTGGTCTATGTTCGGGAGGTTCCAAATGAATTCTGAGAGTCCATTTTGAGAGTTTGGATGACTTTTGAAATGTTAGTTTGTTGTTTTTGGTGCAGCCACCTGTCATTCTTCGCATTCGCGAGGCCTTGGTCACTTTCATGGAGAAAAATTCTCCTTAGTCATCGCATTCGCAGGGGACCATCGCTTTTTCAAAGTAGGGTCATCTATGCCGGGTCAGCATCATGCTTTACGTTTGTGAGGTAGTGGGTTGGATCAATGGTCGTATTCGTGGTTAGGCTCTGCACTCGCAAAGATTAAAGTGCACTTGGGAAGAATTTAAAGTCCTATTTTGAACTTGGAATTCTTATTTCAATTTTGGGAGCTAGAGAGCTCAATTTTGAGAGATTTTTTAAGGGAATTCGAAATAAATTTCTTAATGGAGGTAAGAATATAACTCTATATTTGGTTCCTGCTAACCTATCATTTATGTCATGAATTAATCCGTATTTGGATATTGAAAAGTGGGTTTTTTCACCAAAGCCTTAAAATTTTCTCGATTTGAGGTTTTATTCATGCTCAATTTGGATGATTTTTAGTGGATAAACTTTGTATGTAATGGATAAAATAATTCTTAATTTTATTTCCAGTTTTGACTTGGGGATTCAAAGTTGACTTTTTGACTCGATTTTTACCTACTCTTTTATATAAAAATATAGGTGTCAATAGAATCGTTTACTCATGTAGAGTCTGATTTTAATAGATTTGAAACTATCTGAGGTGCTTCAAAAAGGAAAAGGCATTATTGTGAGGGCTGTGGCACATTAATGGCCATCTAAGATAGGTTATGACTTACCTTTTAGACTCTGTTTGGGAGATGAGATCACCAAGGTTTATTGCAAATCCCATACTTAAGGATGTGCTGGTTTGAATGTTAGTACTTTTAGATGGTATTGTTTAGGCTGGTATTGTGCCAGCCATTCCGGACTGTTCATTGACAAGGGTTGAGATTCAGATTATAGAAGGAAGTGTATATCCAGGTTAACTTCTAGAGTAGTGTTTGCTCTGTTAAAGTAAAGTGATCATAGTTTAGCTCATAGACTAGTGAGAGGTTCACATACTTAGAAAGGTAGCATGGATCTAAAGGGGAGATGGTAGGTTGTAGAATCAGACAGATTTTTTAGGCTCAGGTAGTGATGCTAATGAGTGTCAGAACAAAGTTAGAGGGGGTATAAAGACTTATTTCTGTCCTAGAATCTTAAGTATACTCATGTCCTTACAACGCCCAATTCAAGTCTTGTGTGTCAGCGCCATGTTCCTAATTCGAATTCACGCACTTCATGTTGATTTACGCCCATACTCAACTCCTAGAATCACAAGAAATTGCTTTAGACAACGGTTCCAGTCTTACTCTATGATTCTATGAATTCCATCTTTATGCCATGAGACCTATCATATATGAAAGCTCATGTCTCACACTATGCTCAACTATATATACTCAGTTCTCAAAATATGCCTGAATGGCTAATGAATCATGCTACGTTATGTGTGTGCTCAGACTAGATTTCTTGAACAATTTGTGCCTATGATTTTCTTACTCTAACCATGCTTCATATGTCCAGGATGTGAGACACTCATGATGTTGCACTTGGCTTCTCATACCTTACCTTGAGTTGCTAGATCATGCTAGGTGTAAGTCCAGACCTATCAGTATTCCGTCATTCGTGATGCTCATGCTCCCACTCTATTCCCTCAGTTATCTTGGCTTGTGTTGTCATAGCTGTTAGTGGAGGAAGCTAAGTAGTAGCCTAGATGGGAAGTAGCAGGTTATAAGTGTGGATAAAATGTGAGATGAGGCTCATTCCTGTGAAATAGTTAGATGAAAATTTTTTGTAGGTCTCTTTGTAGAAGTTCTTCAAGTTGCAGCTCCTAGATATGCTAGGGAAGAGAGGAGAAGTGTTGGATAGTGTAAGATGCAAGGAAGCCATAGGGTGATCATAGTGATAGGATTGAATGTCAGGATGAGGTATATGGGGGGCCTTAGCTTTGTGCTACTAGTGACCCATCGATTAGAGCTCAAAGTTAGTTGATTTTCATGATAAGAAGGAATACCATTCTTGGGAGGTAAATCTAGAGGTAAGAGATTTAGTCAAGATATTAAACATGGTGAAAGCAGGTAGTTAGACTTAGACCTTAGTATTTAGAGGGGTTAGTGTAGTTAAAAGGTGTTCCTATGCTTAAAAGTTGTCAACCATAGTATTTAAGGCAAGAATAGCCTTGTTCTTACTCCTTGCCTAGAGTGCTCATATCTTAGGTTCAGTACCTTCAGCTTGCAAGAATACTAGACTCCTCATATTAGATCAGTTCAGACCTACCGATAATCATCCCTAAGGTTAGAAGGCCCTACGTTGAGTTTGAGTTTAGCCTATAGTAATAAGTTCAGTTTAGCAGAGATTAGTTTTCTCGTGTAGTTACTCCTTTCAGTTTGATGTCCCTTTCAGCTAACTACGATTTCTAAAGATGTGTTTGTTCTTTATGAGTTTCAAAAGAGTCCTTACTCTTAATCCCTACCCCATATCATGTTATATATTTAGTTTCATGTCCCATCATTTATTCTTATGCTCTCAGTATGCATACATGTCTCATGAATTCAGCTTAGTTGATATTTCAGTTAAAAATCACTCACCATGTAAATACTTTAGCTTTTAAAACTCAGTTTGTCAGATTGCAGCTCTTTCCCTACCCTCTCATCTTAGTTAGTCTTCATTTGAGGACGAATGATCCCAAGGGGGAGATATTGTAAGACCCCAAAAATTCTAACCTAAGATCCGAACCTTTCTTCATATGTTGTTAGAACCTAACCTGATGAGTTCTAATAGAACATAGGTGTAAATATCAATCCTTAAGCTTGTAGAGTGTATTTGACATGAATACGAGTCATAAAGAACCTCTAGCTCAAAGTTGAGTTGAAAGCTTCCTTACCGATTTAGTTTTCATATAAGTTCTTACTAGGGTAAACTCTAAATGATCATTACTCCTATTATATAAATAGTTCGGTTTCCTAGTACCTATCAAATTTAAGATCCTTGAGTCTTCTTTCCAATGCCACCAACCGCGTATTAATTCGAGTCTGGAGTTAAAGGTTATAGGTATTTTACTGCAGCACTGTTAGTTTCTACGGACGGGATGACAACCCGTGGAACAGCTCCACTGTCCATGGTTTGACCCATGAAATCAGACCTGAAACTTAGAATTTCCCCCCTCAAAACTATGGGTTGATCCATGACCCATAGACCAAAACCACGGTCCATAGTGTGACCCATGGAATGTCAATTTTCAGCCTTTCTTTCAAGGCTTCCACGAGTGACTTTACGGGTCATCATTTTGAACGACCGACCATCCTATCAACCATGGAATAACCTTCAAAGATGTACCAAATCCTTTATATCAATGAGTGGGTTGACGACCCGTCAACCCATTCCATGATCCTGGTTCCATCCATGGAACCTGGTACCGAAATTTTCAGTAGTTTTTTAGATTCTATTCCCTGGGGCATTTTAGTAATTTTTCACTCTTTTAACTCCTATACCAAGTTTTTTTAGGCCTATTTAAAGGGTATTTATTCATAGTTAGTTAGATTTCTCCTCATTCCTTCAATCTAACATCAAGAAGAAAGAAATGGATTCTTCTCTCAAGCTCCAAGGCCTAGGGTTCCTTCTCTGATCCTCCATCCTCAAGTACCGAGTTTGTAAAGCTTCAAGTTCAGGTATGTGGACATTCAATAAGGGATTTATTTAACCCTTATGCCTAAAACCCCAAGTTTTTATTTAATTTCATAAATTTCTCAAATTAGGATTCTTACCCAATTTTATGGATTTCTATAAATTTGTTTTCCTCATGATTCTCCCATGATTTCTAATTCTAATTGCATTATTTTGCATGCATTTTTATAAGTGACTACTTATCTCATGAATTGAAGCATAACCATAACCCATTTTTTCATGCATGGCTTGTATTAAGAAAATTGGAATGTTTAGACAACATGACCTTATGTATTTCAAGAAATTGCATGCCTAGTTCCTATTTCTTATAAAATTATATAAAATTATGTGTTTGAACTAGTTTCATGTAAGATTTTAAGATATGATCTATTATAAAAGACATGACATCCCCATGTGCCATCAATACTCATGAATTATCTTTGTAAAATCAAGGTTTGTGAGTATTATGAAGATCCGAGTTTGCCATTACGACTATGAATAAGTTTTGTCATCTAGATATGCCGTATGTATGTGAGCACTATGATATATTTTTATTGTAGTATTTAGCATCGAGCTATGAGGATTCTAGATAACCCAAACTTCAAGACTATGTTGCCGCCGTAGGTTGCCCTTTGTGGATTATTTCAGGATCCTTATGTACATTGTTCTAACCTTGGCCGATTAGGACAACCTTTTTCAGTGTAGAGCAGCATACTGGACTTCATGGTTCTCAACATGGTTTAATATTGGTTATGAGAACCTCCCACAAAAATGGTTTTTAAGCTTTTAAATGTACTTGGCTCCTTGCCTTAAAATTTTAGACTTACTGCTATGAGTTATGATTCTAAATATGTTTTCAGCTTATGATATTGCATTGAGTCATTACATTTAAGATTTTACTATTATTACATGATTTCAGCTTCAAGTGTATTTTAAGCATGTTTTACCATGGATTATGCATGGTTTCAATTTTAAGCATGCTTTTAAGTATACTTTATTATGACATATACATATCTCACATACTTAGTACATTTAGTAGTACTGATTGTATATTTCTTTATGTTGTATTCTATTAAGATGTAGATTTTGTAGCCCACTCCCAAACTCACGACTCATAGATCAGCAACAAATCCAGCCATCTTGGTGAGCCCTCCTCATTCGAGGACTTGGAGTTAACTTTATTTCAGTATTTTAGTTTGTTTATTCAGTTTTTAGTATTTAGAGTTAGCTGGGGACTTGTACCAGCAGCTCGTTAGTAGTAGAGGCTTTCAAACATAGGGCCAGATATTCAATTGTATTTAGATTGTCATTATTAGACTTATATTTATAAAACAGATTAAGTTGTTCATTACTTCAGTTAAAGCTTCCGCTCAGTATTTATGTTGTTTGAGTTTACGTCATGCTAAGTCTAAGGATTAGCATGGGATCACTTGTGGTTTCAGGTCCCGTGATACATCCAGGGTATAGTCTCGAGGCATGACAACAATTCTACCCAAGCACTAAGATATATACTTTACTTCTAAGGGTGTAATTTGTAACAATGTTTCATAAAATGGTCTGAGAGTACATCCTACTTTGTCTTAAACCATTATTGATATGTACAAGGGTAAATTCTTTCGAATCAACAGACTTAAATGCACTAGTGGGCTCCCATTAACTTTTTGATGGCTCTATCTGAGAACACCACACTCATAGGAATCTGAGCTTTATTACTTCTATCACCTCAAGATGAGGCATCGTTAGAAAAATTAGAGCAACACATGAATCTGCATAAGTTTTCTTAGGAAGCTCCATTGCACGATCTAGAATATGAAAGAATGAAAACATTTCCTAAATGTCTTATAGCCTCCCAATTATAAGTATGGCGCACTTCACACCCATATTTAAGTCTTTACTCGACACGAATTCATAGACACCCTAGGACACATAAACTATGTGCTCTAACACCAAGTCTTTCATGACCTGAGCTGAGACCCTGGATGCGGCACACAACAATAGTGGCTGATACTCTTGCTAGTACAAGCAAACATTCTAACATATCACATGAGCATACAACTATCATAATTGAATAAAGCATAAAATGATATAAGAGTAAAATATAATCCCTTAAGGGTGGAAAGTTTTCATCAGAAGTCATTAAAACTACTTAAAATCTATTAAACTACTAGTTATAAAACCAAAGTCTGGAAACAGGAACATCTGTCTAACGTCTGACACAGTCTGTAAAGCCTCTACTGAATGATAGTAACCATTCAGACCTTAATACTAGAACAAACATGAGAAACTAATACATCTTAACTTGCCCCCAGGTAGAAGAGAGGATCACTGATAGCAAAATATAAAGATCTTAGTAATGTGCTTGGTCAAGGACCTGAGAGCATGAACCTACATCATTAGTAACTATCGAGACCTTAATACTAAAACAAACATGAGAAACTAATACGTCTTAACTTTCCCCCAGGTAGAAGAGAGGCTCATTGATAGCAAAATATAGAGATCCTAGTAATGTGCCTGGTCACGAACATGAGAGCATGAACATACATCATTTCATGATGTAGCGCTAAAGACAGTCAATACATGGAGTGTATTGGTATACAAAACCACACAAGAGAAATAGTAAAGCATGAAAATACCAATATAATTGGTACAGTCCAAGAAATAATAAGATGGTGGAACAATAGCATAAAATGTAGTGGTAATTGGTAACATAAAGTGGATTAATCCTTTAGTTATTTATGCAAGCAAGTGGTGAACCAACATAAATCACCATGTGAGCGCATGGACTCTGATATCGGCTCGATCAGCTAAGCCATCATATACCTTGCCGGGTACAGAATATGACATGGCATGATTTGCTAGCAAGGATCCATAACTAGCCTTTTTTGGGACACATGAAAAAAAGTGTTATTCGACTTGCAAAATAATCTCTATCCTATGTCGGCAAATGTAGTTTTGGGCATTTTTCATTTACACATATGCTTTCTCGGTCATCCAACTAACTTCCTTAAGCTCATAATGCTATCTTATTGATTTATGTTCAAAGTATTAGCCTTATTAGGCTCATGCTTATAGTTTAACCTTTTTAGGCTCATGCTCATAATATAGCCTTTTTAGGCTCATAGTCATAGGTTTGTTACTTTAGGTCTCATACAAGAGATTCAGCTATATTGGGTTCATAATCATGACTTAATATAATTATTGAAGAGATATGAGAGGTAATATGTCATGCACTGAGCCTACTTCTTGGATGTAACACGGTTCTTAAAGTCACGAGTGACCCTAATCTAACCCATAGCCTAGCATACTACTGATATACATACTGAAATATAATGCGGAACCTAAAAAATGTGTTCAGCTCTTGAAGAATACTATAATAAAATGAACTTTGATAACTAAAATATAAAGTCATTTGAAAACTAATACAACTAACTAACTAACTGACTATCTATGAAGCCTTTATTAACACTAACTACAGTTATCCAGTACATGGCTCCTTACTATCTCAAATCAATTTACAAGAACTGAAATAAACTGCTATGACTACTAACAGACTAGAGTTCCCAAATAAGGAGAACTCATCCCCTGCTGAGCGGAAGCTAAGTTGCAATTTGTCTGACCATGATCTTGGGAGCTACCACTGAAACCTACATCATGATATGATGCAGCACAAGGAAGATATACAATCAGTACTTTGAATGTACTAAGCATGTGAGATAATGCACTAACTTTTAATCATGAGAAAATACGTGTATACTAAGAGCATAGCTAAGAACTGGACTAAGTATAAACATCTTGGAATGCATAAGTCATGGTTGTAGAACATAAGATCTTTTACTGAAGAGAGAATAAAATATGCTTTTGAACTGTAACTGTGAGATATTTAAACTATAAGATAACTAAGCATGCTGAAAATACTGATAAGTTGTTTAATCTGTAAACAGAATTTGTAGTACTCAAGCCTAAACATAATATACATAAAATCTGAGATGCAAGAATATTTTGAAAACATAATAAAAATGATAAAGCTGATTTGGGGGCCAAGTACATATATACTGAGTCTAACTCTATGGGAGTGTTTATTGACCGACTTATACCACGTGAGCTAAACATGGAGTCCTATGTATACATCATATCGAGAAGACCTAATATACCTTTCCAGGGTATAGAGGCATGACTGGCATGATCACTAGTTCTGATGCTCAAATGAGGGGCTAAATAAACCTATGATGGCACGTAGTTCTGGGACTTTAGGGTCTGCTGAACCCTAGTCCAACTTGGTGCTAAGTACTACTCCCAAAATTGATTTCTGGTTGCTCTTTTATAACTAAAGTTCTGGAATGTTGCGTCAGAACATAACTAGTTTGAAAACATTTATTTTCTGAAAAGATGTAGGTTGAAAACTGACTAATTTCATGCTTTAAAATTGAGTGATAGTAGACTAGTCTAAATTCTAGAAAAAAAGTTAATTCATGTGAAAATACTACAATTTTATGCTAAGTTCTTGAAAAGAAAGCTAATTCATGCAGAAGATACTATAAATTCAGGCTAAGTCTGTTTCATCTAAATTCCAGGAATTTTAAGAAAATATCCATAAAACTTTATGCAATATCACTTAAAATATGTACAAAAATGTATAGTATCACGAGGAATTCAATTTTGTAAAAACATGCTTAGTTGGGCATGAACCCTAGAATCATAACTTTGTAAGAATCATAATTGAAAGCTGAACTTTGGGCATGAGGGTGAAAGGATATCATCATTGAATACCCACATTCCTTAAAATTGAAGAGCTTCTAGCTAGAACTCTAGGATGAAAACTTGGGGAAGAGTCCCTAAGGTTGGAGGTGGAGAGTTGGGGATGAAATCTGAAGGAAAAACGCTTGAGAAACTTTCTTGCTTGAGCTTTTATGCTCTTGCTTGCTTGAAACCCTAGGTTTCTTGCCTTAGGGTCTTGAGAGAATTCTTTAGATATTGATCGATGTCCTTCTTAGAAATAACCCATTTTGGGTGTTTAAAAGATATGGGTAAAGTCCTGAGGTAAGGAAAGGACAAAACTACCCCCAACTTAAATGCTGAAAAAAAGTGCAAAAAAATTGTCGGACGACCCATGGCCAACGGACCCAACCGTCGGCCTCAGAAGGGTCAAATAAGCTCACTGGTTGATTCCCATGAATGTCCACCATGGTCCATCATGTCTCCCACGGGCATGAGAAATGGCCGTCAGAATTTCCATGGGCGTGAGAAATGGCAGTCAGATTTCCACGGGCGTCAGCCCTTCCCACGCCCATCGGATTTTGACAATCTGACAGTGCTTCACTAAAATTCCCATAACTTGTTACTCTGGACACGGGCTAACAAGTGGTTAGTGAAGTTGAAAAGAAGACTCAAAGAACATTAATTTGGTGGGTACTAGGTCACCTAACTCCTCATATTCTAGGAGCAGTGATCATTTGAAGTTAATCATAGTAAGAACTTACATGAAAACTAAATTGGTAGAATGACTTTCAACTTAACTTTGAGATAGAGGTTCTTTATGACTTTAATTCATATCTAATATACCTCCCGCACTTAAGAATTGATCTTAATATGTTAGATACATAGAAAATTCACCGGGTTTAGGTCTAATAGCATATGAAGAATGGTTCAGATCTTAGCTTAGAATTTCTAGGGTGTTATAATATCTCCCTTTTGGGATCATTAGTCCTCGAATTAAGTTCAAACTAGAATGGAGTGACTAAAGCAAGTCATATCAACTATTTTCTCCTGAACTAAACTTACTGCCATGGACTAAAATGAATGGAAAGCCTACTGGTCTCAAGAAATGGATATTGGCAGGTCTGAACTGATCTGATATGAGGACTCTCGTATAAATCATGAAGAGGTTGCTAAGTACAAATCATGAGTGTAGAACTAGAACATATAACTACAAAGGTCTGAACCTAATTGCTTGCTTTCACCATGTTCAAACCTAACTCAGAGGCACAAAGTGCTTCACCTACCATGGTCATGCTAGTTTGATACCTGACCTGCAACTAGAGGCCTATTGTTGGCTGTGATAACTGAATCTGAACTGAGCATCATTGACAAGGATGAGGGATACTAGAATATTGACTTATATATAGCGAGACCTAGTCACTTAAGATGAGACTTGGGGGATTGACTGCAAAGGGCATGAATACTTCACATAATGAGCACATAAGGCATGAATAAAGGGTTATTTTGAGCATACATGTTATAACCACCCATCACTAATTTGGGTGTATGTACATATGGCTTAGAGCAAGGAAATCATAAGTACAAGTTGTTCAAAAGATCTGATCTGAGCATATACATGATATGGCATGGTGCCATTAACCATTAAGGCATAACTCGAGGACTGAGGGCATAGAACAGAACACACTTTGAGAGATGGGATTTATGTAATCAGTCTCTTGACATAAAGCTGAAATTCATGGAATCATAGAGTACGATGGGGATTTACTATCTGAAGTGGTTGTTTCTCATTCTAGGAGTCTGAGCATGGACATGAATTTGTATAAATTGCATGAACTTAGTCATGACCGTGACGCATATACATCTAAATAGAATGCTATCATGACCCAACCCATCATGAGTGGCACCTATCCAACCCCTGGATGAGCGAACCAGATAACGACCCAACACTTAGTGAAATCTAACAGCTCAAAACCAGCTTACATAAAGGAAATTAACATTCACAATCTCAAAATACTAATAAAATAAGAATCTGCAGAAAAACATCCCTGAACCTGAAAATCACCATACCAAAACATTCTACCAAATAGTCTAGAATACAAGGATGCAACCCCAAAAGTAAAAGAAAATTTTATGCTCGAAACAAGTGGGCTATAACATAGTCATGGAAGAAAACAAGGTAGCCCGGAAGAACAGCTCACCCTTGAATCCTAAATTTGATGAATCTACAAGTGAGGTTGCATGTCAGTCGCCGAAAGATGTCATGTACTCACAAGAGGAAAAGCAAGTGCATAATTAGTACACAATTACCATGTACTGGTAGGATCATCGGTCAGCTCAAATAAATAAGATATGAACAATAAACTAAAGCTGAGTAAGGTGAAGTAACCATGTAAAAAGTCAACAATATAACTAGACTAGAAGTCTCTTCCTTAACTTATCGACCACAAGTAATCGATTAGCAACAAATGACAAACTAGTGACAATAAACATATGTCCTTTTCACACAACCCAGACCCACCAAGGATCTCTAGAACACCACCTATGTTTTCTATATGAAATCCCGGTCTACACTAAGACCAACCTCACATTTGAATAAAATGATCTGGCCTTTCATTGACCATATGCAGAAATCACAATTCAAAAATACAATCCGGTCCACTCATGGAACCATCTAAAGAATACAATCCATACAAGTAAATCAAACCCATACTAGGCGTGGTACCCGAGCCAACCATTTGTAAAACTTGTACCAGGCGTGATACCCAAGCCAACCAATATGTAACCTAAACCAAGCATGGTACCCGAGCCAACCGAATGTCATACACAATCCAATAAGTCAATAAAATAATGAACAACATCACACTGAAGTTCCATGATAGGTTGCACAAGTTGGGTATTGTACGTCAGCATGGGGTGGAGTTTGTCACTTTTCAACTGTAGGGTGATGCAAAGCAGTTGTGGAGGTCTCATGTTGATTGTCGGTCTTCTATTCTACCTCCACTAACTTGGGAGACGTTCCGCACATTGTTTTTAGAGAAGTACGTTCCCCATACTTTGAGGGACCAGAAGAAAAATGAGTTTCTGAACTTGGAGCAGGGTAGGATGTCGGTCTCAGCTTATGAGGCTAAGTTCCATGTGTTGTCTTATTTTTCTACACAGATATTGGGTTCTGAGGAGGAACGGGTTCGGTTGTTTATCAAGGGTCTGAATAGTGATCTGCAGGTCTTGTCGGTGCATATGACTTCTTCATAAAAAGGGCTTTAATGATGTGGTGGATTATGTAAAAAAGATTGAGGGAGTTAGGCAAGCGGGGCAGGCTAAAGCTTTAGTCAAGAAGCCCCGAAATGAGGGAAACTATGGTGGTTCTTACTCTCGGGGCCAGCATCAGCAGGCTTATCCAGCCCATTCTATTCAGTCAGCTCTGCCAGCTACTATAGGTGGTCGTAAAGCAGCTCAGTCTTTGGCTTCTAGAGGCCAGGGAGCGTCCTATACATCAGCTTGTAGACCTACTCTTGACTGTGGTTGCTTCCATTGTGGTGAGTTGGGCCACTTTAAGAGGGAGTGTCCACATAGGTAGACAGGTAATCATGGTCAGAAGCAGACTAGAGCAGTGGTTCCGGAAGGCAGAGGCAGTAATGCTAAGGGTCGTCCACAGGATGGGAGAGGTAATTTTCAGGGAGGCCGGGGAGACTGAGGGAACGGCAGCGCAGGCAGGGGTGCGGTGCAGTCGGCTTGGGAAGTCACCTCGATTGATGATCGAGCACATTGCTATGCTTTTCCAAGGAGGACTGAGGCGAAAGCCTCAGATGCGGTGATCACATGTACTATTCTTGTCTGTGATAAAATGGCTTCGGCATTCTTTGACCCAGGTTCTACCTATTCTTATGTGTCTATGAGTTTTGCTTTGGGGCTGGGTTTGACTTGTGATATCCTTGATTCCCACATCTATGTTTCTACCATAGTTGGAGAGTCTGTGGTTGTGACTCATGTATATCGTGACTGTTCTGTTGTTTTTGTGGGGTTACATACTTGGGTAGACTCGATAATTTTGGATATGGATGATTTTGATATTATCTTGGGTATGACATGGCTATATCTTTATCATACTGTGTTGAACTTAACACTAAGAATGTGGCTCTAGAAATTCTGGGTAAGGATAGACTAGAGTGGGAAGGTGTGTACAGGCATAAGCTAGTTAAGATAATATCGTTTGTCCGGGCTAAGAAGCTAGTGGAGAGGGGGTGTCTAGCCTTTTTGGCTCACCTCCGAGATAATAGTGTGGAGTCTCCTCCTATTGAGTCAGTTCCAGTGGTTTCTGAATTTATAGAGGTGTTTCCAGCGGACTTACCTGGTATGCCTCCAGACAGGGACATAGATTTTTTTATTGATTTAGAGCCAGACACTCATCCCATTTCCATTCCTCAATATCGTATGGCTCCGACAGAGTTAAGGGAACTTAAGACTCAGCTGCAGGAAATCCTAGATAAGGGATTTATACATCCCAGTGCTTTGCCTTGGGGTGCTCCAGTCTTATTTGTAAAGAAAAAGGATGGTAGTATGCGGATGTGCATAGACTACAGGCAGTTGAAGGTGCATGAGAGGAATTACCCGACTCACGATTTAGAGTTGACAGCGGTGGTTTTTGCATTGAAAATATGGAGACACTACCTTTATGGTGTCAAGTGTGAGGTATTCACAGATCATCCCAATCTGCAGCACATGTTCAGTCAGAAGGATTTGAATCTGAGGCAAAGAAGGTGGATGGAGTTATTGAAGGATTATGATGTGACAATTCAGTACCATCCGAGTAAGGCTAATATGATGGCAGATGCATTGAGCTAGAAAACTATTAGCATGGGTAGCTTGGTTGGTTTGGGGGCATCCAAATGACCTTTAGCTAAGGAGATTCGAGCTTTGGAGGCCAAGTTCATGCACTTGGGCATTTCAGATCAAGGTGGGTTGTTAGCTAGAATTGAGGTCAAGGCCACCTTCATAGAGGAAATAAAGGCAAAAGAGTTTCAGGATCCGAAACTGGCTAAGTTGAGAGGTAAGGTAATATCCGGGCAGTCCAGAGACGTCATGTTAGACTCTGGTTGAGTGTTGCGTTTCAGGGAGAGGATTTGTGTTCCTCGGGTGGATGATATGATACAGAAAATCTTGGCAAAAGCTCATGGTTCGTGGTACTCAATTCATCCGGGTGTGACCAAAATATACAGGAACTTGAGGCAACGTTACTGGTGGCCCGGGATGAAAAGAGACATAGTTGATTTTGTGTCCAAATGTCAGAACTGCCATCAGGTAAAGTACGAACATCAAAGACCTTCAGGACTACTTCAGAGAATGCCACTTCCAGAGTGGAAGTGGGAGAGGATAGCCATGGATTTCGTGGTGGGTCTTCCCAAGACTTTGGGGAAGTATGACTCAATTTGGGTAATTGTTGACAAGCTGACCAAGTCCTCTCATTTCATTCCGGTCAGGGTAGATTATAATTTGCAGTAATTGGCTAAGATCTACGTGAAGGAGATTGTGAGACTGCATAGGGTACCACTGTCCATCATTTCAGACAGGGGTACGCAGTTTACTTCTAAGTTTTGGGGCAAGTTACATGAAGAGTTGGGTACACAACTCACCTTTAGCAAAACCTTCCATCCTCAAACTGATGGTCAGTCAGAAAGGACGATCTAGGTATTAGAGGACATGCTGAGAGCATGTGTGATGGACCTAGGGGGTCATTGGGACCAGTTTCTACCATTGTGTGAATTCTCGTACAACAACAGCTACCACTCTAGTATTGACATGGCACTGTTCGAGGTCCTATATGGGAGGAACTGCAGATCACCGGTTGGGTGGTTGAGGAAGGCGATGTGAAGCCTCTGGGCGTAGACTTAGTGAAGGAAGCGCAGGAAAAGGTAAGGGGCATACAGACCAAGTTGCTGGCTGCTCAAAGCAGGTAGAAGGAGTATGCAGATCACAAGGTTCGGGACATGGACTTTCAGGTTGGTGAACAGGTATTGTTAAAAGTATCACCAATGAAAGGGGTTATGCGGTTTGGTAAGAAGGGTAAGCTTAGCCCTCGGTTCATCGGTCCGTTTGATGTTCTTGAAATTGTAGGTCTAGTGGCTTACAAGTTAGCACTCCCACCTAGTTTGTCGGGCGTTCATCCGGTATTCCATGTATCTATGCTTAAGCAATACCATGGGGATGGGGATTACATCATCAAGTGGGATAAGATACTTTTTGATAAGGATCTTCGTTATGAGGAAGAACCAGTTTTGATTCTTGCTCGAGATGTCCGGATGTTGAGGACAAAGGTGATTGATATGGTGCAGATTTAGTAGAAGCATCATCCGATTGAGGAAGCTACTTGGGAAATCGAGAAGGACATGCGGGACAAGTACCCTCAACTATTTGAGGATTCAGGTACTACACTTCCTTTCTTTTATTTTTGTAATTTTGAGTTTGATCATTTGGGGATGAATGATGGGTAAATTGGTATCTATTATAACGTCTGGGTCCGTCATTATGGATAGTCCAATCATGCCAAGTTTTAGAGTTAAAAACTCTGGGTTTGGGAGTTTGAAATTCTGGGCTAGGCTAGCCTCGGTCAGTTTTAGAGTGAGGTAGAGTCTAGGGAAATCCGGGTAAGGATTGTCCTTTGTGTCTTGTGTTGAGCTAGTTTTCCACGTAACCAAGACATAAAGGAGTTCGGGGGAGTTTTCGAAATTAAATTTGGGTAAGTAGAACTCCCGGAATCGCATTCGATGTGAAGGGGTTATTTCGGGTCATCGGGGAAAGCAAGTGTGTTGTAAAATGGCCAAAACTGGGATATTTCAGGACATTCTGTCCATGATGGGCGCAACCGTGCGTGATAGTGGCCACCGCTATAGCGGTGGAAATTACCGCTATAGCGGCGGTCAAGGGCGGTCAACGCCACTTAAGACCGTCGTAGTGGTAGTCATCTGCTATAGCGGGACTGCTATAGTGGGCCGACGGGATTTTAATGCAGAAACAGCTCTCAAAATATTCTGTTTTTCACAATTTCATTTTGGGAGAAGGGCTAGGCGATTCCAGGCGTTTTTCTTCCTTTTCCCGTCGAAATTCTTCCCTAAGGTAAGGTTTTCATTCCTCAATCTTTGTATTATGTTTCCTATGTGGTAGAATTGCTAGGAGAGAATTTGGGAAAAGGTTGGAATAACCTAGGAATGGTGGAATTTGGGGAAGGAAGGGGGTTCCAAGCATGTACGTTCTTGGGTGTTGATAAAAGTATGCTAAAATGATCATAGGTTGTCAAATTTCCTGTTTTTATCCATAAAAATGATAGAACTAGGAGAATTAACGGTGGAAAAGCCCAAAAAAAGGGTGGGATGATAATGGGTGGCCTGGAGTTTGGGGATTTGGTATAATTCGGGTAATGTGCAGGCCTTTGTGTTAATTGTATGTACTGTGTGTTGTTTTTAGACCAAGAACGAGAGAGGAATTCAAAACACGGGAAAGCTCGGGTCGAATAGAGCTTGGATCATTCGAGGTAGATGATGGCTTACGAATTCCTATGAATGTTGTTTATTTTGTACTCATATCTAAGTTATTGTATAAATTACATTGCTTAGGAAAGTTGTATAGAATGTCTAAGTTTCCTTCCTTAGAGTCTGTGATTTGAACGGTATTTGCTTGTTAGTTTACAAGTTGTTTGTTCATGCATTTGACTATGAATTATTGACATTCGGTTGGCTCGGGTACCACGTATGGTACGGGTATAACAAATGGTTGGTACAGGTACCACGCCTGGTACGGGTATAACACTTCGGTGGCACGGGTACCACACCTAGTACAGGTTTATTTTTTTTCATCATTGCATTATTATTATGGTGTTGCATTGATTGATATTGGTTCCGTGAGTGGACCGGGTTGCTTATTAAAATGTAGTCTAGAAGGGGATCCCAGGGTGGGTCCAGGCTAGACGAAAAGGTGTAGTTAATGGTATCCGGTTGTGGCTTAGATTTAGGTGGTGGATTCATGCCGGAGCAGGCTGATTAGAGACTGGTAGTCTAAGTGTGTCTGTGGATATTTATGCATGCTTCCCATAAATTATACTTGATATTGTTGTACTGTTATACATTGTTTATTTGGAAACTGGCTGATGATCCTACCAGCACACAGTGGTGGTGTATTGATACTGCACTTGCTTATCTTTTGGTGAGTACATGAAATCTTTCGGGGCTGAGACGCGACCTCACCTTTAGTGACGATGGCTTCTAACTTGCAAGGGTGAGTTGCTTGATTCGAGCTACCTTGTGTTATCTTTAGAGTTTCAGTCCACTTGTTTCGGACTTCAAACTACTTTATATTTTCTTTTGGAGTTGCATCCCCGTATTCTAGATATTGGTATTGATGTTTGGTACAATGACTTTCAGTTCCTAGGTGGGATTTTCCGCAGGTTAATGATTACGCTATAGTTTTTTCTTACTTTGTTTGCTAGTTTATTTTTTGTTATTGGTTTTAGGCTGTTAGTCTAGCCAAAGAGTTGAACTCTATTGGTTCGCTCATCCGGGGGTTGGGTGGGTGCCACTCACGACGGGTTGGGTCGTGATAGATAGTTCTGAACCAAATGATTTCGAATGGTAAATAGGTGTTGAGATCAATACTTATATGTGGGAAGTGTATTAGACATAAATTAGGGTCATAAAGAACCTCTAGCTCAAAATTGAGTTGAAAACATCCTTAGCAATTGAGTTTTAGTGTAAGATTTTTCAAGGGTCACGTTCAAACGATCATAACTCCTAGAATATGAAGAGTTAGCAGGCCTAGTACCCACCAAATTAAAGGTCTTTGAATCTTCTTTGCAACGCCACTAATCATGCATTAATATAAATCTGGAGTAAAATGTTATCAGTGTTTTACTAAAGGGTGTCTGTCTGTCAAAATGATAGACAGAAACCACGAGAGGATTCCATGGCTCGTGGATTAATCCATGAACCGTGGATTGCATCCATGGAAATCAGACCTGGAACTCAAATTGTTGTCTGAAAACGATATGAAGGTTCCACAGGTTGTGGAATGATCCACGGTTCGTGAAACCAACTCGTGGAAATCAGTCCAGAGGCCAGAAACTTCGCCCAAAAACAACGAACCCCTTTCACGAACTGTGATCCATTCTACGGGTCGTAGTTCATGCTCGTGGAACCCAACGACGAGTTTTTTTTGCAATTTTTAATTTAGTATTCCAGGGGTATTTCAGACCATTCCTTTTTCTTTTAGCTCCGACTATAAATAGTTTTAGGCTTATATTTTTAAGTCAAAATACCTCAAACTATCAAATTTCCTCACTTTTTCTCTCAAGTCAGTTCCAAAGAAAAAAAAACGTTATTCTCCAAAGTTTAGACCTAGGGCTTTCTCCATCAAGCTTCAAACTTCAGGTTCTCTTCAATGATTATCATCCACCTGGTATGTGGGTATTCAATGAGGATCTCCTTTCACCCTCATGCCCAAAGTTCAGTTTTCAGTTATGATTTCTACAAGTTATGATTCTAGGGTTATTACCTAAACAAGTGTTTTACTATGAATTCGATCTCTGGAGGATCCTACATGACTACTATTCTTGTTAGAAGGATTTGTACATGAATTCCTGTAGTTAGATTTCAAAACTCTAGATTTCAGAAGAAGTGAATTATAGCCTGATTTTACCCAACTATGCATACCTTTACAAAACTGAATTCCTCATGATACTATATGTTCCCCGTATATATTTAAGTGATATTGCAAGAAGTTTTATGGATATTTTCTTAGATCCCTGGAATTTTGATGAAACAGACTTAGCCTAGATTTACAACATATTCTGCATGAATTAACTTTCTTTTCAAGAACTTAGCATGAAATTATAGTATTTTCACATGAACTAACTTTTCTTCAGAATTCAGCCTAGTCTACTAGTACTCAATCTTAAAGCATGAAATTAGCAAGTTATAAGCTTACAACTTTTCAAAAAATAGAATGCTTTCAGTCTCAGTATTATTTTGCATTCTCAGAAAGTCAATATTTTGAGCTATCCAGTACGTCAGTTTATTTATTTATTAATATTCAGTTGGGAGTAGACTTAGCACCGAGCAAATGAGAGGATGAAGGCTCACCCATTAGTTTAGGCTGAGACATTTAGCATCAGTCCCTAAGTCCCAGAACTACGGCGCCACCGTAGGTTATATAGGGGTCACCCGTCAGTTTAGGCTTGACACGCTAGTCCCTTGTTGGACATCAGATTAGTGGATCTAAGCCACAAAATGTTTGTACCCTTGGCAAGGTATGAACACCCTCCCAACCAGGTTTACAGGTTGGGCCCATAGTTAGCTCAACTTAGGGTATGTCGGTTAATAGTAGCTCCCACAGTACATATTCATTATTGCATGACCTTGTATTCAATTATTCAGTTTAGTTCAGTATTATAAAGTTGCATGTTTATATACTTGGTCACTGCATCAACTTATAACTTTCATCTCTCATTCAATACACTATATCAGTATTTTCAGCATGCTCAGTAGAAGAAACTTCACTAGGGATTTACTTTTGGCATGACTCGAGGTTTTCACCTCAGTTGCACTATTTCATGACTTACCAACATCACTCATCTTTTTTCGTCCATGGATCCCTATGTAACAAGTTTACTTATCTTTAAACATCATGATCTCACAGTTACAGTTCAGAAACATGATTTACATTTTCTTCAATAAAAAATCTTATGTTCTATAGTTTGACTTGTGCATCTTCAGATATCTATACTTAGTCTAGTTTTCATCCATGCTTTCAGTATACACGTATTTCTCATGATTTTAAAGTTAGTGCATTATCTCACATGCTCAGTACATTCAAAGTACTGATCGCATACTTTTTTGTGGTGCATCCTTTTGATTATGTAGGTTTTAGTGCTAGCTCCCAGGATCATGGTCAGACAGATCGCAACCTCTAGTGAGCAAGGAACGAGTTCTCCTTTTTCGAGAACTCCAACCAGTTAGTAGTTTTGGTAGTTAATTCAGTTATTATACATTGATGTAAGATAGTTAGGGGTCATGTCCCAGCTAACTATAGTTAGTGTTAGTAGAGGCTTCATAGACAGTCAGTTATATCATTTTTCAAAAGCTATTGTATCTCAGTTTATGAAAGTTCATTTTGTTATAATATTTTTTAAAGAGTTCAGCACATTTCAGCTTCGGCATTATATTTCAGTATGTATCTCAGTAGTATGCCAGGCCATGGGTTAGCTTGGAGTCACTTGTGATTCTAAGAACCGTGTTACATCCAATGTGTAGGCTCGGGGTATGGCAAACTTGATATTAGAGCATAAAGTTCAAGTGTCCTAGGGTGTATGTGAAGTTGTGTCTAGTAGAGACTTGCTTATAGGTGTGTTGTGCACCACACTTATAATCAGGAGGCTACAAGGCATTTAGGAAATTTTTCCCTTTGTTCATACTCCAGATCGTGCAGTAAAGTTATTCCTTCAAAAGCGTATGCAGATTCATGCATATTTCCAATTCCTCCAATCATGCCTCATCTTTGAGGTAGTGGAGACTGTATTGTTCAGATTCTTATCAGTAAAATGCTCTCAGATACAGTCATTAGAAAGTTAAGAGACTGCATAAGGGCTTGAGAGGATCCCACTAGTGTGTTAAAGTCTACCGATCAAAAAGCATGTACAATTTTCCATTCGTGCAGTTGAGCCAGTAGTAGAATGTACTCTCAGACCCTGTTCCAGAAACTTTACTATGAATGGTGCTATGTGTGAACTAGTTTAGAATTCTCAGGTTGCTAATTATGGAGAAGGCTAGGTGTTATTATATGGTGTTCTTAGAGGTGAACTTAGGAGATTATGGATGGACGATGTTGAGTTTCTTAGTATGGTTTTAATTCAATTGATTTGGGTGGATATGAACTTAGAGATGTGATGCTAGTAGACGAATAAGCAAAGGTCAGATTGCTTAGTGTTAGAAGAAGTGGTTATATATCCCAGTGAGAGTATGAGTCCTCTAGTGATAGCCTTAAGGGTAAAGAAGAAGCTAAGATATGCCTCAGAAGAAGACCTAGCAAGGGTTTAGCATCTACATCTATAGCCTATCAGGGAGAGTTTACTGTTCAGGAATACAGTGATACCCCAACCTTACAAGAGTTAGTTGATTATAGCCTAGTTCAGGAGAGAGATCAGCAGACTTAGAGGGGTGACTTTCAAGGTAAGGAGGAGATTGTAAAATGAAGAACCAAGTCGAGTCTTGTGACTCAGCTAGTACAGAATTCTAGAAAGGTCTATGATGGGATATCAATCCATTCTTATTCCAGCGGATTTCCTAGCACTTCAGTGAAGGTGACACTATACTCAGACGTATTTATGTAATACTTATGGATAAGTTCATTCACTCCATACAGATTCATATCCATACTCAACTCCTAGAACAAATTGAAATTGCTCCAAACAGCGATTTTGATCTTACTCTACGATTTTATGAATTCCAGCTTTATGCCATGAGACTCGTTATACAAGTAAACTCATGTCTCACAGTATGCTCAGTTTTATATACTCAGTTCAGTCCTCAGGATATGCCTTAATGGCTAATGAAAGCATGTTACGTCATGTATATTCTACGACCAGACTTCTTGAACAGTTTGTTCATATGATTTTTCTTACTCTAACCATGATTCCTATGTCCAAGATGTGAGACATTCAGGCCTTTGTACTTGACTTCTCAGACCTCACATTGAGTGGCTAGATCACGCTAGTTGTAAGTCAAGACTGATCAGTATTCCTTCATTCGTGATGCTTATGCTCCCATTCTATTCCTTTTATGATCTTAGTTTTTGTTGTCACAACTGTTAGTGAAGGAAGCTAAGTAGTAACCTAGATAGGAAGTACTAGATTTTCCTCTTTTTGGTGCTTGCAGTTACAGTTTCTAGATTTGCTAGGGAAGAAGAGATGAGTCTCAGGTAGTGTCAGTTACAAAGAATCCACGAGATGATAATAGTAATAGGCTTGAATGTCATGACGAAATACAAGTAGGTTTTTGCTTTGTGCGACAAGTGACCCATTGATTAGACTTCAAGGTTAGTTGATTTTTGTGATAAGAAAGAATACCATTCTTGGGAGATAACTCCAGATGCAAGATATTTAGTCAAGATAGGCTTGAACATGGTGAAAGAAGGTAGTTAGACTCATACCTTAGCATCTATATTTGTGTTGATGAGAATTTTAGTTGCAAATGGTAAGTGTGGTATTCAGAGAAGTTGGTGTAGTTAAAAAGGGTGTTCCTAAGCTTAAAAGTTGTCAACCGTATTGTTTAAGGCGAGAATAGTCTTGTTCTTACTCCCTGCCCAGGGTGCTCATACTTTATGTCCAGTAGCTTCATATAGCAAGATAGTAGACTCCTCCCATGAGGTCATTTCAGACCTGCCAGTAATCATTCCTAAGGCCTAAAGGCCCTACGCTCAGTTCAGTCCATGCTAGTGAGTTCAGTTTAGAAGAGAATAGTTTTCTCGTACACTTACACCTCTCAGTTTTTTGTTCCTTTTACTTAATGTAATTTCTAAGAATGCATGCATTCTTTATGAGTTCTAGCTAAGTCCCTACTCTCACTCCAGACCAGTTATCGTGTGGGACATTCAGTTTCATGTCCTATCAGTGTTCTTATGATCTCAGTGTGCATACATGCCTTATGAATTCAGCTCAGTTTATATTTCAATCAAAAATCAGTTTTCATGTTAGTAATTCAACTTTTAAAACTCAGTTGGTGGGGTTTCATCTCTTTCCTGACCATCTCATCTTAGTAAGACATCATTCGAGGGTGAATGATCCCAACGGGAAGATATTGTAACACCCCAAAAATTCTAAGCTAAGATCCAGACCATTTTCATATATTTTTAGATTCAAACCAGATGATCTTAAATGGTAAATAGGTGTTGAGGTCAATACTTATGTGTAGGAAGTGTATAAGACATGAATTAGGGTCATAAAGAACCGCTAGCTCAAAGTTGAGTTGAAATCTTCCTTACCGATTGAGTTTTAGTGTAAGGTTATTCAAAGGTCACCTTCAAACGATCATATTCCTCGAACATGAAGATTTAGGTTGCCAAGTAGACACCAAATTAAAGGTCTTTGAATCTTATTTCCAACGCCACTAACCGTACATTAATACAAGTCTGGAGTAAAAAGTTATCAGTGTTTTACTAAAGGGTGTCTGTCTATCAAAATAACAGACAGAAACCATGAGAGGATTCCACGGCTCGTGGATCAAACCACGAACCGTGGATTGCATCCGTGGAAATCAGACTTGGAACTTAAATTTTTGTTTGAAAATCAAGAGAAGGTTCCACAGGTCATGGAATGATCCGCGAGTCATGGTAATCAGTCTAGAGGCCAGAAACTTTGCCCAAAAACCATGAACCCTTTTCACGAACTGTGTTCCATTCTACAGGTCGTAGTTTGGGCTCGTTGAACCCAACGATGAGTTTTTTCACCTATTTTTAATTTAGTATTCCAGGGGTATTTCAGACCATTTCTTCTTCTTTTAGCTCTAACTATATATATTTTTAGGCTTATTTTATTAAGTCAAAATACCTCAAACTATTAGATTTCCTCACTTTTCCTCACAAGTCTGTTCCAAAGAATAAAAGAGCATTTTTCTCCAAAGTTTAGACCTAGGGCTTTCTCCATCAAGCTTCAAACTTCAGGTTCTCTTCAATGATTATCATCCACCAGGTATGTGGGTATTCAATGAGGATCTCCTTTCACCCTCATGCCCAAAGTTCAGTTTTCAGTTATGATTTCTACAAGTTATGATTCTAGGGTTATTACCTAAACAAGTGTTTTACTATGAATTCGATATCTGGAGGATCCTACATGACTACTATTCTTGTTAGAAGGATTTGTACATGAATTCCTGCAATTATATTTCAAAACCCTATATTTCAGAGGAAGTGAATTATAGCCTAATTTTACCCAACTATGCATACCTTTACAGAACTAAATTGCTCATGATACTATATGTTCCCCGTATATATTTAAGTGATATTGTAAGAAATTTTATGGATATTTTCTTAAATCCCTGGAATTTTGATGAAACAGATTTAGCCGGGATTTACAACATCTTCTGCATGAATTAGCTTTCTTTTCAAGAACTTGGCATGAAATTATAGTATTTTCACATGAACTAACTTTTCTTCAGAATTCAGCCTAGTCTACTAGTACTCAGTTTTGAAGCGTGAAATTACCCTGTTATCAGCTTACAATTTTTCAGAAAAATAGAATGCTTTCAGTCTCAGTATTATTTTGCATTCGCAGAAAGTCAGTATTTTGAGCAATCCAGTATGTTAGTTTATTTATTAATATTCAGCTGAGAGTAGACTTTTCACCGAGAGGATGAGGAGATGAAGGCTCACCCGTCTGTTTAGGATGAGACCTTTAGCAGCATTCCGTAATTCCCAGAACTATGACACCACCGTAGGTTATATAGGGGTCACCCGTCAGTTTAGGCTTGACACCCTAGTCCCTTATTGGACATCAGATTAGTGGATCCACGCCAAAAAATCTTTGTACCCTTTGCAAGGTATGAACACCCTCCTAGTCAGGGTTACAGGTTGGCCCCATAGTTAGCTCATCTTGGGGTATGTAAGTTAACAGTAGCTCCTATAGTACATATTCATTATTGCATGACCTTGTATTCAGTTATTCAGTTCAGTATTATACAGTTACATGTTTATATACTTGGTCATAGCATCAACTTATACCTTTCAGCTCACATTTCGTACACTATATCAGTATTTTCAGCATGCTCAGTAGAAGAAACTCCCCAAGGGATTTATTTTTGGCATTACTCAAGGTTTTTACCTCAGTTACACTATTTCATGACTTACCAACATCACTCATCTTTTTAGTCCATGGATCCCGAAGTAACAGTTTTACTTATCTTTAAACATCATGATTTCACAGTTATAGTTCAGAAACATGATTTATATTTTCTTCAATAAGAAAGCCTATGTTCTATAGTTTGACTTGTGCATCTTCAGATATCTATACTTAGTCCAGTTTTCAGTCATACTTTCAGTATACACATATTTCTCATAATTTCAAAGTTAGTGCATTATCTCACATTCTCAGTACATTCAAAGTACTAATCGCATACTTTCTTATGCTGCATCTTTTTGATGATACAGGTTTTACTGCTAGCTCCCAAAATCATGGTCAAACAGATTGCAGCCTCCAGTCAGCAGGGAACGAGTTCTCCTTTTTTGGGAACTCTAGTCAGTTAGTAGTTTTAGTAGTTAATTTAGTTATTATACAATGATGTAAGATAGTTGGGGGTCATGTCCCGGCTAGCTGTAGTCAGTGTTAGTAGAGGCTTCATAGACAGTCAGTCAGTCAGTTATATCCCTTTTTAAATGCTATTATATCTCAATTTATGAAAGTTCATTTTGTTATAATATTTTTATAAAGAGTTCTGCACATTTCAGCTTTGGCATTATATGTTAGTATGTATCTCAGTAGTATACCAGGCCATGGGTTAGCTTTGGGTCACTTGTTACTCTAAGCACCGTGTTACATCCAGAGTGTAGGCTCGGGGCGTGATAAAATCATTCTTAATGCATGGGCTTTTGAAAATACTTAACAAATCTCATATGGATCATGGGTAAAATATGAGAACCATGAATTGATGCCAATAAACTGAATTTATAACAATTTCACAAATTGGGCAAAGGTTAGCCTTCAAATCATATATAAGAAACCACTTAGAAAAAAATCATGGAAAATCATGTAATTTAGAGTTAGAATACATAGGAGAATCATAAGGAAAAAAATTATAGAAGAACCCATAAGAATTGAGTAAGAACCCTAATAATGAAATTCATAAAATCAATTTAGAAGGTTGGGGTTTTTGGTATAAGGGTGAAGGAATTCCCTTATTGAATACCCATGTTCATGAAACTTGAAGAACTTCTAGCTAGAACTTTGGGGATGAAGCTTGGATAAGAATCCCTAAGGTTGGAGGTGGAGACTTGGAGAAGAAATCTTAAAGAAACTTCTTGAGAGACTTCCTTGCTTGAGCTTCTATAATCTTGCTTGCTTGAAACCCTAGGTATCTTGCCTTAGGGTCTTGAGAAAATTCTTTAGAGATAGATTGATATTCTTATGAGGAATAACCCCTTTTGGATGATTAAAATATGAGGGGAAAACGTGAGGTGATGAAAGGATCAAACTAACCTTAATTAAACTCATAGGAAAAAGTGCAGAAAATTATCGGACGATGCTTCCCACGGGCCGTCGTGGCTCTCACGGGCCGTCGGACCCAACCTTCGGCCTCAAGGGGCCAAAAAGCCTCACTAGACATTTCCCATGCCCTGCCACCATGGGATGTCATGGTCTCCACGGGCTTCGGGACGGCCATTGCAGTTTCCCACGCCCGTCGGCCAGCCCATTGGATTTTGACGGCTGATAGTGCTTCACTAAAATGCCTCTAACTTTTTTACTCCGGACACAGATTAATGAGCGGTTGGTGGTGTTGGAAATAAGATTCAAATACCTTTAATTTGGTGGGTACTAGGCCACCTAACTTTTTATATTCTAGGAGTTATGATCTTTTGAAATTTACCCTTAGTAAGAACTTACATGAAAACTAAATCGGTAGAAAGGCTTTCAACTTAACTTTGAGCTAGGGGTCCTTTATGACTATTATTCACATCTAATACTACTTCAAAACTTCAGAATTGATCTTAATGCTTAGATATAGAGAAAATCTATCTTGCTCAGGTCTAACAACACCTGAAGAACGGTTTGAATCTTGGTTTAGAATTCATGGGGCTTTACAATATATCTCCCTTGGGATCATTCGTCTCAAATGAAGACTACTAAGTTGAGACTGGAGGGGAAAAGGGTTGCAATCCTATCAATGGAATTTTAATAGCTGAAGTATTTCATGGCAACAGTTTTCTGACTAAAATATAAACTGAGATTGATTCATGGAACATGTATTCATACTGAGAGCATAAGTATAACTGATGGGACATGAAACTGAATATCTAACATTAGAATTGGTTTGGACTAAGAGTAGGGACTCAGCTGAAACTTGTAGAGAACGTACACATCCTTAGGGATCAAAGTCAACTGAATGAAACACCAACTGAGAGGAGTAGCTATACGACAAAACTATTCTCTTCCAAACTGAACTTACTACCATGGACTAAACTGAACGTAGTGTCTTCTGGACTTAGGAATGAGTACCAGCAAGTCTGAACTGATATGATATGATCACCCTGGGCAGGGAGTAAGAACAAGACTATTCCTGCCTAAATAACGTAGCTGATAGCTTTTAAGCTTAATAATAGCTTTTTAACTACACTAACTTCCCTTGATAGCACACTTACCATTTGCAACTAACATTCTCACTAGCGCAGATATAGATACTAAGGTCTGAGTCTGACTACCTTATTCATCCATGTTCAAGCCTATTTCGGCTAAATCTTTTACATCTAAAGTTGTCCCCCAAGAATAATATCCCATCTTATTATGAAAATCAACTAACCTTGAGATCTTAACAAATGAGATCACTAGTCGCGTACAGCAAAAGCCCATATGTATTTCACCATAATATTTAAGCTTATAATTATGGTCACTTTATGGTTTCTTGTATCTTACACTATCCAATACTTATCCTCTCTTCCCTAGCATATCTAAGAGCTGCAACTTGAAGAACTTCTACAATGAGACATAGCAGAATTGAAGACTTCTAATCTAGAACCTTGAGGGATTAAGACTTGAAGATAGAGATTCTTAGCTTGGAGCTTGAAGCTTGGAGGAGTGGAGTTCTTTCCCTTTTTGGAATTTAGAATGAGGGAAATGGGAAAGGTTTAGGCTAACAGGGAATAAAAACCCACTACAAGTGTCAAAATAACCTCACTTAGGAGTTAAGAGAATAGGGGAAAAGACCAATCTACCCCTGACTTAAGAATAGAAACTCCAGGAAGTTGTTGCCTCACGGGCTGCTCGACGAGCATCGCACCCACGACGGCCCTGATGTGCTGGGATTTGATGGTACTTTCGATGCTTAAAATGAATGATTTTTGGGAGTTCTTAAGTACATTTTGTTGAATTTAATGTCGTTTGTTAGTTATGCAGGAAAAAGTATGAAATAGATGGAAATACCAAAGTTTGCAGTTTTCTGGGCAAAAGGCAAGCCACCACGTGCGTCACACTCACGACGACCCATGGGGCATGCTGTTGGAATAGGGCAGCAAGAGGTGCTAAGGCATTTAAGCTTGACGGGCCCCACAACTCCCATGGTAGACATGATGGGACATCACAAAGCCTGTCAAAATAGTCCAGGGAAGTATGCAAGAAGTCTAAGAAGGGTAATGGGCGTCCCTGATGCCTGTGGCAACCTCGATGCCCCGTCATAATTGCCCATGGAATCCAGGTAGGAGAGCTGGAGAGGAGCCAAGTGCAGGCGACGAGATGGCTAATGAGAATCGCAGCCTCGACGTCCTATCACCTCTGCTCGTGGAATCTTGGCATAGGTTTGGAATTAAAGACTTAATGATGGTCGACGGGCATCGCAACCTCGATGTCCCGTCACTTCCGCCCGTGAGATCATGCAAGAGACATGAGAGTAAAGAATTAAAGATGACCGACGGGCACCCACGATGCCCGTCGCAACCACGATGACCCATGAGGCATCCCATCGGCACTGCTGCATCTAGCTTCTCCTAGTTTTGTTAGGATTTGGTTTCTTTGTCTATAAATACTTCCCTTAGGTTTTATTTTCGGTTGTTACATATTGCTTTAGAAGAATTACTACATTATTGTTTTGGTGTTGACTTTAAACACAAGTTCTTGATTAGTTGAAGTATTCTTGAGATTTTCCTGAAGATTCTGTATTTATTTGTGCAAAGTTGTACGAATCTACTGATGATTGCACAAACAACCATTAAGTGTCCACTTATGAACATGAGTAGCTAAATCCACAACTAGGGTTGTGGGAACCATGAAGAATTAACGAAGTAGGCAAAGTACTTAGAAATTCTAGGGCGATAGTTATGCATGTATTGTTCTTCCCTTTGTATGGATTGCTTTCTAGCAGTGCACAACGTTAGAACATGCCTTATCCTTACTTGCCGGACCAAGGAGGTAATAGATGGGAAAAGGGTTGTCCAACGATGGAGATTTGAGGCAACCAACCCTCATCTAATAGCTTGACCTTATCTGGGAATAGCTAATCTGGGATCCAGGGTAAGGGTTAGTAGAGCATACACCCGCGACCGGACCAAGGCGTGTGGTGAAATTCATCTAGCTATCGTACCAAGGAGTTAGATGAACCCAACTTACCAATTCTTCATGCTAAGTATCAAACTAGTTTACCAAGTACAAAAGCCTTACTAAGTTATGATCTCATGGGGAACGCTATCCTAGTCGCTTCTACTATTGATAACAACAATTAAAATTGACATCTGTTACTGGTTTACGATCTAGTGACTATTACTACTTGTTACTTCAAAACCCCCCTTCGAGGGAAATAAATGACTAAAACGCGAGTACACATAAATTGATCATAGTCCTACCATATTCCCTGTGGGATCGACCCCAACCTTTGTTGGGTTCTATATTTGATCTACGACTGCTTACGCTTCTAAAAGGAGGTGTAGTTTGGGCGTATCAAATTTTGGCGATGTTGCCGGGGAAGACGGTTTAGGATTAAGAGAGATTATGTTTATCTCACTATTAGTCCTTATTTCCTGATTTTACTTTTTTTGTTGTTTTTGTTTTGATCTACAGGTTGCACACTTGTGCATGCCCAGTACAAGGAGTCAAGGCAATCATTTGATCCCATATGATCCTGGGCACTCTAAAACTTTAAGAAACATGGCTAAAGAGGGAGAGAACGAGACACAGGAGCAGATCGCAGCCCGATTATTGGCCGAGGATGAGAAACAAAAAAAGGAAGGATAAGATGCTCTTGCCGCTAAAGATGTTGCACTTGCAGCAGACCTCGCAGCTCGAAATGCAGCGGCTGAGCAAACAAGGCAGGCTCGATAACAAACTGCTCATCAAGCTGTACTAAATGCCCCAGCAGCAGTTGATGGGGCTGCCCACCAGAATTTTCCTAGAGGACCAGTCGCGCCAAGATAGAATAGAGGTCGACAGATGCAGCAGCCTAGGCAAGCCCCTCGCTACTATGATTATGATGAATACGATGATTATGACGAGGAGGAGGAATTGGGAATTGCTGGACCCATATTGTTGCCACCACTAACTGAGGGGGCAAAATTTGACATCACAAGCACCATGATCCAGTTGATGAATAATAAGGGACTGTATGCTGGAAAACCTACAGACGATGCAAACCGTCATGTGCAAAATTTTACTCAGATTTGCAAGGCGTATAGTATGCCAGGAGTGGGGCAAGATGCTATTAGATTGAGGTTATTTCCATTCTCATTAACCGATGAGGCAACTGTTTGGCTCTCAGAACTGCCCGATAATTCCATATACACACGGCATGAGTTGAAGACCCAGTTTTTGGAGCGATTCTTTCCTCCATCAAGGATGTTGCAATTGAAACAGGAGATCTATAATTTCAAGCAGATACCTGCAGAGGCATTATATGAGGCTTGGCTAAGGTTTAAGAAGAAGTTGAAGCAAGTTCTGAGACATGGCATCCCTTTAAGGCATCTGATGGAAACTTTTTACAAAGCACTGAATGCCAACACCAAAGTAGTAGTTGACACTGTAACTGGTGGGGCATTCATGGACAACTCGTATGATGAAGCTTTGGAGATGCTTGATTGGGTTACCAAGACCAACAGAGCATGGCACACCAGAGAGTCAGAGACCCCAGCAGGTACATACGTAGTTGGTAAGTCCTTGGATCCAAATGAATGGAAAGACCTCAAATAGGAAGTTCCCAAGATGAACACGATAGTCGAGTTACTAGCAAAGAGATTCTTGGCTGAGGGAGTAGAGAAGTTAAAAGCCATTGGTTCATAAGGTAAAGTACCTAGGCCATACGATTACTTATCTGAAGAGGAGGTTAGTTATGTGAATGATCAAGGGGCAGGTTTTCGGGCCTCTAGCCAAGGAAATCAAGGTCGGAACAGAGATAAAGATGATTACCACAATCGGTCCGGTTACAAAGATGGTGATTGGCAGAAAAAAGATGGGTACAAGAATGATAGAAGTGGTTTTTATGTCTCGCTTGGAAATCGCAAAAAGTGGCCTGGACAACCTACCATGAGGGAGCTACTCAACAAGGTGTTTGAAAAGGTTGACTCCACAGATGCAAGCATGAAGGAGATAAAAGCTGACCTTTCAAATATCAGTCAAAGAGTGGATTCCCATGTTGTCTCCATAAAGCAGCTTGAGACGCAGATGCACTAGATTTCCAATGGCATGAATCCGCGTCAAAAGGGTACTCTCCCAAGTGATACCATTTAGAACCCAAAGAATGATCAACAGGTTATAGCGGTGACTACTCGAAGCAAAAAGCAGACCATTGATCCTCCCAGGCCTAAAATTATTGATTAGACTGCTGAAGTTGAAAAGGATAATGCTGAGATTCTGGTCGAGTCTGAAGAAATAGATAGTGAGAAAGAGAAAATTGAGAGACAGACTTCTGAGTGGAAAGCAAAGAGCAAGCAGGTTACACCGGTCCTAAAACCCATGACATGGCCCCCTCCACCTTATCCTCAGAGATTGAAGAAAAAGGTTGAGGATGGCAAATTTCACAAGTTTATCTCCATGCTGAAGCAATTATCAGTAAATATTCAGTTGGTCGAAGCACTAGAGCAGATGCCTGGGTATGCTACATTCATGAAGTATTTGGTAACTAAGAAGAGGACGGTTAGCTTTGAGCCAGGCAATAATTTGCACCACTGTAGCGCAATAGCATCCCGTTCCATGGTTCAAAAAAAAGAAGATCCTGGAGACTTCACAATTCCTTGCACTATTGGAGCTTTCTACTTTGCCAAAGCATTGTCTGATCTGGCTGTTAGTATAAATATTATGCCGCTAGCAGTGTATAATCAGCTGGGCTTGGGAGCCCCTACTCTGACTACAATGCGGCTCCTCATGGCAGATCTTATGGTGAAAAGACCTGTGGGAATTCTTTATGATGTATTGGTGAAGGTTGACACTTTTATTTTTCCTGCAAACTTTGTGATTCTGGATTGTAAGGTTGACTTTGAGGTGCCCATTATCTTGGGGCGACCATTCCTGTCCACTGGACGCACTTTGGTTGATTTGAAAACTGGACAGATGAAATTCAGGCTGAATGATGAGGAGGTGACGTTCGATGTCTTCAAATTTATGAAGCATCATGATGATATGTGAGTGGTGTCAGTAATTGATGTTGTTGATAGGGATCAGCTAGTCGTACCTATTAAGGAGAGACTTGATGTCGAAGCCCTTGCCGCCATGATTATGAACTTTGAAGGTGACGACAGTGAGGAGTATGATGAAATGGTAGAAGCACTCACAGGGTTGGGATCTTATAGTTATGCACCAAAGAAACTCGACTTGGACTTGAAAAATAGGCAAACACCGCATGCTCGACCGTTGATTGAGGAGCCTCCAGTCTTGGAGCTCAAAGCTCTTCCAGCTCATCTTTGGTACGTATTCTTAGGAACTAATGAGACTTTTCCAGTGATCATTGTTGCAGATTTAGGTGAAGGGCAAGTTGAAGCTCTGGTTTCTATCCTGAGGAAGTTTAAAGAATCCATTGGTTGGACCATCGCTGACATCATCAGGATTCCGCCTGGAATCTGTACACATAAAATTCAGCTCGAGCCAGATTGTGTTCCAAGTATTAAGCACCAGCGTAGGTTGAATCAGCCTATGCAAGAGGTTGTCAAGAAGGAGATCATTAAGTGGCTGGATGCAGGTGTGGTTTATCCTATTTTCGATAGCAAGTGGGTGAGCCCTGTTCAATGTGTTCCAAAGAAGAGAAGGATTATTGTAGTCTCAAATGCAAAGAATGAACTGATTCCGATGAGGCCAGTAATAGGTTGGTGCATATGCATGGATTATAGGAAGCTGAATGAATAGACAGAGAAGGACCATTTTCTGATGCCATTCATGGATCAGATGTTAGACCGTCTTGCTGGTAGAGGATGGTATTGTTTCCTTGATGGTTATTCGGGATACATTCAGATCTCGATTGCCTCTGAAGACCAAGAGAAAACCACTTTCACCTGTCCATATGGGACGTTTGCTTTCAAAAGGATGCCATTTGGTCTGTGCAATACGCCAACAACTTTTCAACATTGTTTGATATCCATTTTCTCAGACATGGTGAAGGACACTATTGAGGTATTTATGGATGACGTTTTGGTGGTAGGTGACTCTTTTGAAGATTGTCTAAAGCCTCTAAGTTATGTGCTGAAATGATGTGAAGAGTGCAACCTAGTGCTGAACTTGGAAAAGTGTCACTTCATGGTGAAAGAGGGCATAGTGCTTGGTCACTGGATTTCTAAGAAGGGTATAGAGGTTGATAAAGCAAAGATTGAGGTGATTGAAAATTTGCCTCCACCAGTTTCTGTGAAAGGAATTCAGAGCTTTTCGGGGCATGCAGGTTTTTACAGGAGTTTTATCAAGGACTTCTCCAAGATTTTTAATCCGTTGTGCAAGCTATTGGAGAAAGAGGAAAATTTTGTAGTTGATGATGCATGTCGGAAGTCATTCAAATGCCTTAAAGAAAAGTTGGTCTCAACTCATATCATTATTTCTCCCGATTGGTCTCAACTTTTTGAGGTTATGTGCGATGCTAGTGGAGTGGCGCTAGGAGCAGTTCTAGGCCAAAAGTGTGAAAAGATCCTCCATCCGATATACTACGCTAGCAAAGCACTTAATCCAGCTCAAGAGATCTATACTGTTACTGAACAAGAGTTGCTTGATATGGTCTTTGCGTTTGAGAAATTTAGATCTTATTTGCTTGGCACCAAGGTGGTGGTTTACACTGACCATGCAACCCTTTGTTATCTCATGGCGAAGAAGGATGCTAAACCAAGGCTGATTAGATGGGTGTTGTTGTTGCAAGAGTTTGATTTTGAGGTCAAGGACCGAAAGGGTACAGAGAATCAGGTAGCAGACCATTTGTCTAGGCTGGAAGAAGAGGCAATGCTGAAGTTGAATGATGAGCAAGAAATAGATGACTGGTTTCCTGATGAACAAGTGTTAGCTGCTTCTCAAGATCTGATACCATGGTTTGTTGACATTGCCAACTATTTGGCAAGTGATCCAGTACCTGATGATATGTCTATCCACCAGAGAAGAAAGTTCATGTCCGATATAAAGAAGTACTTCTGGGAAGAGCCATTCTTGTTCCGTGTGTGTGATGATACAATGATCCAGAGATGTGTGCCTGAAGCTGAGATGATGGAGCTACTAGAAGCTTGCCATTCATCCCCTGTTGGGGGTCATCATAGTGGTATCCGAACTGCCCACAAGATTCTACAATACAGCTACTATTGGTCGACTATTCACAAAGACGCCCATGAGTTTGCCAAGGCTTGCAACAGATGTCAAAGGAAAGGAGGCATATCAAGGAAGAACAAGCTTTCTCTTAATCTATCCTTGTTATTGAGCTGTTTGACGTTTGGGATATAGACTTCGTGGGTCCTTTTGTTTTGTTCAATGGAAACCGGTACATATTGATGGTTGTGGACTATGTGTCTAAATGGGTGGAGGCGGTTGCGCTTCCCAGTAATAAAGGCAAGTGTATCACAACGTTCTTGAAAAAGAACATTTTTTCCAGGTTTGGTACGCCAAGAGCAGTTATTAGTAATGGGGGATCTCACTTTTGCAACAAGATATTTCGAGCTTTGCTTGAGAAATATGGAGTTAAACACAGAGTTGCAACCCCGTATCACCCTCAGACGAGTGGTCAAGTGGAAGTCTCCAATAGAGAGATAAAGTCAATCCTGTCCAAGAATGTAAATTCAAATAGAAAGGATTGGTCACGGAAGTTAGATGATGCTTTGTGGGCATATCAAACTGCATTCAAGACCCCAATAGGTATGTCACCGTATCATCTTGTTTTTGGTAAGGCGTGCCATCTTTCGATCGAGTTAGAGCATAAGGCCATGTGGGCATTGAAGAAGCTGAACTTAGACTGGGTTGAGGCATCATTGTAGCGGCTAGGGCAGTTGAATAAATTGGATGAGTTCTTCCTGAATGCATATGAGAGTTCAGCATTGTATAAAGAGAGGATGAAATTGTATCATGACCGAAAGATAGAAAAGAGAAGTTTCCAGCTGGGTGACTTGGTCCTGCTCTTCAATTCTAGACTTTGCTTGTTTCCTGGCAAGTTGAAGTCCAAGTGGATTGGAACATTCAAGGTGGTGCAAGTATTCCCTCATGGAGTTGTCGAACTTGAAAACCATAAAGAAAAAAAAGTTTAAGGCAAACGGGCAGCGGATCAAAGCTTATTTCGGCACAGCTGAGGAGCTGAAGACAATTGAAGCCTGGAGCCTTGATAAGTTCGTCCCACCCATGGATCTTGATGAAGTCTGAGTAATCAAGCAACTTGCATCGTGACGCAATGTTAAATCAGGCACTGCATTGGAGGCAACCCATGCATTTGTATTCTGTTTTAGTTGTTTTAGTTCTAGTGGTTGTAAAGTGTTTTGGTGAAATCTGAGTAGCCAAAACACTTGCGTTGTGCCGCGACGTTAAATCAAGCGTTGCATGGGAGGAAACCCATGGACTAATGTGTGTTGGTTTTGCAGAAGGAATGGAGACGAAGAACAAGTGTTGAAACTGCAGGAAAAGGGATCCCACGGGCTCTTTGACGAGCCATCACAGGTGCCACGCCTGTAGGACTAGGGACATCCAGCCTACAAAATATGCTAAGTATGGATAAAGAGGGCTCTTCCTCATTTCCACGTCCCATATGACGGGCCGTCGCGGCTCCGACAGGTGTGGGAATGGGCGTGAAGCCCCCAACAAAGATGAGTAAATTTGCTAAGTATGGAAACATGGGGCTCTATCTCATTTTCACGTCCCACATGACGGGCCATCGTGACTCCAACGGGCGTGGGAATGGGCGTGGTTCAACCACCCAGGTACTACATGTCACTAAAGACACTGCTATGATGAGGGGGGGCCCTAAAGGCTAAGAATGCCTCTAACCTGTATTGGCTAAAGGATCAACCCACTGATTCTGAAGCCAAAATGAGTGACTCAGACAACACCCCCTTTTCCGAAACACCATGAGGAAGCTGGTTGTGTCTCCCTCCCAGTCTGAAGAGGAGGGGGGCAATGCATCTACTGAAAAACAAGGATCATCTCTTGGCTCGTCTGAGACTAGTGCAGAGAGCGACCATGCCAATACCAGTAAAGAACTGACTACCCAAGTCTCAAGTGGAATAGGAAATGAGTCAGGAGAAGAGGATGGTTCTGGGTCGGAGCACAGTGAGGCAAGAGAAGAAGAGGGTAATGTTGAGTCCGATACGAAAACTACTACCCCAGAAAAGAAGACTCGTTCACTGACTCCGTTTGGCGCTGGTGCATCACTGGGACTTGCTAGAGAGGCAATTAGATGGAGGTTCGAGGGGCCGAAGAAAATATTTGACTACAGCCTTGAAGTTACAGGAATAAGAAATCTGAGAAGGCCCATCGCTGAGGAGTGGAGAATAGATCCATTCAAACTGAATAATTTCCCCAAGATGGACGCATATTTCCAGCATTACAGGTTGGGCTGGACTAGCAAGCCCCTCTCAGATTTTCAGCCGACTCTCGTTAGAGAGTTCTATGTAAATTATCAAGCCATCCAGGAAGGGTTGTGCAAGAAGGGACAGAAAATTGCACACTTTCTCGATCTTGAGAGCATCCCAGTACGGGGTGTCCTAATCAACATCTCGGCCAAAAACATCTAGATTTCTCTTTGGGCCAAAGTATGTAACACCCACGGAAACCATAGACTATGACTACCGGGTGAAAAATGAGGAGAAGCGGACAAAGTGATTGGCCAAGTGCCTGACTACAACTAAGGCACCAAAGTGGCTTAGCCAAGACAAGCCACAGATCCATAAAGCCTCTTTGTCTTTTGAGGCAAAGTTCTGGTGGGCACTAGTATGACTTCGGCTCATGCTAACGGATGCCGATAATCAGCTTACTCTGGAAAGGGCCATCCTAGTGGCTGCTCTGATGTCCAAATACAACCTCAATTTTGGGCAAATCATCGCAGAGGGGATCCGAGGTTACCAAAATAGGTTCTTCTTACCCTTTTCCATGCCTGATCACTGAGTTGTGTGAAGAAACATATGTCCCAAAGTTTACAGGGGTCGATCGAGCTGAAAGATATACAAGGAAACACCATTTGGAGCGGTCCAAAGATAGGACACGACTGTTGGGCTTGAGTGGTACTTCCGAGCCATTGGCTCTTACACTTGAGGCACATGTACCAACACCGGAAGAGACAACATCCCCTATGCCTAGACCTACCCCACAAGGCAGCCAGTCCGAGCACACCATAGCTGGCCCATCCACTACTGTAGCTGGTCCATCCGCCTTTGTAGCACCTTCAGCGGAGGATCCAGAATACATATTTGTCTTCTATTCGGCAAATTTTTCCGATACAGTCTAGAGGACCATTGAGCTGAAAGAACAAATGAAGGCATTTGTGGAGCAGTTCCAGCCAATTGTGAATGCTTCATTTCAAAGGTCTATAGCACCATTTATGAATGTAAATGCCTGGATTGATGCATTGGAGGATAGGGTGGATGAGAGACTAAAATATATGGGTGCGGTGGAGCTTACAGAATTGAAAAAGGAGATTGCCGAGCTTAAGGTTGATGTAGAGCAGTTGAAGAATCCCCCACCTTCTCAGGATAAGGCTCCAGTAGTCTTGCCACAATCACGCCAGAGCCTATGGTCAATCTATGGGATTTTATGGATCCCGACCTCTGGATGGCGAACTTGGACACAGCAGCGGCAAATGAGCCTGAAAAAAAAAGCTGAACTACCTCCTGACTCCTCTGAGCGCAAAAAGAAGCGAAAGAGCAAAGACAAGAAGATTCAAGCTGATGATGCTCCTCTTAGCCCAAAATCACAAAAGAAAAGAGAGAGCCGCAAAGAGAGCCCAAAAAGAGCTGGATAAAGCAACAAAAGAATATCTGGCTATGCAGCAGATTGAGGTTGATGGCACTGGGACTGGTGGTTGAGTGAGTGGTGTTGCTGCACGATAGAAGAAACTTCTTTAGACCCTGTTGTGGTAGTTTATGACATTGACGCTGCTCGGCAGCTTATACTGTGATTGAGATGACTGCACAGGCAGCCGCTGTTATTGAGATATCTACGGGCACTGAATTGGAGGGCCCGACTTCTGCCACACCCGATGACGGTGCTTAGGCGCCACAGGTATGCCTAGTATCCCTTGCTTATCATTTTTTTCATGCATTGGGGACAATACACACCTTTTTAGAGGGGGAGGGGAAGTTGTGGTCATCTAGTGTATTTTTATAGAGCATTTTGGCAAAGTCTGAGTAGTCAAAACACTCGTGTCATGCTGTGATGTTAAATCAAGCACTGCATGGGAGGCAACTCATGAGGGTACTCACAAGGTACCCGAATCCTTGGGGTTTTCTTGCCTGCTTTCTTTCCCTAAGGATTTTTAATATCTATTAAACTGGCATGTTTAGTATAGGATGTGTGTTCGTAGAAGTGAATTAGAAACTAATTGCAACCATGATCTTATTTTTAAAATAGAGTTTTGTGAAAAATGGAGACCCCTCCAAATTTTTGTGCAATAAAGTGTTAGAACTGACTTACGTGGATCTGTAAATGACAGCATGCATATAAATGAGACAAGTAGCTTAAGCTAAAGCATGAACCGGTAGTTAGCTAATCTGTAGCCTTAACTCTGTGCCATGTGTGAAGTGAGCTGCTTAATATATGTTCTTGCTGTACTGTGCGATCTAGAACTTGCTTGGTTAGTCGTGCTTAGGTTGTACAATGGTTTAGTTGGGACATGATCATAGGCCCTTTTTGAATTAGTCCATTTCAGCCTAAATGACCTACCAAAATGCAAAACAATCCCTTTGATCCCTAACATTGAGCTAAAATTAAATCTTTCTGTTGTTAGCCTTTTCACCTTCCCTGTTTTCTATAAATCCCTAGTTTGGCCCTGGTCCCTCCTTTGACATTGTGCACATCAACTCAGGATAAAAGCCTAAGTTGGGGGTGGCTACTATAGGGGTAAGTAGGAAGTGGTGGGTATGAAACGAATGGGTAGTCAATAGAAAGAAGGAAATCGGGTGTGATTTGTGTGCAAAAAAAAATGAAAGAAAAAAAAGAAAAAAAAATAGTGAATGAAAAGAAGAGTGCAAAAGAAATACAATGGAAAACACACCCGAAGCTTGACAAAAGTAATAAAAGATTGAAAGAAAGGAAAATAAGGGAGGCAACCAGTAAGAACTGGAAAAGTGGAGAGAATAAAGAATTAATTGTAGTCTCAAGGAGGGCATAGTCACTTTTTACCCAAATGTACCATTCCCGTCCCTAAGCCTACATTACAAGCCGAGCAAAGTTCTATAGTGATCCCAGCCAAACCGTTTGAAAGCTGAAGCATAGAAAATAAGGGTAGGCCTATGGCATCATGCTTGTACAACTTGAACTTCTTTGTGAGAGTGAGGGGTTTCCCAGTCCCTGAGTGCTAAATTGATATCTTGTGTGATTTGGGACTTCTTTGTTGTGAGGGCACTAGAGTAGACTGCGATTGCTAATTGTCTGGTTTGAATGTCGGCTGTGTATTCCATCTTACTCATGAATATTATGTTGTCACTCATTGATCCGTCTTGTGTTATTTTGATAATTTGATAAAGTGCACGGGTTTTTGAGTTGTCAAGGAGTGGGTACTATCTTGAAAAGTAAAAGTTTAATGAATCAGGTTGCCATTGTAGTTTTTGGTTTTCTTCTACTTAAGCATCATTTGGTTTTGTTTTCGTTTGGCGCTTGAGGACAAGCAAACATTCTAAGTTGAGGGTGTTGATGTGCCGGGATTTTACGGCACTTTCGACGCTTAAAATGAAGGATTTTTGGGAGTTTTATTTAATGTCATTTGTTAGTTATGCAGGGAAAAAGTATGAAGACCAAAGTTTGCAGTTTTCTGGGCAAAAGGCAAGCCACCACGGGCGTCACACTCACGATGGACCGTAGGGCAAGCCATTGGAACAGGGAAGCAAGAGGTGCTAAGGCATTTAAGCCTGACGGGCCCCACGACGCCTGTGATATACACGATGGGACGTCGCAAATCCCATCAAAATAGTCCAGGAAAGTATGCAAGAAATTTAGGAAGGCGACGAGTTTCCCCGACGCCCATGACAACCATGTTGCCCCATCATAATTGCCCATGGAATCCAGACAGGAGAGCCATAGAGAAGCCAAGTGCAGGCGATGAGATGGCCGACGGGCATCGCAGCCTCGACGTCCCATCACATCTGCCCATGGAATCTTGGCAGAGGTTTGGAATTAAAGACTTAATAATGGTTGATGGGAACCGCAGCCTCGATGTCCTATCACTTCTGCCCATGAGATCGTGGCAGAGACATGCAAGTGAAGAATTAAAGATGGCTGACAGGCACCCACGATGCCCGTCGCAACCATGATGGCCCATGAGGCATCCCGTCGGCACTGCCGTGTCCAGCGTCTCCTAGTTTTTTTAGGATTTGGTTTCTTTGTCTATAAATACTTCCCTTTAGGTTTTATTTTTGGTTGTTACGCATTGTTTTAGAAAAATTACTACATTATTATTTTGGTGTTGACTTTAAACACAAGTTCTTGATTAGTTGAAGTGTTCTTGAGATTTTCCTGAACATTTCGGATTTATTTGCGCAAAGTTGTAAGGATCTACTGATGATTGCACAAACAACCATTAAGTGTCCACTTATGAACATGAGTAGCTAAATCCACAACTAGGGTTGTGGGAACCATGAAGAATTAACAAAGTAGGCAAAGTACTTAGAAATTCTAGGGCGATATTTATGCATGTATTGTTCTTCCCTTCGTAATGATTGCTTTCTAGCGGTGTACAATGTTAGAACTCGCCTTATCCTTACTTGCCAGACCAAGGAGGTAACGGATGGGAAAAGGGTTGTCCAACAACGGATATTTGAGGCTACCAACCCTCATCTAATAGCTTGACCTTGTCCGGGAATAGCTAATCTGGGATCCAGTGTAAGGGTTAGTAGAGCATAAACCCGCGGCCGGACCAAGGCATGTGGTGAAATTCATCTAGCTGCCGGACCAAGGAGTTAGATGAATCTAACTTACCAATTTTGCATGCTAAGTATCAAACTAGTTTACCAAGTATAAAAGCCTTACTAAGTTATGATCTCATGGGGAACACTACATAGTCGCTCCTACTATTGATAAAAACTGTTGAAATTGACATATGTTACTGGTTTACGATCTAATTACTATTACTACTTGTTACTTCAAAAAAAACCTTCGAGGGAAATAAATGACTAAAATGTGAGTAAACATAAATTGACCATAAACCGATGCATGAGCTGAGGCTCCCATATCCCGCCGACCCTCCTATTCTATGTGGGATCGACCCCAACCTTTGTTGGGTTCTATATTTGATCTGCTACCGTTTATACTTCTAAAAGGAGGTGTAGTTTGGGCGTATCAGGCCCATCGGACCAAATCATCGGACAAGCAAGATGGGAGCTGGGGTTGCTGGAGGGTTCTGACGGTGGGTTCCCATGGCCCATTGCCATCGCGATGCCCGTGGTGACAGCCCATCGGATAAAGAAATACAAAGAGAAAAACCACTGTGAGATTTTGATGGGGGATCCCCATGGGCCATCGCTACTATGATGCCCATCATAAATGCCCATTGGGCTGGAAGATTTGTGGCTTAGGTCCAGTGGATGATTCCCACGACATTCCCCGTGGCCTGTCGAAGCTCCGATGCCCGTGGTGACTACTCGTCGAGTCTAAGATTGCAGAAAAATTTTTGGGTTCTAACTTTCTAAGCTGGTCCAAATACTAAGGTGTTACAATATCGCCCCCTTTGGTTTGTGCTACCTTTCTAAGCATGTGGACCTCTCACTAACCTCTAATCTGAACAACGATAATTTTACCCTAAAATAACAGACACTAATCTAGAATCTAGTATGAATATCCACTTCTTTCTATAGCATAAGACTCTCCCTTGCATAAAAACCTAAGCCTCAATCTTTCGATCTCATATAGCGGTCGTACATACCACATTCATTAACTTACAACCTATTCCTTGCAATGATATGTCAAGCTTACATGGTTCTAACAACCCACAACTCTCTCTTTCTACTACCCATCGCAATGCTATACTCCTTTATCACTACTTGTTCTAAGCTAAGACAGCTCACAACCATACAAGAATAGGGGTCTGGGAACTATGGATGAATAAAGGAAGAAATCTAGTGACGTACCTGATTCAGCTTCTGGAGGAATACTCTGACCCCGCTGGCTAGGCAATGAAACAAATTGGTTTTGGAGCTGAAAACCAATGTTGCTCTACTTAGTTGAGGGGCAATCCTTGATCCTATGGCCTAACTGACCACACCTACAACACCTCTCTTTGCCGGCAAGGCACTCACCTAGATGCAACTTACCACAACTACTACAACGAGGGTACCTCAAGGTCTTCAGATCCCTACTATGACAACACTAAGAATCGAGTGCAGGTGTGCTAGCTGGAGATAGGGTTGGTCCGGATGACCTCAGTTGAAAATATGACTGATTCCTACCACCAATGTTTTGCTGACTAGAGTCGTGGTTCCAGGTCCTGATCTTCTTGTTCTTCCTCTTTCTCTTCTTCAGTTTCTCTTTCTCATTCAACTGAGATGTCATGGCTTGAGTCAACATGCGGATGGCTTCACGAAACTCTGCATTCGTAACCTCATGGTCTAGAATAGGAGGATTAACATTCGTCTTGGGGTTTTTTCGTGAAGACATTTATCTGAAATATGTAAGGAACATATTAGAAGGGTAAATAGAGTTAAACTTTATCGCACGATATTGAATACAAAAGAAGTGAATTTTTTCCTAAGACACCTCGTAGCCTCCCTCTCAAAAGTGTGGCGCACTTCACACCCATGAAAGAGATTCTACTTGATGCTACTTTCAGACACCCTAGGACTCTTGAACCTGATGCTCTGATACCAAGTTTTTCACGCCTCAAGTCTACCCCCTGGACGTAACACAGGACCCAAGATCACAAGTGATCTCAAGATAACCCTCTGGCATTAGCATAACTTAAAAACTGGACAAAATATAAGTACGGAAGTTTAACTGAAGTAATGAACAACTTGATCTGTTATATAAATATAAGACTAAAAATGACAACTTGAATTATTTTGAATATCTGACTCTATGTCTGAAAGCCTCTACTACTGACGAGTTGCTGCGACAAGTCTCCAGCTAACTCTAAATACTGAAAACTAAAGAAAACAAACTAAATTTTGAAACGAAGCTAAACTCCAAGTCCTCGAATGAGGAGGACTCACCAAGCTGGCTGGAGGTGATGTTGATCTACCAGCCACAAATTTGGGAGCAGGCTACCAAATCTATATCATAATAGAATGCAGCACAAAGAGGTATGCGGTCAGTACTATGGAGTGTACTGAGTATGTGAGATATGCAATTGTCAGAAATAAATATACTTGAAAGCATGCTTAAAACTGAATTCATGCATAGTGAGATATCATGAGTAAATATCGTAGTTTAAGTATTAAGGCATGAAATAGAAGTCAAACTTCAAAATAAGATACCATAAGACTTAAAAAGCTTGAAAACATTCATGCAGGAGTTTCTCTTAACCAAAATTAAACCATGATGAGCTACATGGAGTCGAGTGTCATGCACCCACACTGAAAAAGGTTGTCCTAACCAGCCAAAGTTAGAATCATGTCATACCAGGATCCTGTCATAAGCCACAGAGGGCAACCTATGATGGCACGTAGTTCTAGGACTAAGGGTACTCTCACTTGGTCTAACACGGTACTAAATACTACTCCCAAACATATACATATAGCTCACATACATGTGACATATCTGATGCCGAAACTTGTTCATAATCATAATCATATTGGCAAACCCGGATCATCATACAACTCACAAACCTTTGTTTTAAAAAATATAGTTCATGAGCATTAATAAAACATCGGGATGTCTTACGAATCATGAATACACTGTGGTGAGCCTAAGCTACATGTCATGTCATAAATCATATGCTAAAAATAATGTATTTGGAAACATGCCTCATTCGTCATACTTGTAGCAAAATCATGTAGAACTTGCTCAAAACATGCATAGCTTTCTATAGACTTTAAAAATAGGATTTTTGATTGAAAACATGTAATATGGTGAAATCATGCTATAAATTATTCTCAATGCATGGGCTTTTAAAAATACTTAAGAATCTCATATGGATCATGGGTAAAATATGAGAACCATGAATTGATGCCAATAAACAGAACTTATAACAATTTCACAAATTGAGCAAAGGTTAGCCTTCAAATCATATATAGGAAATCACTTAGAAAAAATTCATGCAAAATCATGTAATTTAGAGTTAGAATTCATAGGAGAATCATGAGGAAACAAATTATAGAAGAACCCATAAGAATTGAGTAAGAACCCTAATATAGAAATTCATAAAATCAATTTAGAAGATTGGAGTTTTGGGCATAAGGGTGAAGGAATTCCCTTATTAAATACCCACATACCTGAAACTTGAAGAAATTCTAGCTAGAAATTTGGGGACGAAGCTTGGAGAAGAATCTCTAAGGTTTGAGGTGGAGACATCTAAAAGAAACCTCTTGAGAGACTTCCTTGCTTGCTTGAAACCCTAGGTATCTTGCCTTAGGGTCTTGAGGGAATTATTAAGAGACAGATGTTCTTATGAGGAATAACCCCTTTTGGGTGATTAAAATATAAGGGGAAGAACCTGAGGTGAGGAAAGGACCAAACTACCCTTAATTAAACTTATAGGAAAAAGTGAAGAAAATCGTCGGACGATGCTTCCCACGGGCCGTCGTGGCTCCCATGGGCCATCGGACCCAACCATCAGCCTCACGGGGCTAAAAATCCTCACTGTACAGTTCCCACTCCCTACCACCATGGGCCTTCATTGTCCTCATGGGCGTCGGGATGGCCGCTGCAGTTTCCCACGCCCGTCGGCCAGCCCATCAGATTTTGACAGCTGACAGTGGTTTACTAAAATTCCCCTAACTGTTTACTCCGGACTAGAATTAATGAGCAGTCGGTGGCTTTGGAAAGAAGATTCAAATAACTTTAATTTGGTGGGTACTAGGCCACCTAAATATTTATATTCTAGGAGTTATGATCATTTTAAGTTGACCCTTAGTAAGAACTTACATGAAAACTAAATCGGTAGAAAGGCTTTCAACTTAACTTTAAGCTAGGGGTCTTTTATGACTTCAATTCACATCTAATGAGCCTTCAAAACTTTGGAATTGATCGTAATGCTTATATATAAAGAAAATCTATCTAGTTCGAGTCTAACAACACCTGAAGAACGGTTCGGATCTTAGCTTAGAATTCCTAAGGCATTACACTTTCCTACTTCCACTTGGGAATAGGCATCCTCTAAAGTAGTCCAGCAGGCCTTTGGTGATCATACTTGACCTGTTGATAATTATGACACTTGGACACAAAATCAGCTATGTCCCTTTTCATCCTAGGCCACCAATAAAGTTGTCTCAAGTCCATGTACATTTTGGTTACACCCTGGTGAATCTCCTTACCGCAAACCATGAGCTACTGCCAATACCTTCTGGATTATGTCATCAACCCAGGGAACACAAATCCTACTCCTGAAGCTCATTACCCCATCAGCGTCCAAGGTGGTATCCTCAGACTCCCAAGACACTACCTTGCTCCGAAGCTTGCTCAACTGGGCATCCTGAAATTGTCTGGCTTTTATTTCTTCCATAAATATGGATCTGACCTCAATGATATCCAACACTCCACCCTATTATGAGATGCCCAATTGCATGAACTTAGATTCTAGAGCCCAAATCTCATTTCCCAATGGTTGCTTGGAGACCCCCAAACAAGCCAAACTACCTACACTGACTGGTTTTTGGCTCAATGTGTCTGCCACCACAATAGCCTTACCTGGATGATACTGGATGGTCAGATCATAATCTTTTAATAACTCCATCTGCCTCCTCTACCTCAGACTCAAGTCCATCTGAGCAAATACATATTGTAGACTGCGATGATCAGTGAACACTTCACACTTGACACCATAGAGATAGTGTCTCCAAATTTTGAGTGCAAAAACCACCGCTGCCAACTCCAAATCGTGGGTTGGATAATTTTTCTCATAAGCCTTCAACTGCCTAGAGGCATATGCTATAACATTCCTGTCTTGTATTAATACAGCACCTAAACCCGAATGTGAATCATCACAATATACAATGAAATTCTTACCTTCAAACGGCAATGATAGAATAGGAGATGTAGTAAGAAGTGTCTTGAGCTTTTGGAAGCTCTCTTCACACTTGTCGTACTACACAAATGGTACCTCCTTATGAGTCAACCTTGTCAAGTGAGTAGCAATGGACGCAAAATCCTTGATAAATCTGTGGTAGTACCCTGCAAGCCCCACAAAACACCTCACCTCAGTCACAGAGCAAGGCCGGACCCAACTCTTAACTGCTTCAATCTTCTGAGGATCCACCATTACCCTTTTTTCTGACACTACATGCCCAAGGAAAGCGACTGATGTCAACCAAAATTCACACTTAGAAAATTTTACATACAGCTTCTGGTGTCTTAAAATATCCAACACAATGTGGAGATGCTCAGCATGCTCCTCCCTACTCTTGGAGTAGATCAATATGTCATCTATAAGCACAATGACGAATCAATCCAGATAAGATTTGAATACCCTATTCATCAAACTCATGAATGCCGCTGGCGCATTGGTCAACCCAAATGACATCACTAGAAACTCGTAATTCCTATACAGAGTCCAAAAGGCAGTCTTAGGGATTTCTTCAAGCCTAATCTTTAATTGATGGTACCTTGACCTTAAGTCAATTTTCAAAAACATGGATGCACCTTGTAGCTGGTCAAAGAGATCATCTATACGGGGTAAAGGGTACTTATTCCGGATGGTAACCTTGTTCAATTGTTTGTAGTCTATGCACATCCGCATACTACCATCCTTCTTTTTAATAAACAAGACTGGAGCATCCCAAGGTGAAGCACTGGGAAGAATAAAACTCTTATTTAAGAGTTCCTGAAGCTGAGTCTTAAGTTCCCTCAACTCTGCCGGAGCCATACGAAATGGTGGAATGGAAATTGGGCGAGTGCCCGACTCCAAGTCAATACAAAGATCAATGTATCTATCCGGGGGCATACCAGGCAAATCTGCCTGAAATACCTCCTAAAATTCTGAAGCAATCGGAACTGACTCAATCGATGGGGACTCTACACTATCATCTCAGAGATGAGCTGAGAAGGACAAACACCCTCTCTCTACTAGCTTTCTAGCCTAGAAAAATGATATAATCTTAACCGGCTTAGGCTTGTACACACCTTTCCACTCTAGCATATCCTTACATAGAATTTCCAGAGCCACAGTCTTAGTATTACAATTTAGTACATCATAATAAGGAGATAACCATGTCATGCTCAAAATAACATCAAAGTCTACCATGTCCAAAATGACCAAATCTACCCAAGTCTGCAAGGCCACAAACACCACAAGACAAGTACGATAAACATGAGTCACTATCACAGACTCTCTAACCGGGGTTGAAACATGGATAGGGGAATCAAGGACATCACAAATTAAATCTAAACCCAAGGCAAAATTCACAAACACAAAGAGTAAGTAGAACCTAGGTTAAATAGTACAGAAGCCATCCTATCACAGATAAGAATGGTACATATGATCACTGCGTCTAATGCCTCGGCCGTAGACTTCCCTGGAAAAGCATAACATTGGGCCCATTCATCAATCCGAGCAACTTCCCTGGCTGGTTGTTCCATTCCCCTGCCCACACCACCATTTCCTTTGTCTACTCGACCTCCCTGGAAGTTACCTCGCCTACCATGTGGACGACCTCTATCATGGCTACCCTTACATGCTGGAACCATAGCCTTAGACTGTTGCTAAGTCTGATTACCCATTTTTCTGTGAGGGCACTCCCTCTTAAAGTGACCCAGATCACTGCATTGGAAATACCCGTGATCAAGAGTAGGCCTGTTGGTAGATGTGTAAGAGGCTCCCTGTCCTCTAGGAGCTGAAAACTGCTGACTAGCTCTCGAATGACTACCTGTGGTAGCTAGAAGAGCTGAATGAATAGGACGAGCAGAGTACACCTGCTGATTGTGGCCCCTGGAGTATGAACCACTGAAATTTCCATCGTTTCGGGACTTCTTGGCTAACACTTTAGCTTGCCTAACCTGCCTGACCCATTCTAACTTCTTTACATAGTTTGTGACCTCATTGAAGTTCTTCCCTGCTGAAGTCATATGCACGGACAACACTTGTAATTCAGTATTCAAACCTTTCACAAACAACTGAATCCTCTCCTCTTCGTTGCCAAAAACTGAGTAGCAAAATGAGATAAGGCATGAAACTTGGCCTCATATGTTGAAACTGTCATATTACCCTGCTCAAAAGACAAAAACTCGTCCTTCTTACAATCCCTCAAGGTACGGGGCACATACTTCTCTAAGAAGAGAGAATGAAACTCCGTCTAAGTTAGTAGAGGCAAGGTTGATGGTCGACATTCCACATGATACCTCCACCATTGCTTAGCATCACCCTACTGCTAAAAAGTGATGAACTCAACCCCATGATGTTGCACAATGGCCAACTTATTAGCCTCTCGTGACAGTTCAAGATAGTGAAAGGAGTTAGATACCAATTTGCATCACCAGATACAATTGGAATAAAGTTATAGCACGAAGGAAGAAAGAAGAGATAGTTTTCCTAAAGTCCTATAGCCTCTCAAAGAAAAGTACAGACGTCTCAGTACCGTTCTGCAAGACTCTACTAGACTCATTTTGGTATGACAAGATCAATGAACCTAAGGCTCTGATACTATCTTTGTCATGACCCAAACCACCGTGAGTGGCACCCACCCAAACCCCGGATGATCGAACCAGTTAACGACCCAACACTTAGTGAAATCTAACAGCTCAAAACCAGTTTGCATAAAGAAAACTATCATTCACAATTTCAAAGTACTAATAAAATAAGAATCTACAGAAAAACCTCCATAGACCTGAAAGTTACTGTACCAAAATATTCTACCAAATTGTCTAGAATACGGGGATGCAACCCCAAAAGTAAAAGAAGAGTTTAAGCCCAAAATAAGTGGGCTATAACATAGTCATGGATGAAAACAAGGTAGCCCAAAAGAACATCTCCTTTTTGAATCCTGAATTCGTTGAATCAACAAGTGAGGTCGATTATCAGCTGCCGAAAGATGTCTTGTACTCACAAAAATAAAAGCAAGTGCAGAATCAGTACACAACTATCATGTACTGGTAGGATCATCGGCCAGCTCCAATAAATAAGATATGAAAAAAAAACTAAAGCTGAGTAAGGTGAAGCAACCATGTAACAAGTCAATAATATAACTAGACTACGAGTCTCTCCCTTAACTTATCGACCACAAGTAACCAATTAACAACCAATGACAAACCAGTGACAATAAAGATATGTCCTTTTCACACAACCCAGACACACCAAGGATCCCTAGGACACTACCTATGTTTTTAACATGCAATTCCGGTCTACACTAAGAGCAACCTCACATTTGAATAAAATAACCCGGCCTCTCATAGACCATATGCAAAAATCACAATTAAAGAATACAACTCGGTCCACTCATGGAACCATCGAAAGAATACAATTCATGCAAGTAAATCAAACCCGTACCAGGCGTGGTACCCAAGCCAACCATTTGTAAAACTTGTACCAGGCATGGTACCCAAGCCAACCGATAAGTATCTCATACCAGGCGTGGTACCCAAGCCAACAAATATGTAACCTATACTAGGCGTGGTACGCGATCCAACCGAATATCACAAACAATCCAGCAAGTTAATAAAATAATGAACAACATCACACTTGTAAATCAACAAGCAATCAAACCCAGTTCATTTCACACAATTGACACAGGATAGCTAGACATTCATAATCTCATTCCCTAAGCATGCAACTCACACAATACTAAGCGATAGTACATGAGCACATATTGCATATTGGGAAACAATTACTATCACCTACCTTGAATTACACAAAAGCACTAATGGATCATAGCTTTCCCGTGTTCCAAAGCCTATGCTTGTTCTTGGTCAAAAAATAATTACAAGATATTAAAATCAGTCCATATGGCCTACTAATTACCCAAATTATGCGAAAATCCCAATCCCCAGGCCAAACTATGATCATTCCACCCATTCTCTGGCTTTTCCATCATAAATTCACCTAGTTCTATCATTTTTATGGATATATTTAGAGAATTATGGCTAATTGATCATAACCAAACAAGAATAATCAAGATCCAAGAACTTTTATTCCCTACAATCCCCTTTTCCCCCGAATTCTACCATTCTTAGGTTAATCCAAACCTTTCCCCAAGTCCACCACTAGCAATTCTACAATGTAGGAAAGATAGTACGAAGTTAGGGGAGTAGAAACCTTACCTTTGGGATGAAAAATGGTGAAAATCACCCTTGCCCAAAATCAACCTTGCCCTTCTCCAAAATGTTCTTGATGAAAACAGAACATTTTGGGGAAGTTTCTACCTTAAATCCCATCTCAGTCTGCTATAGCGGTCCGTACAACGCTATAGTGCCACCGCTATAGTGGAACCAACCGCTCTGGTGGTGCTGACCAAAGTTGACTTCTGCTATAGTGGAGGTCGCTACCGCACTATGGCAGTTGACACAGGACAAAAAGTCATAAAGTTCCCCAAAAGTGTCTATTTTACAACACACATTGAATCCTCGACGTCCCAGAATAACCCCTTCACGTCAACTTTGATATTGGGAGTTCTACTCACCCGAATTCACTTCCGAAAAGTCCTCCGGACTCCTCAATGTCTTGGATAATGGAAAAACTAGCTCACTCCAAGATACATTACCCACTCCTTACCTGGATTTCCCTAGACCATACCTTGCTCAGAAACCATCCGAGACTAGCCTATCCCAGAATTTCCAATTCCTAAACCTAGAAGTTTTCTAACCCGAAACTTGGCACAAAAAGTTTTCCTGTAACGATGGGCCCAGTCATTACAAATGCCACCTTAACTAAATTATTAGGGAACCCCTAGAATAAGAATGAATCGATATACAACCATAGCTCTTTTCTGGAATTTATACTAGTTCAGTAACAAGACTTGACTTGGTCCCTCATTCTATCATCTCCCCCTTAGCTCAAAAGTAGCATATTAAGTCTGCAGATCTCTCTCCCAAACTGTGCTATAATAAACTAACTCTAGTAAGGTTGGGGATCACTGTACTCATAGACACTAAACTCTTCCTGATAGGTCTTCTTTTAAGGTATATCTTAGCTTCCTCTTTACCCTTAAGGCTATCACCAGAGGACTCATACTCTTATTGGTGCACCTAACCACTTCTTCTAACACTTAGCAATTTGACCTTCGCTTATTTATCTACTAACATCGCATCTCTAAATTCATATCCACCTAAATCAACTGAATTGAAACCGCACTAAGGGACTCAACTTCATCTATCTATAATCTTCTGAATTCATCTCTAAGAACACCATATAATATATACCTATCCATGTCCATACTTAGCAACCCAAGAATTTTAAAATAGTCATACATAGTACCATAGAATCTCTAAATATCATGCAACAACATACTACTCTTGGTACACGTTTATCTTTCTAATGCTTAAGCTCCCTTCTTTACCTCATGGCTTAGTCACCCTTTTATTGATTCATCTAGGGATCACATATGCGTCATACATGCACCATCACACTTGTTGAAAGTTAATCAACTTAAATCTCCGCATACGCTAGGTTAGGCCTACTAGGTCAATTCCATAAAACTAGCATCACCATCCCTAACTATCATTCTTTCCACCTTGGTAATCATCCGTAATTTAAACTTACTTTATAGTACTAAACATGGATAACAACACAACATCTCACATACTACACCGACTTACAACTACAAGACGACAATCAAAAAATACTAGTCCACCGTAAATTTATGACAAAATAATCAACTTTAACCACACATCCTATCTAACATCAGCCTACAAGCACATTCTTCTTCATAACACTACTACTCCTCTTTACTACCTCATTATGCAACTCCTTACTGATTCATTATTCATCCTATACTTAATCTTTTTCAACATATTGACATGTGCCTCTTCCCTAATGTAAATATGCTCTAAGTCATCTTAACCAACAATGTTCCCACTACATACTACCATGGAATCTACACATAACTTGTTACTCTTCCCTCAAAGTCAAGGGACTTATCAACCAAATACTCACCTTATTGACACATGACTATGTGTACATACTTCAGTCCATCACTATCCCAACTCTTACATATAGCTCTGGGGTCATCTTACTACTTATAGCTCATAATATCTTAATTCACACTAACTCTTGAGTGACTGTACTACCCAAATGCTTAGGGAACCATACTTTTTGGCTAAGGCACCATTCATAGTAAAGTTTCTGGAAGAGAGTCTGAGAGCACATTCTACTATAGGCTCAATGGTATGAATGAAAAATGGTACATGCTTTTGGATCGGTAGACTTTAATGCACTAGTGGACTCCTCTCAAGCCCTTGTGCAGTCTCTCAACTTTCTGATGGCTCTATCTGAGAGCATCTCACTGATACAAATCTGAACTTTACTTTTCCACCACATCAAAGATGAAGCATGATTGGAGGAATTGGATTAACTCACAAATCTGCATAAGTTTTTTAAGGAACAGTTTTACTACACGATTTAGAGTATGAAATAAGGGAAACATTTCTTAAATGCCCTGTAGCCTCCTAATTAAAATTGTGATACATAACACACCCATAAGCAAGACTCTACTAGACAAGGCTTGACAGACACTCTAGGACACTTGAACCCTGTGCTTTGATACCAAGATTGTCACTCCCGAGCCTAACTCCAGGACGTAACATGGGGCTTAGAGTCACGAGTGACCCCAAGTTAACCCACAACCTGGCATACTACTATTATACAAACTGAAAGATAATGTGGAAGCTAAAACATGTGTTCAAGTCTTGAAGAATACTATAATAAAATGAACTTTGATAACTGAAGTATAAAGCCATTTGAACTGATACAACTAATTGATTGATTGACTGTCTATTAAGCCTCTATTAACACTAACTATAGTTAGCCGGTACATGACCCCCAACTATCTCTAATCAATATATAAGAACTGAAATAAACTGCTATGACTACTAACTGACTGGAGTTCCTGATTAAGGAGAACTCATTCCTTGCTGACTGGAAGTTGTGATCTGTCCAACCATGATCCTGGAAGCTAGCACTGAAACCTACATCATGAAATAATGCACCAAAGAAAGGTATGCGGTCGGTACTTTGAATATACTGAGCATGTGAGAAAATGCACTAACTTTAAATCATGAGAAAATACATGTATATTGAAAGTATAACTGAAAACTAGACTAAGTATAAAAATCTGGGAATGCATAAGTCATGGCTGTAGAACATAAGCTTTTTTACTGAAAAGAATATAAAACATGTTTTTGAACTATAACTGTGAGATATTTAAACTATAAAATAACTAAGCATGCTGAAAATACTGATATGTTGTTTAAACTATAAATTGAATTTGTAGTACTCAGGCCCAAACATAATATACATAAAATCTGAGATGCAGGAATATTCTGAAAACATAATGAAAATAATGAAGCTGATATGGAGGCCAAGTACATATCTACTAAGTCTAATTTTGAGGGAGAGTTTATTAACTGATATATACCACGTGAGTTAAATATTAAGTATGATGTATACACCCCATCGAGAGGATCCAATATACCTTGCCAGGGTATAGAGGCATGACTGACGTGATTACTAGTTCTGATACCCAACTGAGGGGCTAAATAAACCTAAAGTGGCACATAGTTCTGGGACTAAAGGGTACGCTGAACCCTAGTCCAATTCAGTGCTAAGTACTACTCCAAAAACTATTTTCTAATAGCTCTTTTAAAATTGAAGTTCTGGAATATTGCGTCAGAACTTAACTAGTCTGAAAACCTTTACTTTCTGAAAAGATGTAGGATGAAAACTGACTAATTTCATGCTTTAGAACTGAGTGCTAGTAGACTAGGCTAAATTCTGAAGAAAAGTTAATTTATGTGAAAATACTACAATTTCATGCTAAGTTCTTGAAAAGAAAGCTAATTCATGTAGAAGATACTGTAAATCCAGACTAAGTCTACTTTATTTAAATTCTAGGAATTTTAAGAAAATATTCGTAAAATTTCATGCAATATCACTTAAAACATGTACGGGAATGTATAATATCATGAAAAATTCAATTCTGTAAAAACATGCATAGTTAGGTATGGACCCTAGAATCATAACTGAAAGCTGAACTTTGGGCATGAGGGTGAAAGGAGATCCTCATTGAATACCCACATACCTAAAACTTGAAGAGCTTCTAGCTAGAATTTTGGGGATGAAAACTTAGAGAAGAATCCCTAAGGTTGGAGGTGGAGACTTGGAGAAGAAATCTGAAAGAAAAACCCTTGAGATCCCTAAGGTCACGTAACTCCTCATATTCTAGGAGCAGTGATCATTTGAAGTTGTCCCTAGTGAGAACTTACATGAAAACTAAATCGGTAGAAAGATTTTCAACTTAACTTTGAGCTAGAGGTTCTTTATGACTTTAATTTATATCTAATACACCTCCCAAACTTAAGAATTGATTTTAATACCTAGATATATAGAAAATTCATTGGGTTCTGGTCGAATAGCATATGAAGAACGGTTCAGATCTTAACTTAGAATTTCTGGGGTGCTACATAATATCATAATTCGTTATGTTATAGTTCATGAACATGGTTTCCATAGCTCTTGAGGAAATTATGAGTTAACTTAAAACATTCTTGTTAAGTTTCATATTCATATCATGTAATGAGATGGCTCAAATCATCAAATTAATCCAATAGTAAAAACAAACTACAATATATCTGTTGGAGAGTAAACAAATAATCCATATATAAAAAATCAAGAAAAATTCCATTCTTTAGCAAATTCACAATTTTGGGAACTAATATTAGTCAAGGTCATGGAATTAGTAGTAATAGGTTTAATTATTTTAGAAGTTCAAGAGTTTCATGGATTTACATAATTTCATCCAAAAAGAGAATCCAACTACAATGTTTATGCTAAAGTTCACAAATATTGACATAACTTGGAGAAAATCGGACAATATAGAGTTTACCCAAAGACATATCGAGAAACCTACTTGAGGATTTTTAATTGAGGAAAATAGGATTATAGGGATTTCTTCAACCCTAAATCATCTTGTAACAACTTGAATTGCAGAACAATAAATTCAAAGAATTACATAGAAGTAGTAGTCTTACATATCTCAAAACATTAGAGAAACTAGTGATTTGAAATAAGGGAACTAGAATTGATTCTTGTATCAATTCTCTTGAATTCTCGATAGATGTGTTTGTGAGGAGAATGAGGGGCGTTGAATGATGAAATAACGTATGAAATTTGATAGTAAAGAGGGGTTTTAATCGTGTAGGGGTATAAGAAAAGGCCGGACGAAATTGCCTTTGAAATGACTTTGCAAACAATGAACACATTGCCCATTTAGCTTGTGGCGTCGCCTGGGGCGCTGCACCAAGCATTTTGGGTGGTATCCCATCTGTTCTGACTATCACTTATTAAAATGCACATAACTTTTTACTCGAAGCTCGAATTGATGAACGGTTGGTGGTGTTGGAAAGAAGACTCAAACACCTTTATTTTGGTAGGTAATGGGTCACGTAACTCTACATATTTTAGGAGGAATATCTTTTTGAAGTTGACCCTTGTATGGACCTATATGAAAACTTAATTGGTAAAGGACCTTTCAACTCAACTTCTTACTAGAGGTTTCCTATGACCTTAATTCATAATCAATACCTCTACCACACTTAATACATAACCTTTACACCTAGATATAATTAAATTTGCTAGATTTAAATCTAATTACATAAGTAGAGCGGTCTAAATTTTTAGCCCGAAAGTTCTGAGTGTTATAGATTGACTACGATATCATCTTGGATTTGGATTGGATTACACCCTATCTTGCGATTGTGGGATGTCATGAGCAGGTTGTGATACTAGGTTTACCATATGTCCTCTAGATGCTACATTGATTTTGGTATCGGCTTTGTGATCAAACTGATATGATGGATGCTTCTTACTTTGTTGTGTGTATGGTTTTTTCAGGCGGTCTTGCTTGTGGAAAAATCTTCTAAAGATGCTTCCTTTTTTTACTAAATTGTGTCTTATTATTCTTGCATTTACATGAATGGCTATTCAGGTATATGTGGAGAAGATAAATAATCTATCTTTTTGTTGTAATAGTCTCTGCATTTCCATTATTTCTCTGCCATTTTGCACAATCTGGCTTCCACTACAGCAACTATTGTTAGTAATCTTGAAATCTCTTATATGTTTGTTCTTAACTCAGATCTTACTAAGAATTGTTTGTATATTGTTGATTTTGTATCTTTCTATTTCATATCACTACATTTTCTGGTATATCTACCTAAATACATTTTGCTTAAACTTCTTCCATCTTTATTGTGTTTTTTCACTTTTTGCTAGTTTTATTTCTCAGTCTTGATATACTGAAGATTTGGGGTAATGAATTTCAGTGGTTAGGCTCAAGGTATATCAATCTTCACTTGGGTTCATACACCATTCGATTCATTTTCTTTACTATTTTCTCTGCATTTCTTTGGAAGCAGTGACCTTCAAATGTGGCTGGTCTCTACTCGTGAAAGATCTCAATGTTGAGGGTCTGAACAAAACTAAGTGTGAAATATATTCGCTGATTCTTATCTTAATTCTATCAGATTAATGCTTTAGATATGCAAACTCAACTCTATATAATTTTTAATATTGAACTAGTCATGAGTAGTGGATATCAGAGTGACATAGCAGCTCTTTCAAGATTAAAGGATATACACCTTTATGACCAGATACCCCTAAACTATGCGGTTTGCAAATTTTAGACTTCCAACCATCTGTATCTTTTGATTGAAAAACTTTACTTCCTTGGTCTCAATTTATGTGATGGTGTTTGACTGATGAGCATGGGGTTTAAGAAATAAAGGCTTTTGAAACTTTTCTAGAATAAGACATAGATATTTGTATGGTTATGAATATCTCATTATGTAAGATGTGGCCTTATTTGGCATGTGCCAATTTTCATGGTCACATATATTTCTTGGAGCCAAAGTATTATTATGTGGTAGAGAAAATTTGACCATTTATTATTTTCTCTATATGCAACTTGGAGCCCAAGTTTTTCTCCTATAAAAGGAGAGTCATTTCTTCATTGTAAGAATACATCAATTTGAGAAGATTTTAGTTGTGATTTGTTTTTCTTCATAGAGAGTATTTGTAAGAGAGTAGTGTTGGAAAATACTTCGTGTGAACCCTTCTTTGGAGTGATCTTGTGAGGTTATTCTATTGGGGTATTTGGGATATTAGAGTATTTAATTACTCTAATTTTGTACTCTCTTTTGTGCTTTTGTACTCTCTTTTGTATCCATTGGTGTTAGTAAATAATTTTCTCCTCTTTCTTGGTTGTGGACGTAGGTCATGTTGACCGAACCACGTTAAATTTGTGTCTCCTTTATTTTCTCAACTTATCATTATTATCTCCTTTGTTATTGTCTTTAATTGACTGCTTTATCTTATTCCGCACTATTCAGGATTCCCGATCCTAACAAATTGGTATCAGAGCCTAGTTAATCTCGATATTTTCCTACTAGTCACCATGATGATAACTAAGATTTACTTTAAGAAATTTAACCAAAGAGCAAACTTCGGAATGTGGTAGTTGAAAATGAAATCTATCCTGGTTCAGGATGGTTTAGATATGGCGCTGCAAGGAAAGGAGTAAAATTCAGAAAAAATGACAAATGAGGAGTTTGCTAGCCTTGATAAAAAGGCAAGATCTAGTATTATACTAAATCTCTCTGATGATGTATTGCGTGAAGTAGCTTCAGAAACCACTGCTAAAGGTATGTGGGAAAATTTGAAACGCCTGTATATGAAAAGGATGGTAGAGAATAGACTCTACTTGAAGCAAAAGCTTTACACATTTTGTATGGATGAAAATACTTCCATACTCTCACATCTTGACGTATTTGATTCCATTCTTATGGATTTAAGTAATATAGATCTCAAGATTGAGGAAGAAGATCAAGTTGTTTTGCTAATATGTTCCCTACCCCAATCCTTTAAGCATTTTAGAGATACTATACTCTATGGGAAAGAAATTATCTCTTATAGAAAAATCAAATCTATACTAAAATCTAAAGATCAGGTAGATAGAGATATTACTGGGGAAGGTAGTGAAAATCAAGCGTTCGGTTTATTTGGTAGGAGTAGATCTAATGCAAAGTCCAGATATAGTAATTCAATGTGCCATTATTGTCATAAAAAAGGCCACATCAGGTTTGATTGTACTAAGTTGAAAAACAAAGAAAAAGAAAAGAAAAAAGAGCGTGAGGATTCTGACACTGCTGAAGCAAGTGTTACTGTTGATGAGATTGAAGGAGCTATATTTTTAGTAACTGGAAATATTTTTAGTTCTAACAATGAGTGAGTTTTAGATTCGGCTTGTCCATTTCATATATGTCCTAACAGGAACTTGTTTTCTACATATGATGTCGTTGAAGGTGAAGTTGTTTTGGTGGAATGTGGCTTGTAAAATTGTTGGAAAAGGTACTGTCCGAATCAAATGAACGATGGTGTGGTAAAAACTCTCACAAATGTTAGATATGTTCCTGAGTTGAAGAAAAATCTCATCTCTTTAGGCACTCTAGATTCTCTTGGGTGTAAATACACATGTGAAGGTGGAGTCCTTGAAGTCTCACGAGGTGATCTTGTGATTATGAAGGCACGTAAGTCTGGGACATTGTACACATTGTTGGGATCTACTATTACAGGTGTTGCTACTATTTTAAGATCAGACAAAGATTCGTCTGATTCTGACATCATGAAATTTTGAGATTTGCCTCTTGGGGCTTTGTGGAGAAGGTGGAGCATATTTACTATATTGGCCAAAATCAGGCCACGGTGGAGATTTGTAAGATGTGGCCTTATTTGGCATTGTCAATTTTCATGGTCACATATATTTCTTGGAGCCAAAGTATTATTATGTGGTAGAGAAAATTTGACCATTTATTATTTTCTCTATATGCAACTTGGAGCCCAAGTTTTGCTCCTATAAAAGGAGAGTCATTTCTTCATTGTAAGAACACACCAATTTGAGAAGAGTTTAGTTGTGATTTGTTTTTCTTCATAGAGAGTATTTGTAAGAGAGTAGTGTTGGGAAACACTTTGTGTGAATCCTTCATTGGAGTGATCTTGTGAGGTTATTCTCTTGGAGTATTTGGAATATTAGAGTATTTAATTACTCTAATTTTGTACTCTCTTTTTTGCTTTTGTACTCTCTTTTGTATCCGTTGGTGTTAGTAAATTTTCTCCTCTTTCTTGGTTGTGGACGTAGGTCATGTTGACCGAACCACGTTAAATTTGTGTCTCCTTTATTTTCTCAACTTATCATTATTATCATCTTTTTATTATCTTTAATTGACTGCTTTGTCTAATTTTGCACTATCCGGAATTCCTGATCCTAACACATTAAGGGGTTGAATATGTATTTGAACATTAAATTGTTACTAAATATAGAAATATTTCATTCTTTTTTGGACCGACAAAAAATGGAAGCGACACGTAAAATGGGGCAAAGGAAGTATTGTTTTTAACTTTGAAGAATCATGTTTGGTAAGTCACAGCATATTTGATGAGCTGAATCTCAGTTTTCACTGATCATTTGGAACGCTTATTTCATTGAACTGTCTACCAAAATTAATGATGCGTTGATTCGCGCCAACTCATAGAAATACTTGTTCACTGACTCTGGCCTCACTCCTATTATGACTTATCTAACACCAGTTTTATTTTATCTTTATTTTTCTTATAGTTATTTTGTGGTTGGCTGGGTACCCATGATGAGGTAGCCTATGCAGATCTTTCTTGCTTAAACCTCTTCATTTGGTATTTACAAGCTACAGGATACCCTACTAGCTTGCTCAGTGTATGCATAATTTAGTGAACTTGAGTAATGTAAAACAACTGTATCTTTTATTCTCATTTGTCTATTGCGTTTGTTATTTTCTCAAGTCTTACATGTTTGAGTTTTTTGTACTCTAGAACAATCGGTTGCATTCTTATCTCATAAAAGTCTTGAGTAATAAAACATTGCATGAGTTTCCTTTGTTTAAGTGCTATTATATCATCCTTTATTTTCTTTGATGGTATTTTATTTAAGGGTGCCGTAACGACTTTCTTTACAACTCTACATTAAATGTGAAGTGCTTGCATGTAATGAACTTTGCTCGTGATCAAGTATACATATGATCCTTTGTTTTTTTTTTTTTTTGGATCGAGGTAAATTTTGAAGATTGACAAAGTTGTGGAACACATGCAGGGAACAGGTATCTATGACTTATTCCTCTCAAGAAGAATCCAACTAGGATCAGGAGAAGGTGAATGACGCGGAGAAGAGATCAAAGCGTGTTTATAAGGAGAGTCCAGCTTGCACAAAGTTTCCTTTCATAGGGAAGAATCCTACAAGGAAATAAATCAAGGTGATTGACTTGACAAGTTCTACAAGGATAAGGATTCTCAAATATGGAAGGAAATCAGCCAAAATAAGGAGAGGACTCTCAGTATAAATACAAGAAAGGTTTTCAAAATAAATCTTACGCACTTACACAGAGAGCTACAAGCAGAACACAATCAAATTGAGTGAGTTCATATTTGAGTGAGTTTTGAGTGAAGATCCAAGTGCAGCCAATACAAGAAATCATATTGAAGAACGTGTTCCTTAAGTCCATGTTTTACAGTTCTTGAGTCAAGTTAATTGTATTATTTTTCATCGAGTTGTAATCATTCATTCTTAGTGCCAGTGAGTTATAAACTGGTATAGGAGTTAGTCTTCAAGTTGGGATAACTCGAGGACTTGGGCACATAAACCTGGGGAGGTTTGTGTAGTGTTTTAGGAATTAGAGTTTATAATTCCTTAGGTTACAAGTTTGTAATCTTGTGTTGAGGCTCATTGTTTTGTGGAGTTGGTTAAATCCTACAGAGGTATAGGTCATAGTTTTTACCCTTTGTGAGCTGGGGGGTTTTCACGTATAACATCACGTGTTTTCTTTACTGCTTTATATTCAAGCATTCGACAAAGAAACAGATCGCTTAACCTATTCCTTAGGTAAATTAGGGGGTCAGCATTCTAACAATTGGTATCAGAGTAGGTTATCTTAACAAGAGTTTAACTCAAGATAAGATCACTATGAATTCTGCACCTCCTCTTGGACACGGTGAAGGACAACACATCAACAGACCACCCCTCTTCAATGGTTAATACTACTCGTGGTGGAAGGAAGGGATGGAAGATTTTCTTCAGGCAGAGGACTATGAGTTATGGACCTAAAATCCCTATGATTAAGGATAACAAAGACAAGGACATTCCTAAACCAAAAGCTCAATACACTGAGGCTGACTTCAAGATATTAGGGAAAAATGACAAAGACAAGTGCATCCTTGAATGTGGACTTGGACCAGATGAATTCAATTGAATCTCCAGCTGCACCACAGCCAAAAAGATTTGGGATATGCTGGTCAATTCTCATGAAGGCACTACTCAAGTAAGGAAATTCAGAATTGCTAAACTTTTTACTTAGTATGAATCTTTCAAGATGAAGAATGGTGAAACTCTTCAGGAGATGATCACTAGATTCACTACTATTGTGAACAAATTGGTGTCTCTTGGAAAAATATACACCACTGAGGAACAGGTTGATAAGGTACTAAGGACCCTACCCAAACTATGGGAAATCAAGGTCACTGCAATCAGAGAAGCAAAAGATCTGACAAACATGTCTTTGGATAAACTGGTAGGGAATCTAAAGACTTATGAAGGGAATATTGAGAGCACTAAAAGAGGTGAAGGAAGTAGAGATAAAACTCTTGCTCTCAAGGCAACTGAAAGTGATGAATCTGAGTTGGATGATGATGACATTGCCCTGATAAGTAGGAACTTTAAAAAGTTCTTCAAAAAGACAGGAAATTTTGAGAAAAGGAAATCATCATCAAGCAGAGAAAGGAATGTAGAAAAAAGACAAAGTGGTGGCTGCTTTAAGTGTAGAAAAACTGACCATCAATTCAAACACTGTCCTATGTGGGAAATTGAATGGAAAAGAGAGAGTCGAAAAAGAAAGAAAAGAACAAGCCAGCAAAAAGAAGAAGAAGGATGTTGGTAAGGCTATGTATGATGCTTGGGGACCAGGTTAAGACCACTCAGAAGATTATGATGCAGAAGATGTTGCCCTAATGGCCATGGAGGACACAGAATCAGACTCTGCATCAGACACTGAAGAACAGGAGGTAAATCTTCTTGATCTCAAGGACAAGCTGAAACTCTTTTCTAAGAAAAAACTGTCCACCCTAATGATTACCTTTATTGATAAGTTTCAAGAATTGAGTGAAAACAGAGATTAGTTGTTGGTATCCTTGACCAGTTTAAAGTTTGAGTACATTGACCTTGAAAAGATCAACTCTGATCTAAAAGGAAAAATCAATCTCTCAAGGAACAAGTCTAGCAACTTGAAACTGCCACTCTCTCTCTCTCAAGACTGAAATTTTGAAATTAACAGTTACTCAACAGGGGAAAAGGCTCAAAAGTGATGACCTAACCAAGCGTGAACAGGAGCTCAAAAGGTTCACAGATGAATTATACCTAAAAAGAGAAAATTCCAGAAGAATTAATCTTGAACTAGCTAGAACCAAATATGAACTTAAAAGAGCAAATAAATGGACTCAATCCTCAATGATTGTTACTCAACTGAGTAATAAAACATATAACACTAAAACTGGAATAGATTTTAATAAAGAATTTTCTGAAGGAACCTCAAATCTCTATACACACTGTGGTAAGGTCGGTCACCTAAGGGAAGCTTGTCCAAATGCTAAATCTCAACAGGATAAAAACTTCAAAGTTGCTTCCAAAGGCAAAAATAGGCATGTTAACAGAAATGTTCCTCCCCTAAGGAACAGGTCTGCCCACAAGAAACAGCCTGACAGTAGTCTGCCAAAATGGACCAATAAAGATCTAATTCACCTTTTTAATCAAAGGAACGGACCCAAGATAGTTTGAGTTCCTAAAACTAACTTTTAATCTCTTTTGAAGGAAAGGGCGAGAGGAAGCAAGCAACATTGGTACATGGACAGTGCTTGGTCAAGACACATGACAGGAGACAAGGAGAAATTTCTCTCACTAGCAGAAGGGAAATAAGGGAATATGGCCTTTGGAGGAGGAAAGAAAGGTAAGATCAAAGGAGTTGACAGAATAGGTAAGTCTGAAGAGCACTCAATTGAAAGGGTATACCATGTTGAAGGACTGAACCACAATCTACTCAGTATATCACAAATTTCTGTCAAAGGAAATAAGGTAACCTTCTACTCTATATGTGTGGAGGTGATAGACCTAAATATAGGGGAAACTGTCTTGACTGGACAAAGATACAAGCATGTTTACACTACTGATATCTCAAAGGTCCCTGCTGAGGATCTTGTTTGTCCCAGTGTGATGGACAAAGATCCCAGCTATGGAAAGAGAGACTGGGGCATGTTAGTCATGTTTAACTGAACAAAATGATCTCCAAGGACTTAGTAATAGGTCTCCCTAAAACTAAGTTCAAGGAAGATAAAGTATGTGATGCATGTGCTTAAGGCAAGCAGGTAAAATCTTCCTTCAAATCCAAATCGATCATAAGTTCGACCAGATCCTTGGAACTGGTCCATATGGATCTGTGTGGCCCCATGAGAGTAAGAAGCAAAGGTGGCAAAAAGTATGTGTTTGTACTAGTTGATGACTATACAAGGTACTCTTGGATAGTTTTTCTTGCTTCTAAATAAGATGCATTTGAGGAATTCTGCACTTTATTAAGAAATCTGGAAAAGAAACTTGACAAACAACTAGCTATAATCAGATCAAGCCATGGAACTGAATTTGAAAATGCTAAATTTGTTGATTATTGTTCCACTCATGGTATTGACCACAACTTCTCTGCTTCTAGAACTCCTCAACAAATGGGGTGGTTGAAACAAAGAATAGAACCGTGCAGGAGATGGCTAGAACTATGATGATATCCAGTAATGTAGCTAGCCAATTTTGCATTGAAGCTATCAACAATGCTTACTACATAATCAATAGATGCATGTCCAAGCCTCTTCTAGATAAAACTCCTTATGAATTACTCGAAGGCAGAAAATGTAACATCTCCCATATGAGAGCTTTTGGATGTAAATGCTTCATCCACAATAATTTGTTAGGAAAATTTGATGCCAGAAGTGATGAGGGAATTTTTCTAGGTTATTCTTCACATAGTAAAGCTTATAGGGTGCTAAATAAAAGAACTATATGTGTAGAGGAATTGTGCATGTTGTATTTGATGAAAGCAATGTTATGGCTAACCAAAGTGTGCCAAAAATTGATGAACTATCGAGAACATCTGAACCAGTTATACAGGAACAGGTTAAAGGAACAGGTTCAACTGATGCTGAAACTGACAAAAACAACAAAGGTGATGAAGTACCTGCAGCTGACCATAATGATGAAGCCATGAGTCAGCAGGATGAAGATGAGGATCAAGCAGAGGAGGCACAAGAGCTAGTACTTAAAGGGTATAAGTATCAAGGCTCACATCCAATAGACAACATCCTCACTAACTTGAGCACTGGAATAACAAGCAGATCTAGACTGAAAAATCTCTGTGCCTTTGAATCCTTCCTGTCCATGATAGAACCCAAGAAAATCAATGAAGCCTTGCAAGATGCAGATCATTGCAATGGAAGAAGAGATTAATCAATTCAAAAGGAACAAGGTATGGCACTTGGAACCAAAACCAAAGAATAGAACCATCATTGGTACCAAGTGGGTGTTCAGGAACAAGTTGGATGAGAATGGAACAGTTACAAGGAACAAGGTCAGACTTGTGTTCTAGGGGTACAATCAGGAAGAAGGAATAGACTATGATGAGACCTTTGCACTAGTGATCAGATTGGAGGCAATCAGACTCCTCATTGCCTTTGCAGCCTACCTGGAATTCATACTTTACCAGATGGATGTGAAAAATGTCTTCCTCAATGGGCTGTTGAAGGAACAAGTGTTTGTCAAACAACCTCCAGGCTTTGAAGACTCTGACTATCTTGACCATGTTTACAAGCTTGATAAGGCTCTTTATGGGCTCAAACAAGTTCCCAGAGCATGGTATAAAAAGTTGTCAAAATTTCTTTTAAGCCATGGCTATACAAGAGGTAAAGTTTATAGCACCTTATTCCTTAAAAACAAAGGCAAGGACTTGTTAATTGTGCAGGTATATGTGGATGACATCCTCTTTGGTGGCACCAGCAAGGCCCTCACATAGGAATTTGCTACCTTAATGAGTAAAAAGTTTGAGATGAGCATGATGGGAGAACTCAATTTCTTCTTGGGGCTTCAAATCAAAAAAACTCCTTCAGGAACTATAATCCACCAGCATAACTATGCCAAGGAGCTGCTCAAGAGATTTAAGATGGAGGATGCCAAAGAAATTGACACTCCAATAGCCACAGCAACAAAGTTAGGTCTAGAAGGAACAGGTCCAGCAGTGGAGCAGAAACTGTACAGAAGGATGATTGGATTTGTCCTATACCTCACAGCCAACAGACCTGATATTATCTTCAGTGTAGGTCTTTATGCAAGATTCTAGGCCAATCCCAAGGAACCCCACTTGAAAGTTGTCAAAAGGATCCTCAAATACCTCAAGAGTACTACTGACTTGGGGTTGTGGTATCCCAAAGGCAGTAACTTTAAACTTGTAGGATATGTAGATGCAGACTATACAGGCTATTTGGTGGACAGAAAAAGCACTACTGGAATGGCACACTTCTTTGTATCATGTCTGGTCTCATGGGCATCTAAGAAGCAAAATTATGTGGCCTTATCTACTGCTGAAGCTGAATATGTGGTTGTTGCCTCATGCTGTGCACAACTTCTTTGGATTAAACAACAGCTCAAAGATTTTGGGTTGAACATTTAGTGTGTGCCCATTTTCTATGATAATACCAGTGCAATCAATATTGCCAAAAATCCAGTTCTGCATAAGAGGACCGAGCACATTAATATTAGACACCAATTCTGAGGGATAATATAGAAAAAGGATTGATCTATATGAACTTTTGTGCCACAGATAAGTATATTGCTAATATATTTGCAAAGGCTCTGGCAAAGGATCACTCTGAAAGGAACAGGTTGAAACTGGGGATGATTAAGATAACATGAGCACCCTCCAGTGATCTCACCTTGATACAGCTGCTACTCTCCAGGATTCTGATCAACCTGCCCAGGCTCATACCCTGCCATATGCATAGGATTTGCAAGCAGGATAAGACCAAACATGCCTTGGGTTATGGATTCTGGTTGGGGGAAGTCTTTCAACACTTTGGTGTGCCTGTTCAAGCCTAGAAAGATCAGACAACCAAAGACGTTATTGGCAATGTGAACCAGGCTGCTATACCTGCTCCTCGTAGGAGGGATAATGCACCTCTACAGAGGCTAAGAGCTAGTTTGGCTGCCAAGGATGAGGAGATTGCTGCTATGAGGGCTTCCCATGATAAGGAATTGGCTGAGATTCATGATACCTATGGAATTGAGCATGCTCAGCTGATGGAAGAAAATGCAAGGCTCAAGGATGAACTTGCACAAGCATATGCTGCCTTAGCTTCTGAGCAAGCCACAAATTATGCCAGCTTTAAGGGTATATATGAGCTTCTTAAGAAGGACCATCCTCCTCCCACTGCCTAGCCTGACCCATCCAAGCCTTACCTTCTTTTTGTCCTCACAAATGTATGTTTTGATCTTTTAATTTTGCTTATATCTAGTGTACATGCTTTGTGATCAATAAAATATTGGGTTTTAGTTCTGATCTCATCTTAATACCTGTGTAATTGGAAATACTTTGATATAGCTAAATGAGTTCTTACTTTTGAGTGTTTTCATAGGTAATAGCCCTAGTGGCCATGAGTATTGAAATTGAACTTGGTATTAAGGTGTTGTATGTCTTCACAGTGTTTTATGATGCCAAAAGGGGGAAAGTGTTGCTTGTGTGGTATTTATAACTCGTTGGTCTGACATGTTCCTCTAATATGTTCTCTTTGCAGTTTGCCTAAAGAAAACTGAAATAATACAGGTGAAATTCTGCATACAAGAAGCAAGGGTTTGTCATCATCAAAAAGAGGGAATTTGTTGGATCGAGGTAGATTTTGAAGATTGACAAAGTTGTGGAACACATGCAAGGAACAGGTATATGTAACTTGTTCCTCTTAAGCAGAATCCAACTAGGATCAAGAGAAGGTGAATGATGCGGAAAAAGAATCAAAGCGTGTTTATAAGGAGAGTCCAGCTTGCACAAAGCTTCCTTTCATAGGGAAGAATCCTACAAAAAAATAAATCAAGGAGATTGACTTGACAAGTCCTACAAGGATAAGGATTCCCAAATATGGAAGGAAATCAGCTGAAATAAGGAGAGGACTCTCAGTATAAATACAAGAAAGGTTTTCACTATAAATCTTACGCACTTACATAGAGAGTTACAAGTAGAATACAATCAAATTGAGTGAGTTCATATTTGAGAGAGTTCTGAGTGAAGATCCAAGTGCAGCCAATACAAGAAACCAGATTGAAGAACGTGTTCCTTAAGTCCATGCTTTACAGTTCTTGAGTAAAGTTAATTGTATTGTTTTTCATCAAGTTGTAATCATTCATTATTAGTGCCAATGAGTTATAAACTGGTATAGGAGTTAGTCTTCAAGTTGGGATAACTCGAGGACTTGGGCACATAAACCTGGGGAGGTTTGTGTGGTGTTTTAGGAACTAGAGTTTATAATTCCTTAGGTTACAGAGTTTGTAATCTTGTATTGAGGCTCATTGTTTTGGTGGATTTGGGTTAAATCCTACAGAGGTGTAGGTCGTGGTTTTTACCCTTTGTGAGTTCGGGGTTTTCCACGTATAACATCACGTGTTTTCTTTACTACTTTATATTCAAGCATTCGACAAAGGAACAGATCGCTTAACATGTTCCTTAGGCAAATTAGGGGGTCAGCATTCTAACATCTTTGATGGTATTTTATTTAAGGGCGCTACAATGACTTTCTTTACAACTCTACCTTAAATGTGATGCACTTGCATGTAATGAAATTTGCTCGTGATCAATCGTGCTTAAGATATATATGGATATGATCTTTACTTTAGTATTAAAAGTAAAAAACATTCTTTCAGGTAGATTATGAGGAGTTTGGGACCATGGAAACTGGTGTTTACACCTAGAAATGAGGGAGAGGCAATGGTGGCGAGCTGAAGAGGATGCTTAGATAGTATGGACAAAAAGAATGGCACAGCGTATGAACACACCCCTCAACAAAGACGCTAAGTCTTCCTTGAAAAGGTGGAAAAACTACCTCAAACCAGGGATTAAAAAAGGATCACTCATTGAAGAGGAGCAGTGTCTTGTTATCCAACCACATGCCAAACACGGTAACAAATGGAAGAAAATAGCAGCTGAAGTACCAGGTTGAATTGCTAAAAGATTAGAAAAGTTGTGGGAAGTATTCAAAGAGAAGCAACAGAGAGAGCAGAAAGAAAATAATAAGGTTGTTGATCCAGTAGACAAGGGAAAATACGACCATATTCTAGAGACCTTTGCAGAGAATATTGTGAAAGAGTGGAGTGTCCCAGGTTTACTTATGGCTACTTCTAATGGAGGTTTCCTCCACGCTGATGCATCAGCTCCTTCACCACAAACTCTTCTTCCTCCATGGCTTTCTAATTCCACTGCTCCTTCAACTGTCAGATCATCATCTCCATCTGTGACTGTAAGACTCTCCCCCTCAATAGTACCACCTACACCTACTCCTGGCATTCCATGGCTACAGACAGATAGAGGACCTAAAATTGCACCCCTTATCTTGAGCAGTTTTCCACATCATGGGGTTTCCCTCCATGTGTAGAAAATCCATTTATTATTGAACTTGAGGAATGCTGTAAGAACTAGACGAAGGGGATCGTACTTTGACTTCACATAAGAAGGAAGCAGCATGGGGGTTAAGGAGGGTGGAATTACAACTAGAATCAGAGAAAGCTAGCAAAATTAGGGAGAAAATGGAGAAAATTAAAGCAAAAATGAAAGCTCTGAGGGAAGAGCAGAAGGCAACTCTAGACAGGATTGAAGCAACATACAAGGAGAAACTAGCAGGCTTGAGGAGGGATGCAGAAGCAACGGAGCAGAAATTGGCAAAGAAATGGTCTTCCAAACACCTGCATCTTGCTAAGTTTCTTGAGCAGATGGGATGTCAATCAAGACTTGCAGAACCTAATGGTGGCCGCTAAACCAAAGTTGCATGCTGAGCTAGGAGTTGAGCCAGGAGTTCTTTTGTGTGTCCTTGCCGCCTAAGACAGTTCTTTCAAATTGCTACGACTTTTCTTACTGTAAACTTTTTGTTTGATCACCACTTTCTATTTGGTTTACTATATTTTCGTTCTGCATGATAATTTTATAATAGCCTGCAACTTATATTATTGGTATCTCCAAAGGATTTGTTGCAACTTTGTGACAACATAATGTGCTCATATCTTTCAGTAGTAACATCTATTAATATTTCTTACTACATTTCTTGTGTTGTTTTACGAAGTAAGGGAAATAGAAGAGAAAAAAGAAAAGAACTTATTTCTGAATCCAATACCAGTATAATTTTACTGGCATTTCATTGGATTCCTCTTGTTCTTAATTGATTTTCCACTTTCATATTGTTTTTCATCAGAAAGTGGAGGTTCTCTAATCAAAAGTTGAGTTTTTGTTAAAAGTAGTTGTCTTTCCATAGTTTGAATGTAATCTTTGAAGAATATTCTATTCCAAGCTTTAGTTATTATAATTGCATTAAACTCTTCTCTATCTTTTTGTTGTAACCATAGTGTTCAGGTTAACTTGCACACATTTTATTAATTTCACGAGATATCTTCTATCTATTACCAATACATGTACTAAGTAATCTGTCCACTAAGACTTGGATGGATTATAATAAATCACTATTTGTGTAGGACTTCACGATTCCAGCTCCTTATTTACAAAGATGGCTCCAATAAAAGGGTATCCTTTTTTTGGAAAAGACGAGACCAGTAACATAAAATCTGGCCTCCCCTTCCAACTTAGTAAACTAACATCTCCATGAATCCTATGAAAAGAGAAATATTTGTGCAAGGCAAAAGATTGATGTCCTAGCAAATTATGTAGGAAATTGGAATTGTATACTTTATAAGCTTAGGAGAAGTGAGCCTAGCAAGAACATTTTAGTTGGGACCTTCATAGCTAATTGTAAAGTAAAGTAAATATCTTCTAAATAAATTAATTAAGCTTGAGTGAACATTTGCACGGGAATGTCGCCAACAAAACATTCTTTCTAAATTAACTATGGATACACCAATATCTTTAGATAATTCATAGCTAAGCGACCATTAATTAGCCCAAAATGTAGCTAGGGTCAATTTCCGACCCTGAAGGGGTTCAAAGAAATCGTATGACAAACTAACTTCTATTAAGAGGAGAGGACGACCAAATAAGAACACCTTGAGCATATTTCCAATCAAGACTTGCACAACTTAATGATGGTCGCTAAAGAAAAAATGCAAGCTAAGCCAAGAATTCTTTAGTGTTTCCAAGCCGCATTAAATGATTCTTTCAAACAGCTACGACTTTTCCTACTGTAAACTTTTAGGTTGATCACCTTTTATTGGGTTTACTATGTTATCAATATTTTGACATGATTATTCTATAATAACCTGCAACTTTTCAACAATATAATAAGTTTATATCTTTCAGTAGTAACATCTATCAGTATTACTTAATTTTTTATACAACTAGATTCTTCGGGTTATTATTGATTTCCACTTCCAAAACTGACCTCGTTACGAAATATTTTTAATTCTTTTTAACACTCCATAGATTGAATTTTAGTGCCAAAAACCGAAAAAAGCAAACCGACCTCCGAAAGTCGATTTCTTTAAAAACTAATTTACAAAAATCGACCTCCAGAGAATGATTTTTCTTTTTTTTTGGGGGAAAATACCGGCCTCCTGAGGTCAACTTTTTTAGCTTGAAAAACTTTTGAAATGTAAACTGACTTCTGGAGGTCGATATCTTTAAAAAATAATTTTCATGAAAAGGCCTCCGGAATTCTGGTTTTTTCAACAAAAAAATGCAAAATGTCGACCTCTAGAGATCGAATTTTTGTTTTTGTTTTTAATTTTTACAAAAATCGACCTATGGAGGTCGGGTTTCTTTCACGAAATATTTTTTTGAAGGGTATAAATTTTTTTTAAAAAAAACAAATTCTTGGGTTGGATAAGTCAAAAAATCGGGTGAGTGAATTCATTTAATTAGCGTTACAGTTTAAAATTGGATATGTAAGAAAATAAAACGTAAAAATTAAATAATCTTTTTAATGTAGTGTTGATTGTTAGTCAAAGGGCATAATGAGCCAAAAATGTAACCAGCGGGGTATTTTTAGGAAAATAGGTGAATCCAGAGTATATTTAGACTTTTTGTGATAATTCAGGGGCAATTTTGACTGTTTTCCATTTAGACTAACATATCTATGAGGTCTATGAATAGAGTAATATTTGTGCAAGGCAAACACTATTGTCCTAATTATGAAATTTTTAGAAGATCAAGATTTTGGTGCCTTAATAGAAAGATTGAAGAAATCTTTTAGCAAAGAGAAAGATATGAGTTCTAAGTGACAGACATGAATAAAAATGCATACATTAAACTGATTTTTTATACCAAGTTGAAACTAATCCATTGTTCGACAAATAGAATCTAAAGCGGACGTAGAAAGAAAGACACATATTGATGTTCTGACAGTCACAAGCAAAAATAAATAACAATAAATGTGCAAGCACTAATTATAGAATTCTTGGGAGCTTGTAAAATGCATTAGTTAAGGGTATGCCTAGACACCTTCCTGATGTGAAAATTATGTAGCCAACTCTTCATCTTTTTCCAAGCTTACAATGACTTCTTCTTCATCATCATCTTGTTCACCATTTTCTTCATCGGTAAGAATGTTTTTGCACGGAATAACTTTTTTTTTCATCGATATTTCTATGCATGATTTTGTCTAGTTCCTTTTGAGGATGGAACCCATCATTTGCGGAGATACCTAAGGAAGACGTATTGTCAAATTTTTCAACATTTCAAACGAAATAGACACTTAGTTTTTGTAAACTCGATGACCAAGTGATAGAAAAATAATGCTCACGATTCTAAACAAATGTCTTTCATTAAATAGGATGAGCGGCAAATTTGTGTTGCTTAACAACAAAGAATGATTTGAGTAATTTTTGTACAACTCCTATAATCTAACAGCAGGCTTGACATAATTTATCTTGTGTTTATGTTTTTCATCCATGTTCATAAGGTTGTTTCAAGCATCAAGAAATTTTTGAACCTCGCTCTTGTCGTAGTTGTGTTGTCCACTGCCTTTGTGTTTCTTTGCTGCAGACTCCCTCTCCAAGATTGATGATTCTCCTTTTCTTTTCTTGGATCTCTTTTCTTCAACTCCAACCTTTAAATTGAAAAAGGACAATTTTGTAAGAATAATGTAGTTGTTATGGCGCCTTAACAAGACAGTAAAAGGTTCCGCCGTGTAACTAGGAGGTTATAGTGAAGTTCAAGCTATAAAAATAATTTCTTGCAGAAATTAATAATGCAAGACAGGAGAACATACATAAAATCCAATGTGGTCTAACCCTTTTTCCAAATACACATATTTGTTGCAACACACTATTGTTTCATTAACCTAACTGATTTGTTTGGACAAGCTTACAAATTTTACTTGTTTTGAAAGTGTTATTTTCTTTTTTGTTAGAAGTGATTTTAGAAAGATGCTTTAGGGAAGAAGTAACTTTTATTTTGTGTTTTGCCTTATCAATTTGAAAAAAAAAATACTCTTATCAGTATTAGAGCTACATTTTGTGCTTGACCAAACTTTCAAAAAGTAAAAAGCTACTTATTTAGCTTCTGAAAAGCAGTATTTACTATACTACTTAAAAGTAATTATTTTTCTTAATAGCTTGATTAATCACTTCAATTCTCTAAAATAAGTATTTTTAGCTCTCCAGAAGCTTGACCAAATTGGCTATAATTATCCAACAAAATGTATGTAATGTAACAACTTACCGTAGACTCTATTACTACATTGGTTTCATGATCAACTTCTACCTTCAAATATTCACCTTGGAAAATATGTCTTCTTACTTTCGCAATAGATCGACACATACTACGTTTGCTCTCATGGGAGTAAAACTACAATCCAAGAAGAATTCTCTTAACTCCGTATAATAATTACATTACAAAGTAATTTAAATCACAAGAAACATGTTTGATGATTTTTAACGCACACAAAACAAATCATACCTTAATCTTTTTTGTTTGAAGGAAGAAGAAATGAGAAAACTAGTGAAACTAAGTTAGCATTTATTTGGAAATGGCTATTAGTGAATCACAATTGCCAAATATGACATAAGAAAAAAAATCATACATGTCGAAGGTACTTCTAAAACCTTTCTCCTGGACAACTATATAGATAAATAGATAAATGTGAGTGTACTTCAGGAAAGTAGTAAGGCTTGACATTTGGATAAAAGGAATAATCATAAAAGAACTTATATTTACCGTTTCACGTTTTTCATTCTGGCGTTGTCTCCTTTCAGCTTCCCATCCATGTAGCATGTTAGAGTATTTCTGATTAAGTCCATGGGGATCACTTGGCTCGTCTTCATTCTATTTTTTGAGTCCATAAAAAAATATTAAATTAGTCAGGCCTCTCCACATAATAATTATCCTCTATAACAACCTGTTACTATAATGATCATTTTTTTAGAACCAATTTTTCATATTATGTTATATTATATATTCCCTATAATAACATTTCACTATAATAACAAAAAAAAGATTCAAATAAATAATGCCACTATAAAGAGGATTAACTATATTAGTGAATTTTACATAAAAATAATGTTAGTGATCCAGTGTACTAACCTTTTTTAGTATAATGGTGTAAATGTTGACTTCACCTTTAGAAGGTATAATTACGAAGTCAACAAGATTTGTGGCTATGACTTTGGTACTAACTAACCTTCCCTTCCTCCCAACCAGTTGTTGGGATACTATCATAGTTCCAACATCATTCTGCAATTAATAAGAAAATATGTTAAAGTTTCATTGCTATAAAAATATGTTAAAATTTCGTTGCTATATAAAAAAAAGAGGGGGAATCTATAGTTAAATTAAAAATATATTTTTTCTAGAAAAATGCATAAGAAAACAATGTCACCTCAAATGAACTAGGGGAGTAACATTTTTGCTTTAACAAACAAACTAAGGGAATTTGGATGGTAAGTTAATGGTAGAATTGCTATAAAGTGCAAGTGTGTCAATATTCAGTTCATTTTACACTACTTTTTTTTGTTCATATCTAATATAAGACACTAGGAATCTCCACCTTACTTTGACAATCATGTTTTAGAAAATAAAAGGATATTTAAGCATAAATTATTCTCAATAATCTACAAAAAGAAGACCATATTTATAAGAAAATTCATTAATATACTGAATTAATTTCTTATTCTTATCAAACGAATATGTGAAAACATTAATCTCCCTCAATTGAGTTAATATTTCATGCAAAAAAATAAAATCAAGCAATACATTAAAAGATTTCGTAAATATTCTATAATACTAAAGAGTTGGCTCACTAGGTGAAAACATATAGAATAATTTTTATAATTAATTGAAGATAAAATCAACATTTAAAAGTTGCTAAAATTTAGTTGGCGTAACTTTCTTTAGACTTGAAAGAGTAATTTTTAATCATATATAAATAGGTCATTTTGAGAAAATATTACAAATATTAAGATAGTCATTTATTAAATTATCTATTAATTAGATTCTTGTAATTTTGTATTAGTAATAAAAGTCATTCCACGATATACATCTAGATGAGAACTAGCATTATTATTATGACCACAAACTATCATCCCTAACTTCAAATTAATATAAAATTTATCATTTTCTTAGTTATATAGAAATAAAACTTACCATTTTTATCTAATACATTGTAGTTTTATGAACTGATCAGAATCAAAACAAATAGGGGAAACAAAAGTTAAGTAACATTTATTTCATATAATTATTATTTCTTTGAGGAATCATATTTTTAACCTAGATATACAATTTATTTTTTAAAAACTGTATGAGGACAAAATCAAAAATCACCAATGCCAAGTGAATATAAACACCCAAACTTTTCTAATGAAGGAGGAAAATTAACCAGAAATTAGAGATAACAAAGAAAAATTAAAGCACCAAGAAAAAAAAAAAGGAAAAAGTTATAGAAATCTTACTTGTATTGGCTGACTTGAAATTGGAATGGGTGCTAGTATGAATTTTGTGTTACCTAATTGGTTTTGTAGAACCTGTAAATACTACCTACAATTTTTAATAATTTAGAAAAGAAACAAAAGGTAGACAAAATAATTTTCTTTTGTATCAATTCTCTAAATTTTTACTTATTTAAATTAATAAATGGAATAATAAATGTTTTAACAAATTTCATAAACTCTTCTATTGTTCTACACCTCAAGTAATATTCTCAGGATAGCAATACTAAAAGTTTGTAGCAATTAGCAATGAAAAGGAAATGATCACGTAAAATCTTTTTGTTTAAAAAAAATAATAACTGTAGAAACCCTCCCCCCCCCCCCCCCCCCCCCCCCCCCCTTTTTTTTTTTTTTGTAAAAGAACTTCTCTATTTAAGAAAAAAAAATCTCAAAAACCTTTTCCAAAGATTGCTCAAACGATTCATAAATTTTAAAAAAGTACCATTGATAGTGTAATCTTAGTTAGATGAAAACATACCACTAATTAGTACCACTAATCTATATATATATATATATATATATATATATAAAGGAGGGTCATAGAAAAGGTGATGTGACACCTCTATATGACCTCCATTTATATTTATTTTTTTCCTCATTTTTTTGACCATTTTTCCTTCTTTCTTTTCATTAATCATTTTGTTTAATAATTAAAAAAAATTCTATCATATTTATTGCTTTTAATTATATATATTTCATGAGTTATAAAAAATCTTTATCTATTTATTTTCTCTACTTAAATAACATGTCTTCCCATCTTCCCTTAACCATCTATAAATAACAATTATCTATGAAGTTGTTGAATGTTCATTTCCATTTTCTCCTTCTTCTTTTTTATTATATTTTTATATATAAATCAAACAAGACATGAGTAAGCACCAGGAGTTGGGACTCTCACTTTTGCAGTTCTTACATAGCTTATTTGTTGCCTCTATTCATCAGGTAGTAGTACAACTAACTTCTTTTGCCCCTTTTTAATGATTTTTCATTCTTATTATCTTTTTTCCCTTGACCGTTAATTATTTGATTTCTTCGTTGATGATTTTGATATGATAATTTAATATTTAGGTTGGTGACTAAAAGAAAGTGATGTAAATATAGAAGATAAGAATAAAAGGAACGATGGTGTGATAAACTTCGAAATTGGATCATTGAGTACAAATACATCTTAAATTGTATGGATTTAGAATAATTAATTTGCTCACAAATGTAATTCTCTTTCTTTTTTCCTTTTATAGCTTTTGTTATTCGTAAAATAAAATTTGGATCTAAATTTTTATGAATTCTATCATCAAGGTCATTTCCTTTTTAATCATGTCGTATGTTTATAGTAGATAGAAACTTTCGAAAGTAACATTTTTTTAAATTTTGTGCATTTTAATATAATTTAATTAGTTTAAGGAATGATAGACATTATCTTATAGTAAATCATATAGTAAAGTGGTTATGAAAGGTGAAGAAAAATCGTAAAAGAAGAAAGAAGTGAAGTGTACACATTTCTTTTTGGGAAAATAAATTGATAGTAAAGTATGAAAGCTAGATATTCTGCTTTTTTGGCTTCTTTTAATTTTAAACAAGGATAAAATTATGATTATAGTACTCAAATTTGACTCCATAATAAAGTAAAAAATAAAAATAAAAACCAACTACTTATACATATAAAATTTACTTCAATACATAGAGATCAATTAATTGCATTAAGTACGTACTTTGATATTAGCATACATATTTTGCATTTGGTAATGTTAACTATTTTACTTAAAAATTATTAAAAATAAATAAATAAATGTAGGTGAAGGCAGTTGAGGAGACATGTTATTTAATTGGAGAATTCAAATAGATGATTGTAACTCATGAGATATAATTAGATGTAATAAATATAACTATTTTTTAATTATTAAGCAAATTGATTAATGAAAGAATGAAGGGAAAAAAAAGAGAAAAAATAAATATGAATGAAGGTCATAGAGAGGTGCTACATCACAAATTTAAAGAGTGATTTGTGTTAATAAAATACCTAAGGATGTAATTAGTAAAAACACTAAGAACTTCAGTAGATGGTAAAATTAATATTCTTTTCGTCCCACTTTATGTAACACAATTATGTATTCATTGTAAGTTCAAAATTTTTAGAAATAAAATTTACATGTTTGATAACTACATACGAAATATTAAATACAAGAAAAAGAATCAAAGTATTAATTATATGAGAAATTAAAATATAATATTTATAAAACAAAGATTGAGTTTCAAAAATTATGTAAAAGTGAACTCAAACGAGATAATGCTTTTGTAGTTTTTTCTCAAAATAAAATAAAAAGTTCATAGAATTTTTACACTATAAGTTTCAAGAAATTGTAAAAAACATTTATGACTTTAAAATTATATATTGGTGAAGAGAACATCATGAGTGTCAAAATTTTAGATTTGTTTTTTTAATAAATTTCCTTTTGTATTTTAATTAATAAATTTATCTTTTTTCTCATTTTTTGGAGATTTTTTCCTCTCTTTTTTTTGTTTTTGCTTTTATCCTATTTTTTAATATTGTAATAACAATAAGTTACTCTATAATTAATACTCATCTTATTGATGGAATAATATATTGAGTTAAAATCACAATCACAATGTCCCTATACTAATTAATGAAATATTTTTTATTGTTTCAACCATTCAAACTCCTTATTTATGGAGAAAAAAGAATTAGAAAAGTCTTTATCAATATATATATATATATATATATATATATAAGTCAGTCAAAGTTGGGATTGACATTCGTATCATATTTTATCATATTTTTAATTTTTAATTTCTGTATCACATGACTTTAATTAATTTTGATTACCCTCCTTCTTCTCCCCCTCTTTCTAACAGTGTAGCTACTTCTTCTTCTTCTTCTTCTTCTTTTGTTTTTAGACATTGTTCTTTCTTTTTAGTGATTCTCATGATGTGATCATTTATACGTAGGTTGGTGAAGTTTTTCTTTCTTATTGAATGATTCTGATGTGATAATTTATATGTAAGTCGGTGACGAAGGAAAAAACGAGCAGAAAAACAAAAGGAATAATACTGCAACAAATTAAATACGTAGCTGGATCAAAAAAGTACAAAATGCATTTTTCTATGAATTAATTAGAATACAAATTATCCAAATATATATCCTGCAAAACCTATTTTTTTCTTTTCCTCGCCTTGTAGCTTTTCTTATTTAAAGATATTGAAGTTTGAGATTTTCGTTTACGTAATAAACATATATTTTTTATTTACTCTATTTGGTATAATTTTATGATTATGGCAAAGGAGTCATCATTGGTTACAAAAGGTCAAGAGAAGTCGGAGAGGAAGAAAATTGTGCAATATGAACATCCTTTTTATTGGAAAAATAAATAGGTAGAGAAGTATGAAATCAAGAAAAAATATTATTAATGTTTTTTTTTTCTGTTCTTTGTTATTATTTTTTGGGCTTTTTTTAAAATTATGAACAAGGATGTAAAACTATGAAAGTGAAATATTTGTACATTATAAACTTTATATACGCTATAATATATAGAGATAAATTCTTCTCGAAATTCATTCTTCCTTTATATTTTTTTGAGAAAAAAAAAGGTTTAGCTTCACCTATATTAATAATACAAAAATCAAAATTAGAGAAAAACATATAACTAATTGTTAATCTAATGAAGTTGAAGACACAAATATTTCAAATATACAAATTTTAAACAATCCCACGTAGACCTGCCCTACTTAATACCATTTGCATTTTGGTTTAAAATTTCACCTCCATAACTCACTTATTTAATTTCTATTCTTAATAATATTCATAACTCTCATGCTTTTTATATTTGTAACCTCTCTGATATTTAACTTAAAAGTTTAAAGTACCTTATTGTATTTCTTCATTTTTATCTATATACGTTCATATATTATTTTATTTCATGAAACCCTGTCTAAGATCATACTCTCATTTCATATTAGAAGTAGTAATATAGTTATATGCATGCTTTAATTTAATTTGAATAAGAAGATTTTTAAATGGTGATCGACTTGTAGGAGTGGATATCGACAAGAGCTCGAGAAATTATGCTATATAAATTTATATTTTTTATTTCATGAGACCTTACCGAATGTCATCCTTTTTTTTTCATATTTGAAGTAATAATATTGTTATATTTTCAGTGATATTATATTTATGCTTTATTTTGTCTTGAAGAAGAAGGTTGTTAAATGATGAGTTAGTTCTACTATTTTATATTTATATTGAATTTTTTATTTCTTTGGCGGAAAAAATATTTTAAACTAAATGCAAGAATTAAGGTATACACCTTTTATTTCACTTATCAATTTTTTTTATTAAATTTGCGATCTTTGTATTTATAAGAGATTTTTTTTTGACTGCGCGAAGCGCGGTCAAGTAAACTAGTTATTAAAATTGGTGGTACATAAAAATAATGTCTCTACAAGTGTTCACTGAAGAAGCCATGTATATATAAAGATCTAGAGAAATATAATTTATTCAAAAAAAAAAAAAAAAAAAAAACTTAAGAAAGATAGTTGAGAAGAAATGTAGTTTGAGGGAGGAAATATTGAGGTCTATATATAGATAACTAAATTGAGAAAAGAGAAAGCATTATTTAATATGGATGAGGATGCAATTAATATGATCATATACGTTGAAAGAAAATAATTAATATTATTTCCCATATTTGGACATTTATTTAAAATTAAAAATTGGTCAATTATTTATTTATTGTTTTAGCAGGTAGATAATATAGTAGATTCACATAATTTCTATTATGATGTGAACATAATTAATATGCCAAGCTACAATATACTTGTTTACCTCTTTTGAGATTATTACTAATCAAATTACACTAAAATATTTTATTACTTTGATGTCCCCTTAAACAATTACTTTTTTTTTGTTGAATTTTAATCCATTGGGCCAGTTTTATTTATTTACTGAAAACAAAGGGGAATAATCCATACAGAAATGTTACCGGCCCAAAAGTGGCCGGCCCATGAAAATAATAAGAATCAGCAAATAGGGTAGTGTAAAGAAAATTTAGAATCCTCGATAAACCCTCGACATTGTCTCTGTCCAGTGAGCAATTAGGAAAGTGAAGATCATCAGTCGTGGGATCTGTGGCATGGGTGTCATCTTCCGGGTAAGCTCCTTTCCACCATCAACATCCCTCTTTTTTTCCCTTTTCTAACAATCTTTCATTTCTAGTGAAGAAGCTCAAGCGATGAGATGACGAGCTCCAAGTCCCGACCTCCAGTGAATTACTGATGAGCCTCTCGATGTGCAATTCATCTCGATATTTGGGCTCAACTTTTGATTTCGGGTATTCTTTCACTCCCCTCTTATAGAGATTCATCTTTAGATCTGGATTTATGCTCGTACCTCTACTCTTCTCTTGTGATGATTTGTTGAAAACGGCTATTGTGCTCTCACCTATGCTTGCATTCTCTGGATTTAGCCTTTCTTGTATGGTGTATATAGATTCGGGATTTCCTTGATGGACTGTAACGACGTGTTCAGTCGTTATTAAAAGGCATCTTATTGCAGATTACAAGAACTGTTGAAATAGGTTCTCGAATTAATTTGGGTTGACACGAAGAAAAAATTCAGAATTTAAAATTTTGCTCGGGCTGATGTCATCTCGCTATAGCGGAAAATTTTCCCGCGTACTTTTCCCGCTATAGCGCGTCCACGGTAGCGGTCGGTAGGTCTCTATAGCGGACTGACAGAACCAGTAAGCAGAGCACGAATTTTATATTTTGGTTACACCTCTTCAGTTGGAAAAAGGACAAGGGTTGCCCCAAAAACCCTCCTAGGGTGCCTCATGGCTCGAAAGAAATAGAGAGGAGGGAGTTCCACTTGAATGGGGTAAAAACCCATGGATTCCATGCTTAATTCTCGTCAGGATTCGCCTTCATGGAGCCAAAGTTCGTGTTCAGACTTCTGTAGCAGCTGTTTGGCGTCCAGGTAGGCAAGGTTAATTGAGTAGAATAGAACCGAGTTGAAATACATGACATGATGTAGATTGACAAGGTATTGCATGCTTAGGCCCTCGGGCATGATGTTTAGATGGATAAAACATGTTAACCTTGCTGATGGGGGTGGGAGTTTACTGTTATGAATAATGTGGACCCTATACTGGATTGGTTATGTTTACATTATGATTGTTAACCCTCAAGGAATTGGATTATGAGTGGGTTCTCGAAACTAGAACTGATTTATTTGTAAGGGTTGCTAGGTCATAGCGAATTTCCTGGGTTGGTACAATGAGGGGAACAGGGTGAGCAAGGAAGTACTGGGTTCAGGGTACTAGGGGATGGATTTCCTGTGGATGCATGTGTATTCTTAAATAAGTCTAGGATTTGAGGTATATGAATTAATATGCTTAATTGAATAAGCTGGGAATCTGTCTCCGGACAGGTCATCAAAAGCTAGAATGATAAACTATAGATGTTGTGGTAGGTGATGGTTAATTTGTAACCCAATTGCATTATGTGTGCATATTAACTATTTCACTAGTATTACTTGCACAATACGTGTTTAGGAAAAAGAAAATGAATTCTAAATGATATCTTAATGTCTATCTCATGCAATAAACCTGTTTGAAATGCTTGTTTCCTGTACAAGTGTGGTTTGTATTCATTGTGATTGTGATTGTTGTAATATCTGTGATTCTTTGATTGGCTCTGGTACCACGCCTGGTACAGTTCATTAGTTGACTCGGTACCATGCCTGGTATAGGTTTATTCATCGGTTGACTTGAGTACCACGCCTGGTATAGATTCATTATAGTTGGCTTGGGTACCACACCTAGTATAGGTTTGTTTTTTATTATGTCTGTTGGTTCCTTGAGTGAACCAGATTTATCTATTGTTGATGTTTATTCATATGTGATTGATTTCTTGAGCAAATCGGGTTTATCTGTTGTTGATGTTTATTCATATGTGATTGGTTCCTTGAGTGAACTAGGTTTATCTGTGGTTGATATTTATTCACATGTGTTGGATCCTGGAGAGGACCGAGATCCATGGTTACTTGACATATATTGGGGACCCTTGAGTGGTCGGGTTGGTATGTTAAGTGCTAAGGTGGTTTCCTATGTAGATCAAGATTGCATGTTAAGTGTTATAGGCGATGTCCTAGGCATCTTGGATGGTCCAGGTTATTGGGGGTGTGCTATAATTATGTGTGAGTTGGGACATGGTTATATGGTTGTTGAGTCAGGTTGTTGACTGGGAGTCTTACGAGTAGTTTATGGACTTGGCTGAGGACTGTAGGTCAGGTTTACTGACTTAGGATCTCGAGGGAGAGTGACAGGCCTGTTCACGGGGATAGCTAGATAATTGGTAGCAAAACTGATGATTGTAAGGTGTCTTTAGTGGTTGGTAAGATGGGTAGGCTTGGAGAGTCTAAGGTTTATAAAGGGTCAGCGTATGACCGGATTAAGGAAGTGGGATGTTCTAAAATGTTTAGTTGGCAGCGGATTAGAGTGAGGAAGCTTGAGGAGAGTGAACGGAATTCACGGGTAGTATGGCTGGGAAGTAAGAGTTGCTGATAAAAGACCCTGGCTATAAATTTTTCAAGTTGTATGCATTCTTTCTGGATATTTACATGATATTATATGGTGGATTCGGATCGACCGATGATGCCTACCAGTATATGTTGTTTGTACTGATACTACTCTTGCTATACCTTTTGGATATAATCTGGTTGCAGGATCAGTTGATGTTTCTTAGGTGAAGACGATGGTGATCTTCAGCAGCTTCTACTCATCTCTTCCTATAGTGGGAGCTGTGTCTTATTTCTGTTTATTTCTCTTATTAGCTCTTGTACCTGATTAGACTAGTTCCTAAAGAAGGGGTTCAGTTGTATCTTTAAAAGGTTTCATTGTATTCCAGTTTTGAGACTGACTTTATTTTTATAAAGGCAACTTCATGTTTTCTTATTTACTTCCGCATACCTGTTTTAATCGGGTGGTAAGGTTTCTTCTATCTAGGTGATTTAGAGTAGGTGCCCCCATTATCTGGTAGTTGGATCGTGACATGGAGAGTGCATTTTGATCTGATAATCCCCTCTTAGTATATGCTTGAGTTGTTAGTCAAAACTGAGTAGAAAATTATGCGTGTATTCATGATATGTTTGCGATTGTTACTGTTGAGCCTTGACCCTATTCCTTTCTCCGTGAATTTTCCTAGTCTTGATTCTTAGGCTAGGGACCTGATATTTGTCTAGGTTCAAATTTTTTTGGCTTGACTTGGTAGATCTGAAAATGATTGATAGACTAATCTGCCTGGATTATCAAAAGCTAAGTTTTCTATATAATTAGCCAAACTATTTTCCTCTCTGTATACATGTTGAATCTGAACCTGACATAGTTGTGCTAGTCCCCTTTTGTCTTCCACAATCATAGAAATTTTTAGGGTACTTTCCATACTTTAGTAAGAACTCTAAGTAACACTAGTGAGTCTGTTTCAAGACTAATTTGAGTTACACCTTCTGTCACACAATGTGCCAAAGCCTCTCTTATTGCAATGGCTTCTTCTTCTAGATTGGTACCCTCCTGAATCTCTTTTCCTTGTGCATATACCAGATCACCTGTAGTGTTTCTCAAACAAAATCCATAGGTACTCCTTCCTGGGTTACCTTTAGATGGACCATTAGTGTTGCATTTTAGGCCTCCCTCTGGTGGTTTCCAACAGACTAGGAGATGGTACAACATTGGTTTAAGATTCTCTAAGTACTCCATAAAATTGTGCCAGCCTGTTGGCAGGTCCTATAGCTTTGGATGAATACTTTTCCCCAGTTTCCAAAGGTCAGAATTAACCTTGAAAACTAAGCTGTTAAAACACGATGGTTTATCATGTTTCTAGATGTTTCTTCTCTTTCATAGGTTCCAAAAGATCACTAAGCATAAGTTAGAAAGATATTAAATAGAGGCATACTCTATAGTACAAGATGGAAAAGAAAGAAGGGAAATTTTTCCTAAAATGTTTTGTAGCTTGTCTCTCATAAGTGTGGCGCGCTTCACACCAATGAAAAAAAGACTCTACTTGACACGACTTTCATAGACCCTAGGACACTTGAACTTGATGCTCTGATACCAAGTTTTTCATGCCCTGAGGCTACCCCCAGACACAACACGGTGCTCAGAGTCACAAATGACCCCAAGCTAACCCATGGTCTGGCATATACTATGCAAGTCTGAATATAATCATATCTATGAATAAGCTAAACTAGTTTAATAAAATAAGTTTGGAAAAATAATCCAAACATATCTGAATATATAAAAAAATGTAATAAGTCTGAGATAAATACTGACTGCAAAAACTGAATCTAACACTATGTCTGAAAGCCTCTATCTGAAGTGAGTTGCAGGGACAATCCCTCAGCTAACTCTAAAAGTCTGAAAATTGTAAATAATTACTGAATAAAGAGAGCATAAATCTCATCCTTAACTAGGAGGACTCACCACTGAGCTGCTAAAAAAAGGATTAAAGAATCGCACTAAACGTGGTCTGGATGCTGAGCACCTAAACCTACATCATAATAGGATGTAGCACAAAAGTATGTGTCAGTACTTGGAATATACTGAGCATGCGGGATATATGCAAATCTATAAACATAAATACTGGACATGGAAGATAAGCTGAAACATGAAACTGAAACATAAACTGATGCAATGACCAAGTATTAAACATGTAATTGTATAATGTTGAACTGAACTGAATAATTGAATACTGAATACAAGGTCAATGCAATACTGAATTTGAACTGTGGGAGCTACTATTAACCGACATACCCCAAACTAAGCTAACTATGGGGCCAACTTGTAACCCTGACTGGGAGGGTGTTCATACCTTGCCAAGGGTACAAACATATACTGATATGGATCAACTAATATTATGTCCAACAAGGGACTAGGGTGTCAAGCCTAATCTGATGAGTGACCCCTTTAGAACTTACGGTGGCGTCGTAGTTCTGGGACTTAGGGACTTCTACTAAAGGTCTCAGCCTAAACTGATGGGTGAGCCTTCATCCCTTTGTTCGCTCGGTTCTAAGTCTACTCCCAACTGCATAGGTACGTAACAATACAAACTAATATACATGATAGCTCAAATACTACAATGATACAGAAAACTGAGAGAATTCAAATAATGAAGTTCTGACTGACTAAAATATCTGACTAGCATGCATGAATCTCAAACTGACCGAGTTTTCATAACCTACCATCCTAATGAATGTAACTACTCTTAACAACTGCTAGAATCTAACTGAAACATGGGAATTCATAGTTATAATTCAAATTCAAGGATGATACCACATGGTGAGGGTTTTAGGGTTGTGAGAACATAATAATGCTAGGGTTCAAGGAACATGCCAATAAAGCTTCATGATTCATAGAGAAACTAGAACAAAAGGGAATTCATCAAAATCATAAGAACCTTAGGTGCTGGAAATATTGACTGAAACTAAAGAACTTGACTGAATTTAGGGACTCAATGGTGAAAACAACCCATTGATGAAATCCCACTTACTTGAGAGAAAAACCCTTAGTGAATCTCCTTGGGTTTGAAGCCTGAAGTTAGAGAATCCTCTATTTGCTTTGGGGAAGAAAGAAGCATTCATTTTCTTTGTTTTTGCTAAGAGTCGATTCATTTCTGGGAGAATGAGGGATTTTAGGCTACTTCTGATTAAAACCCCATTAATCATACCCAAAATGACTAAGTGGGGGAGTTAAAAGGTTTAGGGAAAATACCAAAATGCCGCTGACTTAAAAAATGCTATAATTTTCCCTCCAGACGGGTTACTCGGTGGGCTCAGACATGCGATGGCCCATCAGACCTATTCATCATGGGGGGTCTGGCTGGGCTGGGTTCTTGGCCAATACCCATGGTGGGGGTCGATGTCCCATGGTGGCTTCCATGCTTGTCGCCCTTGGATGTCGTGCTGAGAGTGGCTGGCAGAGCCACTGGAGGGTTCCCACGGCAGGTTCCACAGTCTGTCAAGCTTCTGATGCCGTGGTAGTTACCCATGGAGCCTGGGAATTTGCAAAAAATGCAAAAAAAATTCTAAGTTTTTGAGTTTTATTGCTGGTTTAAATTATGGGGTGTTACAATGGAGTTAATGAAACGTGTGTTCAAATTCTACCTGGATTCCTTCGTGATTGTGTTCATCGACAACATTCTAGTGTATTCAAGAAGTAGAGAGGAGCATGAGCAACATTTGAGAGTTGTACTTCAGACCTTGTGAGACCACCAATTATATTCCAAGTTTACTAAGTGTGCATTTTGGCTTGAGTCTGTGGCATTCTTGGGGCACGTGGTGTTCGGATTATGGTAGATCCAGCAAAGATTGCAGTAATTAGTAATTAGGCTAGGCCTACTTCTCCTATCGAGGTTTGCAGTTTTATCGGGTTGGCAGGTTACTGAAGATGGTTTATGGAGGGATTTTCTTTTATAGCAGCTCTACTGACTAGATTGACTCAGAAGAATGTCCCTTTCTAGTGATCTGATAAGTGTGAGGCGAGCTTTCTGAAGCTCAAAGCCTTATTGACTTCAGCTCCAATTCTAACTCTTTTGGTTGAGGCAACGTAGGTGGTTAGAGTTACTGAATAACTATGACATCTTCATTCTTTATCACCCGAGCAAGGCAAATATGGTAGTCGATGCCTTGAGCCAAAAGGCAGGGAGTATGGGAATCTTGGCATTCTTAGCAGCTGAGGAGCGACTTCCTTAGCTAACAGGTGGTTAGACTTGATATTTCTGAGCCAAGCCATATTATTTCTTGTGTTGAGGCTAGATCATTTTTGTTAGAGCAGATTTGGGTACAATAGTTTGGTGATGCAAGGTTAAGAAATCATTTGTGATAAGGTGTTAAGCTGTGAGGCTAGGAAGGTGACCTTAGATTCAGTGGGTATTTTGAGGATTGAGGGTCGTATATGCATTCCTAGAGTTGGTGATATGGTGAGGTTGATCCTAGAAGAGGCTCATTGTTCTAGGTATTCCATTCATCTCGAGGTAGCTAAGATGTATCATGACTTGAGACAGCACTACTAGTAGTTTGGGATGAAAAGAGATATCTCGAATTTTGTGTCTTGGTGCTTGAACTGTTGGCAGGTGAAGTTTGAGCACCAGAGGCTAGGTGGTTTAACTCAGAGGCTACCCATTCTGGATTGGAAATGGGGGCGGATAGCTATGGACTTTGTAGTAGGCTTGCCATGTTCTTTGTAGAGGTTTGATTCTATATGGGTGATCATGGATAGGTTGACGAAGTCTGCTCATTTTCTGCCAGTTCTGACTTTCTACGGTTCAGAAAGGTTGGCTTAGATTTACATCCGAGAGATTATCCTTTTGCATGGGGTGCCTGTTTCCATCATTTCTAACCATGGTACTCAATTTATTTCATGTTTTTTAAGGTCTATTTAGAGAGAGTTGGGTACCAGAGTTGAGCTTAGCATTGCTTTTCATTCGCAGATTGATGGTCAGTCAAAGCAAATTATTCAGGTTCTGGAGGATATATTGCGGGCTTTTGTTATTGATTTTGAGGGTTAGTGGGACCAGTTTTTAGCCTTGAAAGAGTTCGCATATAATAATAGCTACCACTCCAGTATTTAGATGGCTTTGTTTGAGGCATTGTATGGTAGGCGGTGCAAATCTCCGGTGGGTTAGTTTGATGCCTTCAAGGTTAGACCGTGGGGTACTGACTTGCTTCATGATTCCATGGATAGAGTTCGCGTTATTCAGGAGAGACTTCATACTACCCAGAGTAGGCAGAAAAGTTATGTTGACCGAAGGGTTCGAGAGTTAGAGTTCATGGTTGGCGACTGAGTGTTCCTGCAGGTATCGCCTGATGAGGTTTGGGAGGAAGGGTAAGTTCAGTCCTAGATTCAATATCCATTTGAGATCCTTTGCCGCATTAGGGAGGTATCATATGAGCTAGCCTTGCCTCCTGCTCTTTCAGGTGTTCACCCTATTTTCTATATTTCTCTGTTGAGGCAATATGTTTCGCATGAGTCACATGTGCTACAGTGAGATTCAGTTTAGTTGGATGACTCTCTAGCCTTTGAGGAGGAGCCAGTTTCTATTTTGGATAGACAGGTTAGGAAGTTAAGGTGTAAGGAGATTCCGTTAGTTAAGGTTCAGTGGCGGCATCGTCCTGTTGGGGATATTACTTGGGAGACCGAGACCGATATATGGACCCGCTATCCTTACCTTTTTGAGCCTTCAAGTATCTTCCTTTCTTTAACTTTTAAGGATGCAAGTTCTTTTAGTAGTGGATGTTATAATGACCCTCTAAGTGCTTTTTCTGTGTTTCGAGCTTTCTCATAACGGCTACAGGTCATTTATGACTTGTCAAGACTAATGGTTCGATTCCCGAGTAGTTCATTTGTGCTTTAAGCCTATTTTCCTATTTTGAAACTCTTATAGCTAGAAGATTTGACTTTGGTCAACATTCAGAGAAGACGGCCTCGAATGGAAATTCATTCAGCCCAGTTAGCTCCAGAACATTGACTTTTGGCTAGTAGGATCTTCGATTCGGGTCCCGAGGCTTTTGGATTTATTTTGGGCTATTGGGTTTCTTTTTGCTGAAATTTGGTTTTTGAGCGTAGGGCCTATGTTTTATCAAAACAATCTCTGTTGGGAGTTTCATCAATTTCATTGAGTCTGGAATGCCTTTTTGGTAGGGTAGCATATCTAATTTATGTTCACGAGATTCTGGATGAATTACGAGGGTGCGGTCAGAGAGTTTTGGAGTTGAGTTTTTACACCTGGTCCTGCTAGTTCTGGTGTGGTGAACCTGCATGCCTGGGGCCGCACTGTACCGCTGCTCCTACTATCACCAGCCACACATGCAATTTTAGGTGACATTGGTAGGGGCGCCCCTGCACTCATTTTTTCCGTCTGTGGTGCCACCCCTGCAGCATGTGTACTGCACCTGTGGGAATGGGATTTCTTATTGACCTCCGCCCTTGCAATAGTCTGGCCGCAGCTGCGTCGCCGCACATGCGTCAATAAGATCACAGGTGTGTCGATCGCTGGCAGTTTTTAAATGAAGTTTCTTCCTCATTTCAACTCATTTCCAGAAACTCTTTTTCACTATTGTTAAGCTCGGATTAGAAGGAGGAGCACCATTTCATGGTAATTTATTGAGATACTGAGGTAATTCTCTTCCCCTCGCCTTTCTATTACGTAAATGTTGGTTAATTCCATATTCCGTGTCTATCTTGGGCTCATTCTTAAATGTTAATCCTCCGATTTAAGTGGCATATTTTGGACCATTTGAGGTCCGAATTCTCTTCCAATTCTGCCCAAACTTGGGGCATGCACCCCATATCTTATTGGGCTTATAATTGTGAATTTAGTTTTCTGATTTGTCATGCAGGCTCCGAAGGTCATTTTCCAATCCAATTTCTGGCCCAAAATTTGTATAGTAATATGGGTGTCATTTTTCTCGTCTTGATACCTAGTTTTTGTTCTTGATAGTGTGGCAGCATTTTGAGGCTATCCGAAATGGGATGGCATACGAGTGACGGTTCATGTTTGTAGTTTGGCCCCGATATAGGTTATGATTTATTTCTCTTAGACCTAGCTTAGCTAGATCTTATATGTTATGAGTTGCATGATCGTTAGGGTAGGTTTTAGGTTTGAATTAGGCTTAAATCCTATTTTCTGCTTATTTTGGCCATTTTGAGACTGTAGAATAGTACTACTATACTTATCCTTAGTTGAAGAGGTTGTAGTTTGATGTGGTTAGCCTAGAATCCTAGAGTAATTTAAGGAGGTTTTAGAGGTAGAGTAGGTGCCTAAATTTATTTTTTAGCATAGTTCTGCATTTTTGTCTTTGTTTATCGTTATTGTGAAACTATGGGTCTAAGGCAATAACGTGGATTAGACAGAATTCTAGGTCAGTTATCTTGTTTGGAGGTTGTTTTGCCTTGTTCACTTGGTATGTATGTTATATTCTCTGAATGTGGCAATCACATGCTCATACTGCATTTACATGGAAAGTTGTACGGAAATGAAGGAAATATGGGATTTTCGATTTAAACTTGAGTTTTGCTACTTTTACTATGGTTTTCGGATTTCAAAGAAATTACTCCATGTTTTACCACTAATTTTGGAAAGAAAAGGAAAGTATAACTTTTTATGCTGGTCCAAGGGATGTTTCTGAACCTTTTCTCCATTTATTTTCTGTTGATGAGTCCAAGGTACGATTTTAGGTTGCTCGAGGAGCACATATTCAGGGTTTTTTTAACTTTATGCATATGTTAATGAGTTCGTGGTTAAATTTCGGGAGCCTGGGGGAAATAGATATCGGGTTTTTATATTTTTGCATTGGCTACATCCTGCATCATATCATTCTCATGATGCATCACATTTGCTTATGTGTGCTTTAAGTGGTCTCTTGCTTTTATTATCATTATTATCTTCACCGCTAGCTTAAATAGATCCATTTTCTGTTGATAACTAGATTTATATGGATCCCTGTAGCTAGTTTACTTTCTTATAAAATATATTATCTTTCTGAGCTCGATCGGCCTATGATGCCTACTGAGTACCCATTATTTTGGTACTCATACTACATTCTGTATCTTTTTCTAATGCAACACCTAGTATGATCCACCCTCATTGATCCTCCTATCATTTGTGTCTAGTTGTTGCTCGGATCGTGGTGAGCTCTCAGCGTTTGGAGACTTTTACTACTTTTCTTCTACCCTTATTGTCTGTATTTTGTATTTTGGATAGACAATATATATTTTATAGCTTCATCCTGTACTTTAGATGCTCTTGTACCGGTGACATCAGGTTCAGGGTTGGTTCTTGTATATTTTTGTCTTCCCAGTCACTTTAGGGTCATTTTGTATATTTAGTATTGTTGGTATGTATCTATACTGTTGACCCCTATTTCTTTATGCTTTTCTCTTCTGCTTCCTTTATTTAACTGTTTAGTGTATTATCACTTTCTTGGGTTGGCTTGCCTATTGGGGGGTTTAGTAGGTTCTATCACGACCTAATTTTAGGTCGTGACACCACCCCTCGGGCAATCCTTCTTCGTGACAGCGAAGGCTTTGGCATGATCACGTTGGCTTGGGAGGTGAGTACTTCACGAATGTTATGAAGGAACTGTAGCTTATAAAAAGGCTAAGTTCAAAATTCAACAATCATTTAAAGATAAAATTTGAAATTTTGAGCTAAAGGCTCTTGTATTTGGATCAAGATAAGGTGGAGATTTAACCCTAAATTTGAGCTATTGATTAGGCTTAATTTTCATTAAATTTGAACCATGGAAATATATGATTTAAGAGGCTAAATTGAAATTTTAATTGATATTGAAATCTAATTTTGTTATTGAATTTATCTCCAAAGCTTATGGATAACGTGTTCATGCAATCAATTTTGAATTTTAAATTGTTAACCCCAGGGATTGAATTTAAGTTGACCGAGATTTGATTTGATCTGAAACATCTTAAAATTTTGTACTAGTTCCCTTAGACTACATGAACTTGTTATTCATGATTTTGAATAAATTTATATCATTGGAGGTTATTTGAGAAACTTTTGGCATTTCAAGAAAGGCTTGTCTACCTGTTATAGTTATAAGACAAGTGATAGATTTTAAATCTTAATTTGCTTGATTTTTTATTATAAGCAAGACTTATGTGTTGCTTTTATGACTTTAAACCACCTAAGTTTGCTAGTTTAATTTTTGAAGTATCTTAATAATGTTGTTGAGTTTTTCAAATTTATAGTTACTACGTCTAATGCAAGTTGCAACGGGATGGGATCGAACTACTGACCACTGACTGAATTCAGTTTCTAGTCTTATCTAATTAAGGTGAGCCACCACCAGACCATGAAGGGACATTCAGCTCCTATCATTTACTTAAAGTCTATTTCCTTTTCTTTATGGAGTTGCATCTCAAACTAGTTGTACTCAAATTTAGTGCTCCATGACTTGGTATATTATTATGGTTTGTGGATTGACTTTTGATAGTGTTGTTATTTTAATGAGTGACAATTTACGTGTGCAGAAAAATAAAGAGGATGACTCAATTGATTAGATCACTACAAAGTTGACTTAGTTACCAAGAAAAGTCAAGTACCAAAGCCTCAATAAAAGAAAAAACTGAAGCCTAGAAAGGAAAGCAATTATATCAAGTACCAAGAATAAAGGAGATAGAAGCCAAGAAAGGAATGTAATTATATCAAGTACGAAAAATCTTTTTCTAAAAGGGAAAAATCAAACAACTTTATTGAAGTCAATATTGTACGCCTCCAAGAAAGGAAAAAAGATCAAGAGTCAATGTTAAAGGTACTTTACAAACAAGGCCTCCCTATTTCAATGTCAAATACTTTTCTCATTGGAAAGTAAGGATGGAAACTTTCATCAAATCTTACTATGTCTAGGTATGGAAAGTCATCAAATTGGGTGACCCCAAAACAAGAAGGATGAAAAAAATAGATGATGGGTTAACATCAACTGTAGTAATTCCATATCTGGAGAATTATTCTTAGAAACAAATGGAGATTATTCAAATAAAGTTTAAGGTAAAAATGTTCTCTACAATGCCATCAGCGGAGAAGAATATGAAAAAATATCTTGTTGTAAAACTTCTAAAGAAATGAGGGACCAGTTGAGTGTAACTTACGAAGGAACTGACAAAGTGAAGAAAATTATTTTCAGCCTGCTAATGTACGAGTATGAATTATTTCAGATGAAAGAAGGAGAATCCATTGAGAAATTTTTTACTCATTTTGGCAAGATCATTGGTCAACTCAAGGTTGCAGAGAAGACCTATCCTGTATCGGATCATATCACAAGGATACTCAAAAGTCTTCCCTCATAATGGCTCTCAAAGGTAGCTTCTCTTGAAAGCATGAACATAAATACTCTTACCTATGATGAAGTAAGAGAAGATTTTATTGCCTTAGAGAAAGCTCACTTAACTAAAAGAGGACAAGAGGATAAAAAAATAGTGGCTTTCAAAGATACTGAGGAACAGAAAGAAGAAGAACACATAGGTGAAGACGAAATTTTACTAATCACCAGATCTACAGTGGAATCCTTCAGAAGATCCAGGAACCAAAGAAGAAGTAAGTAAAATTTCTCAAAGGGAAAGCAAATCACTAAGTACAACAAAAATTATGGTAAGTGCTATAGTTGTGAACTGTATGAACACATTGCAAATGATTGTCCAGCAGAAAAAAATAGATACTCCAAAGGAAATCAGAGTAATAGAGATAATAGGGCCTTCCACAGTTGGAGTGATGAAGACAACTTAGAACATGAAAATGATGACGTTAAAGATGTATGCTTCATGGAAATTGGAGAAACAAGTGAGGTAAAATCTACTCATTGTTTAAATTATGTAGAACTGAAGAAATTGCTAGATCATACCATAGCTGACTTAAATAGAGTTTTTAATGACTTTAGAACTCTGCAAGGAGAAAAGAAAGACTGAAAAATTAAATTAGATGTATGTGAAATAGAAAAAGATTTTCCTCAAAAATAAATGGATGAATTAAAAATTCAAATCAATAGTTTTGAGAAATCTCTCAGTCATAGTGTTATCAGATTAAATTAGTTGACTCCATCTGATAAGTTAACTAATAAAGGATCTGACAGTGGCAAGTCTACCTCTAGAAAGAACTATTATAGTTGTGATAAATCTCAGCAGTTGACTCACTCCAGCAATTCAACTAAGGTTATGTCACACAGTAATAGATCCAGCTTTGGTAAGCTGACTCAAATGTTTGTCACTAAAGAACACATTTGTAACACCCTAGAATTTGAATCAACCAACTAACCTTGAATCCAGAAAATCTCCACAAATGATTGGACACCATGGGTAGCCGCCATGGGTGTCGGAGCTCTGACAGGACGTTTAGCGTACCGTGGGATATATCTAGTGGCTCTTGGCCATATCTCCTCCCAGTCCGACGGGTGGTCATGATGGGGCGTCGTGGAAGCCCACCGTCAGAATGCTCCAGTGATCTTTTTCCCCTTCCTTCCCTTCCCCGACGGGCGTCACCACGGGCGACGCAGGTTTGATGGCCCGTGGGAACCCGCTGTCAAAACTAGCCAGCGAGACCCAGCCCCAGGTAGCCCTGCACGACGCCTTCGCCGATGGGCCATCGTGGGTACAATGCTCGTCAGGCAGCTCATGGGATGACCATTTCTTGTAACTTTTTATTTTAAGTCAGGGGTATTTTGGTATTTCCCCCCTATACTTTAACTCCTAGGTGAGGTTGTTTTGACCATTTTTAGTAGGGTTTTATCCCCTAATAGCCTAAGCTTTTCTCATTCTAAGTCATTCTATTCCAAAAGAAGAAGGAGTTCCTCTTCTCCAAGTCTCAATCTCCAAGATCAAGTCTCTTATTCTTTTCCTCCTAAGATCAAGCTAGATTCAATAAGGTATGTGGGTATTCAACAATAGGTTCCTTTCACCCTTGTGCCCAAAACCCCAAATTCTTATTTTGATTTATGAACTTGTGAAATTAGGGTTTTGATTCAAATTGGGGACAACTTATGGAATCAGTTTTTGAGCATCAATTCATGGTTTCTCATTACTTATGTAAGATTTATTTGAGGTTCCTTAATTGATTTCAAAAGCCCATACATTAAAGGTAATTTCAAGTATGATTCCTTCAAATTGCATGATCTCAAGTGAATTTGGCATGTCTAGATATCATGTCCTTATATATTATGGAATTTGCATGCCTAATTCTTCAAGTATGATTTTAGAAAAGAAAGTATGTTTTGAATTATGGCTATGCTAAGTTTTAAGGATTTTAAAGCATGAACAATATGACATTTGATATGTCTCTATATTTTATGAAAGGTTTGGCATCTAGATGTGTCTACCTAAGCTATGTGAATTACATGGTATAGATATACCCTTATGATTTTTAAGCAGATTTTACATCAGATATGTCACAAGTATATATGAGCTATATGTATGTATGTTTTTAGGAGTAGTATTTAGCACCGAGCGATGAGGATTCGATTACCCAAATCCAAAACTACGTTGACACCGTAGGTTATGAATTACCCAATGGGCTTATAAAAGTGGTACCACTCTATGTCATTAATGGTGTCCTTGCCTTACTGGGGCATAGGACAACTTTGCCAACTAGGATTATATAGTTGGGTATGGTGGCCCGTACCTTGGCATGGTTCGGGGCAGTTTTGCTAACTAAGGTTATATAGTTAGATTCTATGTAGCTCACATGGTCTATTGTCGGTTATGAGAAACTCCCGTAAGAACTTTTTATGCATCAAGCTATCCTATTTCATGATTTAAGCTTTACTTATGGTATTTTCCCATGATATCACTTTTACGCATGATTTTGCATTTAAGCATGTTTTAAGCAGGTTTTGATTTAATTTATGTATATATCACATATTCAGTACATCCTATAGTACTGATGCATAATTTGTGCTGCATTTTATTATAATGCAGATTTAGGCTCTGCTCCTCAGGCGCGTGGCTAGTCGTTGCTAGCTATCCAGATTATCTTTGTGAGTCCTCATCATCTGAGGACCATAGTTATGAGCAGTGTTTTTATGTCTCTTTCCTGTTGGATTTCTGAGTTAGTTGGGGTTTTGTCCCATCAACTCCTATTTCAGATTTAGAGGCTTCAGACATAGCTAGTTTGTATCTTGGATTGGTATTTCATAGACTTTATCTCACTTTAGTTTATGGATTTCTGACTTCATTATGTATGCTTCCGCTTTGTTTTTCTTAAATATATATGAGCATGCTATGACCAAGGGTTAACTAGGGACACTTGTGGTCCTGGGTCCTATGTTACATCTAGGGGGTAGCCTCGGGGTGTGACAAACTTGGTATAAGAGCCCCAGGTTCAAGAGTCCTAGGGTGTCTGAAGCCGCATCGAGTAGAGTCTCTTTCATGTGTGTGAAGTGCGCCACACTTATAAGAGGGAAGCTATGAGATGTCTTAGGAAAAGTTTACTTCTTTCTTGATCAATATCGTGCGATAGAGTTTAACTCTAGTAACCCTCTAATTCGTTCTTTATGCATTTCAGATTATGCCTCCTCGCCGTGCTATGTCTCGCTAGGCCAATGCCCAAAATGCTAACCCTCATATTCCATACCCTGACTCACAAATGCGGAGTTCAGAAATGTCATTCATATGCTAGCTCATATTGTGGCCACCCAGGACAATCAGCAGGCTCATATCCCCGTTCACCCTCAAAGTGGAGTAGCAGCCAGAGTCCGAGATTTTGTTCGCATGAATCCACCCGAGTTCTGGGGTTTGAAAGTTGGTGAAGATCCACAAAATTTCTTAGATGAGGTAAAGAAGAAATTTGGTGTGATGCAAGAGGGTGGTGTTGATTGTATTGAGCTAGCTTCCTATCAACTCAATGACGTGGCTTATATATGGTTCACTCAATGGAAAGTCACTAGGGTTAGGGATATGGTCCCTATGACTTGGGAATGCTTTGAGAGGGCTTTTCTTGACCGCTTTTTCCCGAGGGAGTTGAGGCAAGCTAAGGTTGAAGATTTTGTGAATTTGAGGCAGGGTTCCATGTCGGTTTAGGAGTACGGATTGAAGTTTACCCAGCTTTCTACATATGCTCCTTCCATGGTGGCTGACCCGTGGGATGAGATGAGTAAGTATGTTTATGGAATGTCGAAGATGGTGAAGAAAGAGTGCAGGTCCGTGATACCTTTGGGTAACATGGATATTTCCCAACTTATGACTTATGCCCATCAGATTGAGGGAGACAAGTTAAGGGAATTGGCAAGGGAAAAAAAGAGGGGTAGATCAGAGAGTTCAGGCTTTGGCCATCAGAGGTCCGGAGGTGTACATCGCTCTTCGTTTCATAAGAAGTCCTCAGGACCCATTCATTCTTCATCTAGTGCTTCTACCCATACCTCCAGGCCACATCATGATCAGACTGGTAGAGGAGTTGGTTCCTATTCATAGAGGAGTGTTGCAAAGGGTGCTCCTTACCCTTCTTGCAACAAGTGTGGTAGAAGTCATCCTGGTGAGTGTCTAACCGATTCAGGTGGTTGCTTCGGGACAGGAAGATAGTAGGACCCAATCTTCCCTAGCAGCCCCAAGAGGTCGACCAACCCAGCAGGGCACTGCTTCTAGTTTGGTGGTCAGCGCTAGAACCACCTTTATGCCATGTCCTCTCATCAGGACTAGGAGAGTTCACCGGATGTTGTTACTGGTATGTTGAAAGTCTTCTCTTTCGATGTGTATGCTTTATTGGATCCCAGTGCATCCTTATCTTTTTTGACCCCTTATGTTTCTTGCAAGTTCGAGATTAGTTTGGATCAGCTTTAGAACCCTTTTGTGTTTCTACTCCTGTTGGTGAGTCAGTCCTAGGCAAAAGAATTTATCGAAATTGCCCTATATCAGTCCTTCATAGATTCACTTCAGGGAATCTAGTAGAGTTGGAGAAGACTGACTTTGATGTTATTCTTGGTATGGATTGGTTGTATGCATGTTATGCCTCGGTTGATTGTCATACTCGAGTCATCAGTTTCAAGTTTCCAAATGAGCCTGTCTTAGAATGGCAAGGTAGTCCTCCATCCTCGAAGGGTCATTTCATATCTTATCTTAAGGCTAGGAAGATGATCTCTAAGGGTTATGTTTATCATATAGTTCGGGTTGTGGACATGGAGTCTGAAACCCCATCTCTTCAGTCAGTTCCAGTTGTGAATGAATTCCCAAAAGTGTTTCCCGAAGATTTGCCCGGAGTCCCTCCTGAGCAGGAGATCGACTTTGGAATAGATCTTCTCCTAGATACGAATCCTATCTCTATTCCTCCCTTTAGGATGGATCCCATAGAGCTTAAGGAATTGAAGGATCAGTTGAAAGACCTCCTTGACAAGGGTTTTATTTGACCCAGCATTTCTCCATGAGGTGTTCCAGTCTTATTCGTGCAAAAGAAAGATGGTTCCCTCAGAATGTGTATTGACTACCGTCAGTTGAACAAGGTCACAATCAAGAATAAGTATCCTATTCCTAGGATGGATGACTTGTTCGATCAGCTTCAGGGTGCCAGTTACTTCTCCAAGATCAAACTTAGATTCGGTTATCATCAGCTTCGTGTTTGAGAGTTTGACATTCCAAAGACAGCCTTCAGAACTCAGTATGGTCATTATGAATTTGTGGCTATGTCTTTTGGATTAACTAATGCTCCTGCAACCTTTATGGATTTTATGAACCATGTGTTCAAATAGTATTTGGATAGGTTTGTAATTGTGTTCATTTATGATATCCTTATCTATTCTCGGAGTAAGGAGGAGCATGCGGACCATTTGAGAGTGGTGTTGCAAACTCTCAAGGACCGACAATTATTTTCTAAGTTTAGCAAGTGTGAGTTTTGGATGCAGTCTATTGATTTTCTGGGTCATATTATGAGTAGAGATGGTATTCGAGTTGATTTTCAAAAGATCGAGGCAGTAAAGGACTGGACTAGACCTACTTCCCCATCCGATATTAGAACATTTTTGGGTTTGTCTAGTTACTATAGGAGGTTTGTGGAAGGATTTTCTTCCATTGCTGCCCCTTTGACTCGATTGACTCAGAAGAAGGTTAAATTTTAGTGGTCGGATCTATGTGAAAAGAACTTTCAGGAATTGAAGACTAGATTGACCACAACTCCAGTATTGGCTCTACCCGAGGGCCTAGATGACTTTGTGGTGTATTGTGATCCTTCTAGAATTGGTTTGGGTTGTGTGTTGATGCAGCGTGGTAAGGTGATTTCTTATGCTTCTAGACAGCTTAAGATTCATGAGAAGAACTACCCTACTCATGATCTTGAGTTAGTAGCCATGGTTTTTGCTTTGAAAATTTGGAGACACTACTTATATGGTGTTCACATGGATGTATTCACCGATCATAAGACTCTTCAGTATGTGTTCACTCAGCAGGAATTGAATCTTCATCAAAGGAGATGGCTTGAGCTTCTTAAATATTATGATATCAGTGTGCTTTACCATCTGGGTAAGGCCAATGTCGTGGCGGATTCACTTAGTAGAGTGTCCATGGGTAGTGTGTCTTCAGTGGAAGACGGAAAGAAGGAATTGGCTAAGGATGTTCATCGACTTAATCGACTCAGAGTTCGCCATATGGATTCAACATAAGGTGGTGTTTTTGTTCAAAATGGTTCTGAATCATCTTTGGTAGCTGAAGTGAAAGAGAACCAAGATAGTGATCCTATTTTGCACCAGTTGAAGGATGTAGTCCATCAGTAAAGGGTAGAGGTTTTCTCTCAAGGGAGAGATGGTGTGCTTCGATATTAGGGTCGATTATGTTTTCCTGACATAGATGGGTTGAGACAGTGGATTTTGACAAAGGCACATAGCTCCAGGTACTCTATTCACCCCGGTGCCACCAAGATGTTCCTTGATCTACAGGAAGTCTATTGATGGAATGGCATGAAGAGGGACATAGCAAGTTTTGTGGCTAAGTGTCCCAACTGTCAACATGTGAAGGTAGAGCATCAACGACCAGGTGGTATGACTCAGGATTTTTATCTTTCTACTTGGAAGTGGGAAGCGATCAATATGGACTTCATTACTACTTTGCCTCGTACTCGTAGACAACATGATTCTATTTGGGTGATTGTCGATTGGATGACTAAGTCATCCCACTTTTTGGCTATTAAGACTACGAATTCAGTGGATAATTATGCCAGACTCTACATTCGGGAGATAGTCAGATTACATGGTGTTCCATTGTCTATCATTTCAGATAGGGGTACTTAGTTTACATCCCAGTTTTGGAAGTCTTTTCAGAGAGGTCTTGGTACTCAGGTTAAGCTTAGCACAGCTTTTCACCCTCAGACAGATGGCTAGGCAGAGCATACTGACTTTGGAGGATATGTTGAGAGCTTGTGTGATTGATTTCAAAGGTAGTTGGGATGATCACTTACCTCTTATCGAGTTTACCTACAACAACAACTTTCATTTTAGCATCCAGATAGCTCCTTATGAGGCACTTTATGGGCAGAGGTGTAGGTCTCCTATTGGTTGGTTCGAGGTAGGTGAGGCGGCTTTTATTGGTCCAGATTTAGTTCATGGGACTATGGAGAAGGTTCAACTTATTAGGGAAAGATTGAAGACCGCTCAGAGTCGATATAAATCATATGCAAATGTGAGGAGAAGAGAGTTGGAATTTAAGGTTGATGATTAGGTATTTCCGAAGGTGTTACCCATGAAGGGTGTGATGAGGTTTGGTAAGAAAGGGAAGGTTAGTCCCCTCTATGTAGGTCCTTATTAGATTTTGAGGAGAGTTGGTAGTGCTGCTTATGAGTTGGATTTTCCATCGGATTCAGAAGTAGTTCATCCAATTTTTCATGTTTCTTTGTTGAAGAAGTGTGTTGGTGACCCGACCTTGATTGTTCCTTTGGAATATGTGAATGTGAAGGGTAGCCTTACTTACGAGGAAGTTCTAATGGAGATTCTTGATCATCAGGTTCGGAGGTTGAGAAACAAAGAAGTCACTTCGGTGAAAGTCCTTTGGAGGGATCAGCTAGTTGAGGGAGCTAATTGGGAAGCAGAAGCAGCCATAAAAGCCAAGTACCCCCCATCTATTTTCTTCCGATTCAGTTTCATCTTGAGGTGATAATTTCCTTCTTAGTATGTCCTTCTGATTCTATTCCATGGGTTCCTCTCATGATCCTATCATGCATTAATGTTTATTAGAAGTTGGTTTTATCATGTTTTAAGTTGAAAAGCTCAGTTTTCATGTTTATCCTTCAGATTTATGTTTTGTTGTTGGGTTGGGTTGTTTCCTCTCCAGATTTTCCTTGCTTAATCTTCATTAGAGGTCGAATGATCCCAAAGGAGAGATATTGTAACACCCCTAAATTTGAATCATCCAACTAACCTTGAATCCAGAAAATTTCTGCAAATAATTGGACACCACGGGCAGCCGCCACGGGCAGCCGCCACGGGCGTCGAAGCTCCGACGGGCCGTAGAGAGTGTTGTGGGATATATCCAGTGGCTCTTGGCCATAGCTCCTCCCAGTTTGACAGGTGGTCATGACGGGCGTCGTGGAAGCGACGGCCTATGAGAGCCTACCATTAGAATGCTCCAATGATTTTTTCCCCTTCCTTCCCTTCCCCGACAGGTGTCACCACGAGCGTCGCAGGTTTGACAGCCCATGGGAACCCGCCATCAAAATTAGCCAGCGAGACCCAAACCCCAGGTAGCCCTACATGACGCCTTGGCTAATGGGCCATTGTGGGTACGACGCCCACTGGGCATCCCGTGGGATGAGCTTTTCCTGCAACTTTTTATTTTAAGTCAGGAGTATTTCGGTCTTTTCCCTCTATAATTTAACTCCTAAGTGAGGTCTTTTTGACCATTTTTAGTAGGGTTTTATCCCCTAATAGCCTAAGCTCTTCTCATTCTAAGTCATTCTATTCCAATAGAAGAAGGAGTTCCTCTTCTCCAAGTCTCAAGCTCCAAGATCAAGTCTCTTATTCTTTTCCTCCTAAGATCAAGCTACCTTCAATAAGGTATGTGGGTATTCAACAATGGGTTCCTTTCACCCTTGTGCCCAAAACCCAAATTCTTATTTTGATTTATGAACTTGTGAAATTAGGGTTTTGATTCAAATTGGGGAAACTTATGAAATCAGTTTTTGAGCATCAATTCATAGTTTCTCATTACTTATGTAAGATTTATTTGAGGTTCCTTAATTGATTTTAAAAGCCCATGCATTAAAGGTAATTTCAAGTATGATTCCTTCAAATTGCATGATCTCAAGTGAAATTTACCATGTTTAGATAGCATGTCCTTATATATTATGGAATTTGCATACCTAATTTTTCAAGTATGATTTTAGAAAAGAAAGTATGTTTTGAATTATGTCTACGCTTAGTTTTAAGGATTTTGAAGCATGAACAATATGACATTTGATATGTCTCTATGTTTTATGAAATGTTTGGCCTCTAGATGTTTCTACCTAAGCTATGTGAATTGCATGGTATAGATACACCCTTATGCTTTTCAAACAAATTTGACATCAGGTATGTTACAAGTATATATGAGCTATATGTATGTATGTTTTTAGGAGTAGTATTTAGCACCGAGCGATGAGGATTCGATTACCCAAATCCAAAACTACGTTGACATCGTAGGTTATGAATTACCCAATGGGCTTATAAAAGTGGTACCACTCTATGTCATTAATGGTGCCCTTGCCTTACCGGGGCATAGGACAGCTTTGCCAACTAGGATTATATAGTTGGGTATGGTGGCCTGTACCTTGGCAGTGTTCGGGGCAGTTTTGCTAACTAGGGTTATATAGTTAGATTCTATGTACCTCACATGGTCTATTGTCGGTTATGAGAAACTCTCGTGAGAACTTTTTATGCATCAAGCTATCCTATTTCATGATTTAAGCTTTACTTATGGTATTTTCCCATGATATCTCTTTTACGCATGATTTCGCATTTAAGCATGTTTTAAGCAGGTTTTGATTTAATTTATGTATATCTCACATATTCAGTACATCCTATAGTACTGACACATATTTTGTGTTGCATTCTATTATGATGCAGATTTAGGCTCTGCTCCTTAGGCGCGTGGCTAGTCGTTGCTAGCTATCCAGATTATCTTTGTGAGTCCTCATCATCTAAGGACCATAGTTATGAGTAGTGTTTTATGTCTCTTTCCTGTTGGATTTCTGAGTTAGTTGGGGTTTTGTCCCATCAACTCCTATTTCAGATTTAGAGGCTTCAGACATAGCTAGTTTGTATCCTGGATTGGTATTTCATAGACTTTATCTCACTTCAGTTTATGGATTTCTGACTTCATTATGTATGCTTCCGCTTTATTTTTCTTAAATATATCTGAGCATGCTATCACCAAGGGTTAACTAGGGACACTTGTGGTCCTGAGTCCCGTATTACGTCTAGGGGGTAGCCTCGGGGTGTGATAAAATTCCTCAAGTTTGTTATTGCTGTGGTAAATTCGGCCATAAGCATTATGAATGTTGATTTTGTTTTAACACCTCATCTAAATGAGTTTGGACACCTAAATCTGAGTCAACCAAACCAAAATCTAACCCCAAAATACTCAAAAAAAAACTTGGATACCTAAAAGAAAGTAATAAATCTATTTTTCAAGAACACCACTCAAAATCAAAAGAAAAATGGTATCTTGATAGTGCGTGTTCAAATCACATGTCAGGCAACAAAAAATTATTTAAATCTGTTACAGAATTTGATGATGGAAACATTCGATTCGAAGACAACTCCAAAAGAAAAGTAATAGATATTGGTACTAATATTTTTAATGAATCTTGTGATATTACTAATGTGTACCTGTTGAAAGATTTAAAATACAATTTGTTGAGTATAAGACAGCTATATGATTTGGACCTTGAGATAATATTTAGAAAAATTGGATGTATGATAGAAAATAGTTCAGGAAAAGCTGTACTCCCAAGAAACAGAGACAAAAACGTATATATTCTAGGTTCTGTCAAAAAGATAAATGAACACATCTGTTTAGCCTCTATCTCATAAGATCCATGGGTATGGCATAAGAAACTTGGTCATGCAAGCATGCGTATCATAGAGAAGCTTACTAGACATGAACTTGTTCTTGGGCTGCCAAAATTGGATTATAGAAAGAATCACATATGTGACGCATGCCAACTTGGTAAGCAAACTAGAAATTATTTTCCTATAAAAGATATTGTTTCTACTTCTAAATCATTGTTGTTACTTCACGTGGACCTCTTTGATTCCACTAGAACTGCAAGCATTGGAAGAAAGAGGTACGCATTTGTTATAGTTTATGATTTTTCTCATTTCACATGGGTTATGTTTTTATCTCCAAAAAATCATGTGCATCATTCTAGGGCAAAAATAATGATATCAAGCATCATTTTATTAGATATCATGTCATAAATGGTGATATTAAATTATCATTTGTTAGCACTGAGTTTCAATGTAACGCCCCAGAACTTCCAAGCCTAGACTCAGCTCAAAAAACTAGGAAAAAATAAAATTTTCCAAGTGTCAGTCAATCTATTAGCCAGATCAGATCAGTCATGGAATAGTGCATGAGTCGTGGACTGAGCCCGTTGAATCATATCAGAGCCCTAAAAATTTTCTCTGAGAACCAATAATGCGTTCTAAGGACCATGGAATGATCCACGAGTTGTGAACCCGGTCCATGAAACTCAGACCTAAGGGTCACCAGTCCCTCAGGAATCATGAAAGGGTTCCACGAACCGTGAACAGATCCACATGTCGTGAATCCAAATCATGGAACTCAGACCTGCATCTTGGCAAAAGGGCACAAGAACCACACCAGGGTTCCACGAGTCGTGGAAGCTTCCACGAATCGTAGAACTTGTCAGTGGAACCTGAGTCGTGAATTTTAGCAGTTTTCTTTTAAAATTTCCCAAGCGTATTCTAGACCTTTTCTACCTCTTTTAAAGCCTAAGCTACATAATTTGCTTAGTCAAAGCTTAATTAATTAGTCAAAAACTATGTAAACCACCCATTCTCCTAAAATCATCAGACACATAGAAAGAAAGGGAAAAAAGAGGCGACAGTTTCTCTTAAGAACAAGCAGAAGGTCTTCTTCAATCTCAGCCCCTAAAATCCAAGGATTTCTTCCATAGATTCTTCTCCGGGTATGTGGAATTTCACTAGTGGGTTCCTTTCACTCATTGGGTCTCTAGATTCAGTTTAATTCTTCAATTATCCATGAGTTATTTAGACCTAAGGTTCCTAAATCTTAAGGAATCATTGCAATTCAGATTCTATTGCTTATGTGGTAATAATTACATATTTCTTGGAGAATTAGCATTGTCACATGTACAGAATTTAGTAACCCTAGCTTGTGTTAAATTCAACACTCATAATTTATACTTGCTAGGCAGGTAATTCAGGCAATTATGCTTCAGAATTAGAATACCATCAGTTTCAGTATATGTATGTTGCATTCTCAAATGATATTCAGTATTTGAGCTATCTAGTATTTCAGCTTGCATTTCATTGCTTATGTATTCAGTTGGGAGTAGACTTAGCACCGAGTGGACGAAGGGATGAAGGCTCACCCGCCAGTTCAAGCTGAGACCTTTGGTAGTAGTCCCTGAGTCCCAGAACTATGGCGCCACCATAGGTTCTAAAGGGGTCACCCATTAGATTAGGTTTGACACCCTTGTCCCTTGTGAACATCATTTTAGTGGATCCACATCAGATTGGTTGTACCCTTGGCAAGGTATGAACACCCTCTCATCCAAGGTTACAGGTTGTCCCCACAGTTAGCTCATCTTGGGGGTATGTCGGTTAATAATAGCTTGCACATTTAGACTCATATTGCATTGACCTTGTATTCAATTATTCAGTTTAGCATGCTATATACTCATGTTAGTTATTTGGTCACTGTATTCAGCTTATCTTTCAGTTCATGATTCAGTATGTTTTTCCATGTTCAGTCTTTATGTTGTTCAGTTTAGCCTATATCCCGCATGCTCAATACATTCAAAGTACTGACGCATACTTTTATGATACATCATTGTATGATGTAGGTTCAGGCGCTCAGCATCCAAACCACGTTTAGCTCGATTTTCAGTCCTTACTCAGCAGCTTCAGTGGTGAGTCCTTATAGTTTGAGGATGATAGATATGCTTTCATATTTAAGTTTTATATTTCAGTTTCATATTATCAAAGTTAGATGGGGGCTTGTCCCAGCAGATCATATCAGTTAGAGGCTTTCAGACATAGAACTAGATTCAGCTATTTAATTGTTAGTATTGTTTTTCAAACTCTCTTGCATATATTTTTATCCAGACATGTTTGGGTTTCTCTCCCATCTCAGATATTTAAATGTTTTCAGTATTCCACACAATTCATATTTTATCATACATTGTCTAGACATGCCAGACCATGGATTAGCTTAGGGTCACTTGTGACACTAAGCACTGTGTTACATCTAGGGGGTAGCCTCGGGGCGTGACAAACTTGGTATCAGAGCATCAGGTTCAAGTGTCCTAGGGTGTCTGAAAGCCACGTCAATTAGAGTTTTCTTCGTAGGTGTGAAGCGCGCCACACTTATGGGGGAGTTTTCCTCATGGACACGACAGATGGTGGTGTAATAGTCCAGAATGGGTCAGAATCTTCATTAGTAGCAGAGGTGAAGGAGAAACAAGACAGTGATCCCATATTACTTCAGTTGAAAAGTGCAGTTCATCAGCAGAGAATTGAAGTCTTCTCCCAAGGGGGAGATGGTGTACTTTGCTACCAGGGTCATTTGTGTGTACCAAATATAGGTGAGTTGAGGCAAAAGATCCTTACAGAGACCCATAATTCCAGATATTCTATTTATCCCGGTGCCACTAAGATGTACCATGATCTACGAGAAGTCTATTGGTGGAACGGCATGAAGAAGGACATTACATATTTTATGGTTAAGTGTCCCAACTGTCAGTAGGTGAAAATAGAACATCAAAAACTAGGAGGTGTGACTCAGGATATTAGAATTCCTACTTGGAAGTGGGAGGTGATCAACATGGATTTCGTTACGGGTTTACCTTGTGCTCACAGACAGCATGACTCTATTTGGGTAAAAGTGGACAGGGTTACTAAGTCAGATCACTTCTTGGTTGTCAAGGCTACATATTTCACAAAGGATTGTGCCAGGCTCTACATCAGCGAGATAGTTAGGTTGCATGGGGTTCCCTTGTCTATCATCTAAGATAGGGGTACTCAGTTCACATCTCATTTCTATAGATCTTTTCATAAGGGTCTTGGTACTCAGGTGAGTCTTAGCACAATATTTCATCCGCAAATGGATGGCCAGACAGAGCGTACCATTCAGACCTTAGAGGACATGTTGAGAGCTTGTATGATCAATTTCAAAGGTAGTTGGGATGATCACCTACCTCTCATAGAATTTTCTTACAATAACAGTTTCCATTCTAGTATTCAGATGGCCCCATATGAGGCACTCTATGGGCGTAGATGCAGGTCACCGGTTGGTTGGTTCGAAGTAGGTGAAGTAGATTTGATTGGACCATATTCGATTCATGAGGCTATGGAGAAAGTTAAGCTTATTAGAGAAAGACTAAAAATAGCTCAGAGTCGTCAGAAGTCCTATGCTGATGTGAGGAGAAGAGACTTAGAGTTTGAGATCGATGATTGGGTCTTCCTGAAAGTGTCACCGATGAAGGGGGTGATGAGATTTGGCAATAAAGTGAAGCTCAGACCTAAATATGTAGGTCCTTACAGAATCTTTAAAAGGATTGGTAATGTGGCATATGAGTTAGAGTTGCCAACAGAACTAGCAGCGGTTCATCCAGTCTTTCACATTTCTTTGTTGAAGAAGTGTGTGGGTGATTCGGCATTGATAGTGCCTTTAGAGAGTGTGGTTATAAAGGATAGCCTCACCTATGAGGAGGTTCCAGTTGAGATACTTGACCATCAGGTTCGTAGGTTGAGAAAAAAGAAAGTCTCTTTGGTGAAGGTTTTGTGGAGGAATCAGTCCGTCAAGAGAGCTACTTGGGATGCAGAAGCAGCCATGATGGCCAAGTGATACAATCATGGTTAGCTTGGAGCCTATTAGGAGGGGCTTTTATATATGGATGATAGCTTGGAGCCCGGAGAAAGCCATGGAGCAACAAATATACAAGGCCATGGGCGATCAAGATGTCATTTGGGCAATCAAGAAGGGCCCTTATGGGTTATTTCTAAAATAGTCACTTTTGGGCTATTTTTGTAATAGGCTATTTGTGTAAAGGCAATAACTATAAATAGTTGTCTTAGCCATTTTCATACGAAGATTTTTGATGATTGAATTGTCTTGAATAGACTTGATATTTTAGGTTAGGATATTGATTGGGTTCAATTCCAATTATTAGTTTAGAATGAGTGATTAGGGTGGATTCCCGAATTGCTTGTGTTATCTTCTTTGCTTAATTGATCATCGAGTTATCATCTTGTGGATTTATTTTGGTTTCTCATGCATTTGATTGAGTTCTCTTCTTCCTTGGTTGATTGTTGATTCAATTAGCCTTTCTTTCTTCTATTCTCATCTCAATTTCTTCTAATTCTCATCTTAATTTCTCCACTATCTTTATTTGGTGTTGTTGAATTCTGTATTTTCGGTATCGATTTTAGTCACTCGATTGAGATCGTTATCACCAAGTACCCTCACCTTCTCCCTTCCGATTCAGTTTCAGCTTGAGGTAATAGTTCCTCTCCAGTTTCTCAGTTTACTCTTGCTTAATTCAGTCGTTGCATCATGTTCCCTCAGTTATCCTTGCATTTCAGCATGTTTGCATATCCATGGGACTAAGTTCAGTTAGATATCAATTTTTAGTACTCAGTTGGTAGGGATTGCAGCTCTTTCCCTCCAAACTCATCTTGTTTAGTCTTCATTCGAGGACGAATGATCCCAAAGGGGAGATATTGTAACACCCCAGAACTTCCAAGCCTAGACTCAGCTCAAAAAACCAGAAAATAATAAATTTTTCCAAGTGTCAGTCAATTCACGAGCCAGATCCACAAGTTATGGAACAGTCCACAAGTCATGGACTGGGCCCATAGAATCAGATCAGAGCACTGATGATTTTCTATAAGAACCATGAATGGGTTCTATGGACCGTGGAACGATCCACGAGTCGTGAACCCGGCCCGTAAAACTCAGACCTGAGTGTCACCAATCCCTAAGGAACAACGAAAGGGTTCCACAAACCGTGAACTAATCCACGATTCATGAACCGAAATAATGGAATTCAGACCTAAATCTTGACAAAAGGGCCCAGGAACCACGCCAGGGTTCCATGAGTCATGGAAGCTTCCACGAACCGTAGAACCTGTCCGTGGAACCTGAGTCGCGAATTTCAGCAGTTTTCTTTTAAAAATTTTCAGAGGTATTCGGACCATCCCTACCTCTTTTAAAGTCTAAGCTATGTCGTTTTGCTTAGTCTAAGCCTAATTAATTAGTCAAAAACTACCTAAACCACCCATTCTCCTAAAATCATCAGACACTTAGAAAGAAAAGGAGAAAAGAGGCGACAGTTTCTCTTAAGAACAAGCAAAAGGTCTTCTTCAAGCTCAGCCCCTAAAATCCAAGGATTTCCTCCATAGATTCTTCTCTAGGTATGTGGGATTTCACTAGTGGGTTTCTTTCACTCATTGGGTCTCTAGATTCAGTTTAATTCTTCAATTATCCATGAGTTATTTAGACCTAAGGTTCCTAAATCTTAGGGAATTTTTGCAATTCAGATTCTATTGCTTGTGTGGTAATAATTACATATTTCTTGGAGAATTAGCATCGTCACATGTACAGAATTTAGTAACCCTAGCTTGTGTTAAATTCAGCACTCATAATTTATACTTTCTAGGCAGGTAATTCAGGCAATTATGCTTCAGAATTAGAATGCCATCAGTTTCAGTATATGTATGTTGCATTCTCAGATGATTTTCAGTATTTGAGCTATCTAGTATTTCAGCTTGCATTTCATTGCTTATGTATTCAGTTGGGAGTAGACTTAGCACCGAGTGGACGAAGGGATGAAGGTTCACCCGCCAGTTCAAGTTGAGACCTTTGGTAGTAGTCCCTGAGTCCCAGAACTATGGCGCCACTATAGGTTCTAAAGGGGTCACCCGTCAGATTAGGTTTGACACCCTTGTCCCTTGTGGACATCATTTTAGTAGATCCACATCAGATTGGTTGTACCCTTGGCAAGGTATGAACACCCTCTCATCCAAGGTTACAGGTTGGCCCCACAGTTAGCTCATCTTGGGGGTATGTCGGTTAATAATAGCTTGCACATTTAGACTCATATTACATTGACCTTGTATTCAATTATTCAGTTTAGCATGCTATATACTCATGTTAGTTATTTGGTCACTGTATTCAGCTTATCTTTCAGTTCATGATTCAGTATGTTTTTCCATGTTCAGTCTTTATGTTGTTCAGTTTAGCCTATATCCCGCATGCTCAGTATATTCAAAGTACTGACACATACTTTTATGATACATCATTGTATGATGTAGGTTCAGGCGCTCAGCATCCAAACCACGTTTAGCTCGATTTCCAGTCCTTACTCAGCAGCTTCAGTGGTGAGTCCTCATAGTTTGAGGATGATAGATATGATTTCATATTTAAGTTTTATATTTCAGTTTCATATTATCAGAGTTAGATGGGGGCTTGTCCCAGCAGATCATATCAGTTAAAGGCTTTCAGACATAGAACTAGATTCAGCTATTTAATTGTTAGTATTGTTTTTCAGACTCATTATACTCTTGCATATATTTTTACCCAGACATGTTTGGGTTTCTCTCCCATCTCAGATATTTAAATGCTTTTAGTTTTCCGCATAGTTTATATTTTATCAAAAATTATCTAGTTATGCCAGACCATGGGTTAGCTTGGGGTCACTTGTGATACTATGCCCCGTGTTACGTCTAGGGGTAGCCTCGGGGCGTGACATTCAATTAGCTGACATTTTTGCAAAATCTCTGCTTGAAGAAATCTTTTGTGTACTTAAAAATCTCCTGACATTATTCATAATCCGCTTATTTAACGAATTTACTTATAAGATATGTGCCATATATGATAGTTTATTTATTATAGCTGATTCTCTTGCCTTAATTATCATGATTATTGTGTCATCAGTTGCATCTTTTCATACAATATTTATGGCTCCTTTTCTTTTCCTTTCTTGTCAGTCACAATTATTTTCACTTGTGTCCTTTAAATTGTGAGGGAAATCTTCTACTCCCTTATGTCTCTCTCTTAAAAATCCCCTCTTTCTTCACTTCATCTCTTAACCTTCTCTTTCACTCCAACAATGGCAAAAAATCAGAAATCCTCCCCAAAGGTCTTTCGAAAAAGTTCCCATCGCAAGGGAAAAGGGAAATTCTCTTTCCCTGTTCCTGTCAATTCTGACTTTTTCAATCAAACTTTTCCCCAATATTTATTTAATTTGTCTCGTCCCTTTTTGAAAGCATTCTAAACCTCTCGATGATTTTGAGTGTTCTAAGAAAAAAGTGAAGTTTGATTTTGATAGTTCTCTAGATGTCAAAGTTTATTTCTGGAGATCCTCTAGTAAAACCCTCTTTCACTCTCTCAAGAAGAAAATCCTCGTGCATGATCAAATCATTGATCTTGACTTGCTTAAAACTCTTCACTACCTCATCAAGTCGTTCTTAAAATAACAAGGATGGATCAATTTGTTCTCAACACTCCCAAAGTGGTGTATGAACCTTGATTTGACTCTTCTATACCAATCTTAGGTCCTTCAAAGTCGATGAACTTGAGACTCTAGTTCTTGGTAAGCTTATCTTCTTAGACTGTGTTGTTTTTATGCCATCTTCTATATTCACTACTCTGGTTACTCTACCTCTTCCAAGAACTTTGGCCTTCTAATTTTGATGTCTCTTTTGATCAGGCAAAGTGGTTTATTCCCTTAGAATCCTCTGAAAATTTACCCTCTCATCTTGGCCCCAAAGATTTGTCTCTTGAGAACAGGTTTATTTCCCTTATTGTCTCCACCACCCTTATCCATTGTGCTGGCTCTCTCTCTCTCTCTCTCTCTCTCGCTCACTGCCTTATCTCAGCGTGACACTCTTCTTACTTACTGTCTTCTCTCTCACCAAGAAATTAAATTATCCTCCTTCATCCTGAATTACATGATGGATTTTGCTTTGGACCCCTTTATCCTTCCATATGGGTTGTTGATAACTCAAATTATGGAAGCCAATAATATTTACCTTAACGATTTCTCTCTTATTCTTGTCAAGCAGTGTTATAACTCCAGGACTTTTGTGAGTATGCGATATGTCCGTTCTAATGATTCATGGGTGCTCAAGTCTAAAAACAGTCATGTTGTTGCCTCTACTCCTTCTCAACCTGTTGTTTCAACCCTTCTTGATCCTGGTCCTTCTAACTCTAACGAAGTGCTTGCTAAACTGACTGGTATGGATTCTAAGCTTGATTATCTAAAAGACCTCCTTCTTGCTACTCATCTTCAAATGGAAAAGATAAAGGGCATCACAAATGAAAAGGGACTGATGTTGCCTGCATTTGTCTCAAGATCGATCAAGTGATCAAGGATTAAATCAAAGTGGCTACCCAGATTCAGACTTGCACGAATGCTCTCTCCACCTAACTTGCTACCCAGTTTACCAACTTGAAGGATGCTAATCTGAATACTCTGACGTACTTTCTACATCGTTTTCAGCCTGAAGATCCTGCTCCTTAGGATATATATGTGTTACTTTTGAATAATTTTTTTCTTTTGGTCTGTAACTGAGCATAAGCTCAGACTTTGACTGTGTTATTTTGCTTCTATGATATTTTACTATCTATTCTGAATGTGTTTCGTTTACTTTCTCTATATTTTCCTTTTTGAATGATGTCACAAGGGGAGAATAACATAAGCAGGGGGAGAACTGGCAAGTGATAGTCAACTACATGACTCATGATAGTCGACCAACAGTTCATGAAAGCAGTAAGTTAATTATACAGGGGAAGCAGACACACCATCTAATAGGGAAGTTCATTGTACATACAATGCTTAAATTATCATCATCAAAAAGGGAGATATTGATAATGTTGTTATTTTAATGAGTGACAATTTACATGTGCAGAAAAATAAAGAGGAACTCTCAGTTGATTAGAGAACTACAAAGTCGAGTGACTTACCAAAATAAGTCATGTACCAAAGCCTCAATAAAAGAAAAAGACTGAAGTCAAGGAAGGAAAGCAATTATACCAAGTGGCAAGAATAAAGGAGATCAAAGTCAAGAAAGGGATAAAATTATATCAAGTACCAATAATTCTTTTCTAAAAGGAACAAATCAAGCGGCTTTAATAAAGTCAATATTGCACGCCTCCAAGAAAGGAAAAATATCAAGAGTCAATGTTGATTTGAAGGGACTAATATTAGTCCACACTTATTCTTGGAAATAAAATCTTTCATATCCTTTTTCCAAGGATCAAATCTCTTGGGTTGCCCTCCTCTTCTAAACCTCAACGGCTACTTCTCCACTGATTTAAGTAGGAGCCTTTGAAAGTTGAAGAAGATATACATACCGTATCTACCATCTCAAGTTCTTTGCTCTACATTTATTGAAAATTATTTTATCTTGTGTTCTACTGTGTACTGAAAAAGAGAGGAGGGAAAAAATATAGTTGGTGAGATATTGTATCAAGAGTGAAAAACAAACGAAACAAGATTGAGTGTAGACATAGGAGGAACTATACTTCCAAAGCTTGTACGAAATCAAAATTACCAAAGAACTAGTAGAGAACACCCTTGCAGTCCTAGGGAGTTGGACTAAGATTCATTTTGGATCCCAACCAATATAAAAATATCTAGTGTCAATTATTTTTATCGCACTTTCATTTCTTCACTTTTACTTGACTGCTTACTTTTGAATAGTAATTGACTGATCTCCACAGACAGTCGATGATGTTGCTAAGTTTTTCAAATTTATAGTTACTACATCTAACGCAAGTTGCAACTGGAAGGGATCAAACTACTAACTGCTGACTCAATCCAGTTGCCAGTCTTATCTAATTAAGGTGAGCCTTCACCAGACCATAAAGGCACATTCAGCTCCTATCATTTACTTTAAGTCTATTTCTTCTTCTTTTTTATAGAGTTGCATCTCGAGTTAGTTTTACTCAAATTTAGTGCTCCGTGACTTAGTATATTATTAGGGTTTGCTGATTGACTTTCACCATATTTGTATTTCGTTTCCACACTTATTAATTTATATTAAGACAGTTTTAATGATATTTTTTTTCTTATCTTTTCTACGTTATCCGCATAATCTAGGTGCCACATTTGAATTGTGACAAAAGGATATTTGGTGCACAAAGTATCATGCATTCAAGCAGGGTTCGGGGAAGAGCCACACTCCAAGAGGATAAAATGTATGCAACTTACCTTGTTGCAAGCATATATTTAGGTTAATCTTATACGTCTTGAACCTGTGACCTATAAATCATATCGAGACAATTTTATTATTGTTCCAATTCTCTCATCCCTTTAAAAATGAAAAGAATAAAATTAGAATATATGGCATATGATTTCAGCATAATTAAGGCATCTTCCTACCAATGTACGTGTCATTCAACAGATAGACACGCACACACAAAGGTGCTAATAGAAATTAGTAATTAGTTAAAGGACGTTGTAGGTCCAGTATGGTAGGCGGTTGCTAGAAGGCCATTGTCGAGGAAAAGAATGCAATGAATCTGGGTTGTTGCTTCATTTGGAGCTAGCATTCCATTGATATAGCAAGGAAAAGAGGAAATTCAAAATTTGGTTATTAGTGGAAAACAAATGAATGGTGGTGATTCTAACTATACAATTTTAATTTTGCTTCCTGTTGTCCACAAAATTCCACTGCTTTTCTGCCAATGAATCCACAACGTTTAACAAGTAGTATTAGTAATTAAAGTAACAACGTCACAGAGACGTTATTGTAGTTCTAGATGGTCAAATGCCCGCTCTCGTCTAAGTGAGTCCGCATAAAAAGACCATTTAACTTGAGAAACATTAAACACATATGCCAAACTAAAAAATAAAAATAAAAAAAAGTATAATACTATATCATTTTTTTATAACCTTGATTTTCAAATCGCAGTTAACTCGACTAATTCTACGGATATTTGTCACCTCCCACCAACAAGTACCAGGTAACTCTATCTATCAACGCTGGACAGATGAGAATAAATCACCTAGTGTTTTTGTCTCAACTAGGATTTAAACTTGAGACCTCAGGATTCTCACCCACTTTGATCACTAGGACGCACCCTTGGATGCAATACCCTATATCATATTATAAACTAGCTACTCCCTCCATTTCAAAAAGAATGACCTACTTTAACTTGGCATGGAGTACAAGAAAATAAAGAAGATTTTTTAATCTTGTGATCTTAAATTAAAGTTATGTCAAATATATCAAAATGCCCTTTAATCTTGTGGCCTTAAACATACCATGTGGAAAGTTGGAATTAAAGTGTTGCCAAAATAGGAAAGGATCATTCTTTTTTAAACAGACTAAAAAGGAAAATAGGTCATTCTTTTTTAAATGGAGGGAGTATATAATAACTATCTAGCAAGCTAGATATTTTCTAACAATAACAACAATACACATAAATATATAGTGTTACGTTATGGCCCATGTAGAGAAAGGTACGTATAGTAACCATCCATATCCGTGAGAATCAAAAAGAAAATATAATTTGTTACTATAACAAACTAGCTAGCCTACTTTATATTCCATTATACACCTAATTAATCGATCCGTCGGTGATCAGTAGACACTTTTATAGGTACCCGGCCACATGCTCGCAACTCACTAATATAATTCATCAAACTACTATATCTTTTTTTTCGTACCATCCAAATATTCCTCGATCTTCGTCTTCATCCAACTATATGTCTGCAAATAAAACAACTTGTTGCCATCAAGTTTACTAGAGAGTATTGCAATTTGGGCCTGGTTCCGAGTTGGTAAGTTCCTTTCACAGCTTCTCCTCTCTGACTTGGTACGGTCCTTCCCAGTTAGGATAGAGTATTGCAATTTGTGCTACCAAACAGTATGCTGGATCAAAGAAGAAGTTTCTCATTCAGTTCCTTCGACTTCAACTCTTCTAATAATAGCGCGGTAGGCCTCTTCTCTTCTGATGATGATGAGTTTTTAGCTAGTAATTTCGTTATGTATGATACGGAGGACGACAATGATGACAGTGCGTACATTGAAATAAAACTTAATCCACCGCGGCCTGTGCAGAAAACGGTGCTAGTCGATGATGGAGGTGAAATTAAGACGAATTTTCGTATAGAGGAGAAGGAATCTAATTCTAATTCTTCAGAGGTGGAGTTACGGATATCTTTTTCATCATCTGGAATTCCACCAACTGAGACAACAACATGTGGTACCACACAACATGCACAGGGAACAACGATGACAACTAAGCCGAGGGGACGCCTTTTCATATCGTTGGCTCGAATTGTGAATGAGTTCATAGCTGCATCGTCGGCCAAGACATCAAATTCAGTTAGAGCAATAGAAGCTAATAATGTTGCCCGTGAACATGGACGTCCTCATATTCCGCCCGTCTCTAAATCTGACTGCACGGAGATGATACGCAACAGGTAAAACTTTTTGGAGTTTAAGTAATATACACTGCTAATGTAAATAATTTTAAAATTTTATATTTTAAAAAGACTTACCATAGGTAAATGATGGTATAAAATATTACTATTTACTATATTAATGATTTATAAAATTTGAACTCTTATTTTTGACCCTGTCAAAGTTGTGCTGCTTCTATATTCAAACATTTTTAAAAAGTGGTCAATGGTCTTCCTTAATAAATAAGTTTTCACGAACTGGGGGGTGGAAGGGGGGACGTGGGGCGGCAGAGGAGAATAAAATGAAAAGTAAACAAAAGACCAGAAGTTAGGTAGTGTAAAAGAACTCATATAACAACTTACTTTATAATATATATATATATATATATATATATATATATATATATATATATATGTCAACTTTGAGAAATTGCTAGTGTTGCTACTGCATTCAAGTTTGCTAGTTAACAAGAACGAAAATAAGTTTGTTTTAATAATAACATATTTGAATTTGCTTATGCTTATAATTTGTATAGACATTTATGCATGAAGGTAGTGTATATATGTAGATGAAAATAAGAAAAGCAAAAAAAATTATAGAAGTATTTTCTTATCGGTTAAACCGAAAATCGAACCGTTAAGGACCAAAACCGATTAACCGAAAACCGATAATGAATATCTTATTGGTTTGGTTATCGATTTTGCATGTTGACAAACTGAAAACCGATAATATACAAAATCGAACCGAACCGACCGATGCACACCCCTACTTATAGCCATAATAATATCATAATATAACACACCACAAGTTAATTCTAAGCCGAGGCAGATGGAGCTTTAAGTTATCGAGTTCATCTAGACCTAGAATTTTTCTTATATAGGATAAATTTATGTATAAAAAATTACTAAAATTGTAATTAATAATAGATGTGAACCTATAACTTTAAAAATATAATGAATTTAAAGCTAAAAACGTATAGATTAAATCCATATAACTTAAATTCTGGATCCATCTCTGATTATATGGTTAATTTGTATATGTGTTATATTTTCTTCATTGAACTTTATGTTCAGTCAAACACTATCATATAAAAAAATAAAACGAATAGAGTATAAAATTACTTCAAAGTCAGATTACTACTTATTGCAAAGGTGGAATATTAGTAAAATGAAAACCTACTAATTCATGAATTACAGCAAAAAAATCAATCTACCTTTTTATGCCGGTAGTGCGAAATTTCTAACTTCTTAATTGACAAAATGTGTAATGTATGTCTTAAAAATAGATGACTAATCTCCTATGCACTCTAAAGTCAAAACTTTTGTTTGAAAACAATATGGTGTACTGCTTTCTTGGAATTGATCGACGAAGTAACTTCATTATTTTCTTTAACTCAAACAATTTTAGCAAAATTTTCAACTATAAGGGCATATTTGGAACCAAATCCAAACGGAATACAAATTTGTTCTATTTTCCATAGTTAAAGAACAAATCTAAGTCATTCTACTAACGATAAGGACATATATGACCAAATTCAATCAGAGGGCAAAGTAGTTTTATTTCCCATAGTTGAAGAACATTTCTGGCCATTTTTCCTACTTTTATTAAACAAAATCAGCGATGAAACAGGACTATAGTAAAACTAGGAGCATATATACTTATACTACTAATAGAAAGAAGTAGCATAATTTCTTGCTAGACTCTCTTATCAAGTATTCAGATGTATCATATGTTAATGTTACATTTTGCAGGAACGGCATTATGAACTTTATTGTGAAATTCAAGTACAAAAATATTCCATCAATGTTAGTTTCCATGGTGACGCCCAAAGCCAAAAGCGGACAAATGCGCGCCAGACAACCCTTGCTACGAGGCAGCAGCACCTGCCGCAGGGATCCAATGAACAACGACAATATGAAATTAAAAACTCGCAGTCATTCTGATCGTGACTATCAAGATCTGAATCGCGACAAATCAACATCATCATCAGTCGCGGGCATAATAAACTTTAAGGCAATGAGAGGAGTATTAGACGCTCTAATTGTCAGGACGAGTCGTTATTACACTAGTGCAAGAACAGGGGCATTATCCCCCAACAAGCAAAATAAAAGTAAAAGTTGTCCAAGCTCTATTAAATCGTCACCAATGCATAGCAATGTATGTGATGATGAAGTTAGAAGATTTTATTCGAGGGATAATTCTGTTCAGGCCGCCATTGCTCATTGTAAGAAATCATTTGGCACCCAAGCTGAATTTGATTTTCATCTTTGAATTAGGAAGAGCTCTCTTAATTAGCCTCTTCTTTTTCTGGACTTGATTCTTGTACATAATAAAAGATTAAGTAAATCCATATTGGCCAAGTAATTGGGCTTCTTTTCTCTTTTGCCAATTCATGTTGAATGATAAAAATAAATGCAATAATCTGCTACCGAAGATGAAATTTCACTTTATATGTACATTGATAATACAAAAAATTGTCTACACTAAGCATGTGTTGACAAGATGAAAAATAAAGTAATAACACGAGACAACATGTTAGACTATATCGATATATAGTGTAAAAAATTATTAGTGTAACAACATGAGACAATAGGTTAGACTATATCAATAGTGAAAAAACCTTTCCTGTTAGAAATGGTGATTCCACAACTCACATGGTAAACGTTTGAAGCTTTGATTCCTATTTTGCTGTTAATTGTTGCAGTGTTTTTTTTAGTTTTTATATTTTGAAAAAGATAAGTATCAATTTGATAATCTTTCCCTCTACTTCATGGGCTCGATAATAGTACACATTGAAGAAGAAGAAGAATTGTGGAGAAAAATCGTAAAAGAAGTTTTATTTTTTCGTATATAAGTTATATTACTTAAATCTTGTGGGAACAAAAATTCTATTTCCTTGATTGTATATTTCCATACAAGCAAGTCTTTTGTATATCTGTGACTTTTATTTGCCAAAAAATTAAGAGACCATGTTTGCATCTCTTCAAATATGAATAGTAGTTGCATTAATCTTCAATAATTGCCTTAGAGGATGAAGTTGTACGTCATCTTCTTTAATAAGCTTGACATAAAGTAGGTAATCTGTTTCCACTTCTTATTTTTTATAACCTATTGTTTCTACATATTGTAGCCCTTGTTTGATGCTCCATGATTATGTGGTGAGACTTGGGGTAGGTCTCATCTTATCTGATTTCAACATTCAGCGGCGAATCTATATATATATATATGATAAACAGCCTAAATATTAATATTGACACCCAAAATAACAAATAAGTGAAGGGTGCCATTGGCAGAGTGCAAGACATGCTGCACCGACGATGAGAGCTCTAAGCTTGTTTTTGGACTTGCAATTTTGCTTGTACAAGCTTCAAATCTCTCTTTTTTTTCATTTCTTCTCTTCTTTTTTTTTTTTAATTGGGGGCAGGGAAGGGGAAAATTGAGGGAGTGGATTACAAGGTGAAAAATCGAATTCTCACTAACGAGGTGAAAGTTTATGTAGTCAACCAATTGAGCTATTAAGCTTTCTCTTTGTCTTTTTCTTTATTCTTCTTTACTTGTTATTTTTTCATTAATTCAAACCGACTTTTTTGATTTAGGGCCTGTCTAGAAAGTCACCCTGCGAATTGGATTGGGTGTAATTACACAGTTTGACATGTTTGGTTGATCAGTTAATAGTTACTTGGTCAGCAAGTGATTGGGTGTAATTGGCAGGGGGTAATTACACTCTCCAATTCACAGGGAGAGTTGTGAATTGTTGGTAATTACATGGTGCAAGTTGATTATTTTCTAATTTTGTCTTTTATTTCTATTTTTATTTTTTCATTTAAATTTATTTCTATTATTTTAAATTCTTTTTTATTTTTATTATTGTAATAATTTTAAAATATATATTTTTTATTTTATATTTCATTTCTTTCTCATTTCCAAACCTTTACTTCTTGTGATTCCATGCAATTGTTCGTATAATCTATTTTATGTTTATTTTTTCATTTAGCATAATTTAGTTAGTATTTTAATTCTTAAATTAAAGTAGAATTCATTGTTGAATAAGGTTATAGACTTAAGTTTTCCTTTTCTTTTGAATCATATTTAGATATGTTATATTGAAATTTGACATAAGAGTATTATGTTAACTTTTTTGTTTTGAATTTTGAACTTATATTATATTTTCAGTTTCAATTTATTTATTTTTTACTAGTATTAACTTGATATTTCACATTGCAAGCCTTTCATTTTTTAGTTAGAACTGATAGATTATCTTTTTGTCAAATATTTTAATAATTTTATGACATTGTATTTATAATATTAATCTTTTTGTTAAATATGCATTTCATGATGTTCTTTAAAATCATGTACTTTAAGTTTTTATGATTAATTTAATTAAAATATACTAATTTAAAAAATATAAATCAATTATGTTTTTATAATATTAGTTAAGAATATATGTTTATTAATTAATATATTTCAAAAGACAATATATATATATATATATATATATATATATATATATTTTAAATATTTAATTTAATATTATTTATTAAGGCCCTTATTTATTTAGTATAAATTTTTACTTTTTGATAATTATCTTTCATTTTAAAATTTTAATATAACCATGTGATTACACTTGTGCAATCAAACAATACACTTGTAATTACATTATAATTACATTGTGGCAAATAAACAGGTCATCGTAATTATTAAGTTGTGTAATTACTTGGCTGATAATTATTACCCTAGTAATTACACCAATTTCAATTACCAGGTGTCTTTCCAAACAGACCCTTAGTTAATTCTTGACATTATTTACTTCCCCTTTCATTAATTATTATTTTTGTGATGCGCACGTATTTCATATCAAATGAATCCTAAATTTCAAATGTGGCATAAATATAATAAATTGTAAATTATAAATTTTAAAAAAAGTTTTAAGTAATAAAATTGATGGGTATTTATATTAGAGTTTTTAAAATTTAAAGGTTATTGCGATCTTTCAGCGACATCCGCGCTAAGTGAAAATGATGGGGTTGAAGCTACAACTTTTTATTCTTTCTCAATGATATATTTGCCGCAACACATAAGGCAATGGAATATGAATATTTTGAGGTAACGATATTAGATGGTTTACACAAGTTCGATTAAAATGAAAAAAAATTCTTAAAAGTTTTAAAGAATAAGCCCTCTTGTTTCTACCCAAAAAAATTCTTTTAGACTTTTGAGTATCTTTAATCTCAGAATATCTAAAATAAAATATTACTAAATATGCAAATTCTATCGACTTATCTATATAAATAAGGAATAAAAGAAATTCAAATCATAGCCCGAAATTGAAAAAATCGACCCCTTTATCGATCCTATTTGGAAGTGTGGCACCGAAAACCTTCAAATCTTGAATCTGTCGCTGGCAACATTCTCAGTTTGTGTCTTCAGGTTGCCATCAGTATTAAATTTAAGCTTTCCTGCACAAAGAGGAGACGAAGCGATTGATTTAACTTGTCTATATATAGAATTTTGTCGAGGAAATACCTCAACCGTTTCCCTAGTATATTCTCTAATATGCTTGCATATAAGTTCTGTCGGTAGATATATGTTTTCAATCAAATATTTATTTCACTCTTTCCAGATATGCCACATAATTGAAAATATAATTGTAAGTCTATAGAGGGATTGACAAGCATAAAGGGAACCCTAGTAGCTCAGTTCGATTTTCCACCTTGTAATCCCTCCTGCATTTTTTCCAATTATAGAGAATAAAAAAGATTGACAAACGTCACTAATGATAGCATCAATCCATATATTATTCCATATCAACTTTTTAGTTGTTCACTCGAAATACACTTGAACCCTAAAATCTCGTTCTTGCTCTCCTCATTCAGTCACCCCGCTCTATTTCATTTTCTCACTTCTTCCACTCAGCAACAACAACCACCACACTATTCCTCCCTTTTATCTTCTCTTTCACACTGATGAACACTAGCACATCATCTTCTTTCTCCTTGTCTTTTTTTCCCATGATCTCCTCCTCTTTCACTTAGATGCAAAAATATTTATCTTCTCTAAGATTATTTTTGGTTAAAGTGCGACGGTGGTTGATGCATGCTTCGCTTGCCGTCTATTTTCGGATATGATATTTCTTGAAACAATTTTAAGAGATAATGAGAGATGGAGGAAAACTATGATCCCTGCCGGATACTATACACATATATACATATAATATACATATAGCATGCATATGTATACACAGCATATTGATACAATATATAACCGAGTGTATACTTTGGCCATGTTTGGTAAACTAAATGGCCAAATAATATATAGTGGTAACTATCTCTTTATTTTACATGGCTATGATTTGTATATTGAAGTTTCCTAATAGCCATCCAATTTTTAATATTTCAGCCGGGTGGCTACATATGTAACTTCCCCTTTGTCAAATTGTTCTTGTTTTGCTTGGCATCAACTTTGATTGGGCTGGGCCTATATTTACAATAGCATTTTATGAGTTCATTTTTGAAGAAAGAATTATAGGTCCTTGTAGAAGCAGCTCCTTGACGAAAAGATCATAGTTCAAACTGCCACGACTATTTAGGACCTGTTTGGCCATAAAAATTATTCACATTTTTCCAGAATAGTTTTGATTAACATGTGTTGTTGTTGGTTCTCTAACATTTGATCTGTTCTAATTCTCTCTTTTGGTTGTTTTTCCTTGTCAATAGGTAAATAGAAAAATCAGGCCATCATTCAGGATTTGAAACATCTAGTTCTTTTTTCTGTCAAAATATTTCTGCCTAATCAAAGATGAGCTTCTTGTATCAAGATTTCTAAAATTATTAACTTGTGATGAAATATAAGGATTAAGGGTAAATTAATGCGACACAAAATAACTAATTAAACTGCAAATTTCAGTCCTTGTTGATCATTTTACCTAAGCTAATTTACAGCGTAAAGTACTCCAAAATAAGGCAAACATGTAACTTTGTAAAACAAATGAAAACAACAATAATTGGATAAATAAAATATAATTGATGAAAGTGAAAAGTTTTATGACAATAAATTGCCTTCCTTAATTAATACATATCATCTCTAACCATATATATATATAGTTGTCTCATGATTATTGGAATATTTTTTCTGATTTCTTAAGTTCAACAACCATCAATACTATACCGAGTTTGGAAGGATAAACTATAGCTGCTATGTTAATTTCAATCCAAGTACAGAGTAGGAGGACATGACATGCTTGAATACAACAACTATACCAATAGTTTATTAGTGCGTGTACTATATATTATCATATCATATCATTTCAAAATGGTGAAGGCTGTCCTATTGTGCTTACATTAGACAAGCTAGTCAAATACATAGTGTGAAGAGATAGATGGTTAAAAATATATTTGAACTATTATTTTTTGTGAATTTCAAACTTTAATTATCAATTAGTTGTTTTTTTTTATTTGAATTATCACCGTCTCTGTTGTAATACATAGATAGTGACAATTCAGGTAGATAAAGAAAATAAAGGTGTGAAATCTGGAAAGAAAAAAAAAATAGTTCAAGGTGTGTGTTTTGACAGTTATCTCTAGTGTGAAACATATGCTTTAGTTTGATCATATCATCAACAAGGTATTCCTTTTTGAGTTCGTACCTTTTCTTTTATATAATCATTTGATATTTTTGAGTTCGTACCTTTTCTTTTATATAATCATTTGATATTTGAAATCTAATGGATCTTTAGTCCATTAATACATTGTATAAAATCTATATAGGGGAAAATGCTCTTTATCAGGAGTTCTTCCATCATTAAGGCTTAACCCCAAGACTTTTAGCTAATAGTTAAGGGTAGAAGAATTTCATCTCATCTACTTCACCAACAATCAAAAAACATGATGACATGAAACTTGATTGCGTACGTCGATTGTTTATCCACTTCAAATGCTCAAAACAGATCATTTTTGTGTTTGTTGTGCCATTATTTCATAGATGCATAATTCTTTGTCTGCGTGTATAATACTCCCTCTGTTTACTTTTACTTGTCACTGTTTCGCTTCTCGAGGTCAAACTGCATGAACTTTGACTAATATTTTAAGATGTATTTTTTCATCATATTAATATGAGAAGGATTCCAACTTATATAATTTTTCGTATAGTTTTCGACCATCTGAATTTTATATTTTAAATATAATATTAATCTACTTCAATTTAACTTTGAAGCTTAGTGAAATTGACCTTGAGAAGCGAAACAGTAACAAATAAAAGTGAACGAAGGGAGTATATAAAATTAAAGAAAAGAACTATATATAAAGGCTTCTACTTTATTCGAAATTATCATAATCTTCGAGAATCTTAACAAGAAACCTTACTAGTTAAAATAATGTAATCAATTAAAAGAACTGCATGTGCTGCTGAGTAGGTACATATTGAATTTCAAGAAAGGAAAAAAGAGAGAACACAAGTAACTTTGGAAAACTGTGTACACAATAATCAATTGGAGTCCGACACACATGACACATGACGAACAAACATGTAATGTGTACCCAATAAGGTAGAAAGTACAAAAATGGATCCTTGATCAATAAATATGTCGAATTTATGTTGGCAGGCTAATTTTTTGAGAGTTATTCAGAATCATATGTATATGCACTACAAAAAAAAACACAAGAATTAATTGTAGAATGCATCGGTAATCCATAGTTAAAATAATTCCTAATAAATAATTATTTTTTTTGATAATCAATCGCTTATTCATCATTAAACTAGAGTAATGATAGATTTTTGTTATTTAGTGACAAATATTATTTGTCGTTAATTCACACGTATCTTCTTTTTTTGTTAGTGATCATGCTTGATGTTACAATACAAAGTTTTCCCCAGCCAATTGGATAGTCTCCGATTGATGGGGTGGAGCTTCATTAGTGAAAGGGGGTTCTTCTGAATTCTTTTACTAGAAAGTTATAAAATGGATATATATAATTACAATATCTTTTACGGACAAGGCATAAGATTTTGTTGAATATGGTGAAATTGTCAATTATATACTAAATTATGTGGGGATCTTATTATTTCTATAAACTTAAATGTTTTTCGTATTATTTATGTTCCTTAGTTATGAGGATCATATTATCTCTCTAAACTTAATTTTTCCATATTATTTAAACCCCTGAATTATTTTGGTCTAAGTTTTTGTTGCTATCTAAGTGCAGTTTTTGATCCAGCTTTTATTGTTGTTTTAATGCAATTTGCGATTGATTTTGGGTCTCGTTTTGGTGCAATTTTTTACTATTTTGGTTCATTTTTATCCAATGGCATAAACAAAACAACAACTTGCAAGTTTTATTCTCTAAATAAATGATGTAAATCTATGCAAAATACCAACTTTACTAGTATATGATAACTTCATAAGTAAAGAAAACATGTGTATAATATCAGGAATAATTTTATAAACATCCAAACGAGTGATGCAACTTGAAAGTACATTTATCTGTGCAATAACATCATTTTAATAGATATAACAGGTTAAATAAAAAATAAGTGTAATCTTGACAATTGAATTAAAAAAATATAAAACCCTCACATAATTTAGGTGTACTGTAACCGAAAATTTCGCCATGATTCATGCTCTTATACCTTATCCCTTATTTTTCATTTGTGTATATACATTGATGTCATACACATTGCATTGCCTTTGGTGAGAGTTGAAACAAGCAAAAAAGACAAAAAGACATTTGAAGCTTCCAAAATTTGATGTTTCCTTGAAACTTCTCTTATTTCTGCAAGGGGTACTTGTCATCTACTCCTTATATAACTTACGTATGTATTTGGTTTTTGTATATAGCTCTGCCAACTACCTACATATATACTACAATATAGAAATATCACTTTCCTACCTTTATTAGTATATGCTACATCTCTCCATCTTATGTACCATTTTTTGTCAACTAGCTACTACTCCATCTCTATACGATTCTTTTTCAAATCTCCTATAAAAATCATGTCACTGTCACATGATTTCTTGGTAAAGGAGTGTCTTTTTCATGAAAAACCTATTATTCGATTAATTATAGCTAGGCAAATGTGCTGGCTCTTTAATTAAACTTTTAGGTTGAATACATCGATAATATCTTATATGATAGTAAATTTCATCGACACATTGAAATTATGATTTGTTTCAATTAAACACCGGACACATAATAAAATATTTATATTAGACATTTCTTGCTCGTATTTTGAAAAAAAGTTTATGTGCATATTCTCAAAACATTACGTAGATAAGTTAATGTAGGTTTGTGTGAGTCCACTGTCAGTCAAGGGACCAGGTCCTTGACTGAATCTCGTACTGAAGACAGACTATAAAAAGCAATAATAACAGGAATAGAAAAACACGAGACTTTACGTGAAAACCTCCTTGCTCAAGGGAGTAAAACCACGACCTACCCCAGTAGGATTTCACCAACCAACTTCACTAAAACAACTGAGCAACTTCGGATTACAGACTCAAGTAATCCTACGGATTAAACTGTTAATCCACAACACTTGTAATAACTCTATTACAATGTTCTATGCAATTCCTCTACTACATTAGACTCATATCAGCTAACTCTAGATAATACAATCACAAACTATCAACCAACTCTAGATGATAGATCATAGAATGAATACAAAAGACTCAAAACTAAAGACAAGGAACTTAAGACATCAGCTTGATCACGATTAGGTCCCTTGTTAGAAGAGCTTTTGTCTCAATGAAAGCATTGTGCAGCCTTTAGCCTTTTGAGAATTGAATTCTTGGATCTCCAAAAACTAGGTTTTGGCTTAGTGTCTCATTACTTATAAATGAGAGAGACAAAATCTTAACATAATCTGATTGGTCCACGAGGCGCAAGGACTGCAGATGCACAGTTCAAAAGCCTATAGAGAAGTACAATATACAGCTGTACCGTTGACCTTCACTGCAGGCACTACTTCGATCACCTGGTCCCTTTATTAGTTTGTTAATCATCAAAACATTCAAAGTCTATCATTTTCTCCCTTTTTGATGATGACAAACTATTCACTCTTGTTATTAGAATACCATTCATATATTCCCCCCGTCTATATGTTCCCCCTATCATCAAGATACATTTTCCCCTTTTTGGCATTATAAAAAAGAATGAACAGTAAACACAGTAAACATAAAGTAAAGCACATATTAACTCATGGCCACTGGCTACACTAACATGAGTAGGAGAATTAGCAAGAGATAAGGAAAAATATGACATCTAGAAAAGCCAAAGTTTCATTCATTCATAGATATAAGCATCACAAAAAGTACAGTTAAAAACAATGAAACTAGTCAAAAAAGCCACGCTTAGATAAGAAAAAGAAGGACAGGATATAAGGACTAAAGGGGTGAGGATCATGAAGATTTGGAGAAGGTCTCTAGGAAGGTGGACATGTAGTCATTTGCATCATCATGGGCTTGAAGCAGTTTTTGAGTAAGATGCCCGACCTGGTCCCTCAGAGCAGTGACATCCGGCTTTAGACGGTCATTCTCTTCCTGAAGCAGCAGGACTTTATCAGAGTCAGGACCAGGTCCCATGGACGCATTCTGAATCTGAGCCTTTAGAGTGACTATCTCTGCATCTGGTTGAGCAAGAAGGATCGTGAGATTTTCCAACTCAACCTTAGACCTTTTTCTGGGCGGCAATGAGATCAGACACTCGAAATTTAGAAATAGTCTCTCATTTTCTTTCAATGCACTCACACTCTTCAAGTGTTGCTTGAGTGAATATTTGTTTCTTGATCCTCATTTTCCCTTTCCCGAGAGGGATCTTGAAGTAGTCGAACACCCTGGAGAGAAGAAAACCATATCCTAGACCATGCCTTCCATCTTTTACTGTCATGATCTTTTTCATATGTTCAAGCTTGATGGCAGGAAGACTGATAGGTTTAATAGTGGCCAAGGCTTCCATAAAGACCAGGTCAGCAACACCAGTAGCACACCTTTTCTCAGTCCGGGGCAACAACACTTTGTTCAGCAGTTCAAACAACAATTAATACTCTCGTTTCAACTACTTCTTCAGTAGGGTTTCAGAGTTCAGCCACTTGATTTTACCTATCTCATACAGGAAGTCTCTTGAAGCAGACTTATCTATGAGAGACATGATCCCTCCAGTAGGTACGCTAAGTATCTCACCAAGTGTTGTCTCATCTAGGAGCATGTCCACTCTATTCACAATTATGGTCACAGAGTCCTCCTCTAGAGAAATCCACATCTCCACATAGAATTCCCTTACTTCATTTTCAAACAACAATGGCATAGGAGGTTCAAAAATATTATCTCACTTCTGAAAGTTCACCATCTCCACAATTTCTTGCATTCCATTGAAGTCTCTTATCTTAGGATCAAAGACCCTTCCATTCGACACCTTTTGCTTCCTCAGAATGTTCTGCCTTTCTTCTCTAGTAAGTTCCCCTGTTTTCTTAACCTTAGTAGGGTGACCAAGTCCCTCATCCTCCCTAGCATCATCAGTTATTTTTCATTTGGAACCAGAGAGAGCAGGTTTCTTCTTCTTGCTAATGTGCTTTTTGGATTGTTTCCTGGGAGAAGTTATTGTATCCTTAATAGCATCCCGTTTTGACATACCCTTTGATCTTCTAGACTCATCTCCTTGTTTAGGAACCTCTTCAATGGTTTGAGAGATATCCTTCTCATCAATGTCAACCACTTGTTCAGGTATTTCACTCTCATCACTAACAACCCGCCTTTACAATCTTCTTGATTTCACAGTCTTGGCATGATTTTTATCCAGTGCATCTTGCATTTTCATCTTCTCTCTGCCTCTAGTATAAGGTCCCTCTTTGCGGTCCCTCACCAAGGAGGGAGGAGCAGTAGTAGAGGGAACTGAAATGGGCTTGAACTTAGTGGCCAGTGAAAGATCATCATCTTCACTTTCATCACGCAACCCCCTAACTCCTAGGGAACTCAGAGGGGTACCATCCCATTTAGGTGATGACATCATAATAGGGGACCCAAAGCCTTGAGACGCACTAATGTTGTCTTGTCCATCTAAATTTGCTAATCTGCCATCTCCTTTTTACATAGTGGTGAGACACTCAGCTACATAATCATCACATATAGCAATAATATTTGATGATTCCCCCCGTACCTCTGGCCGACATCCTTCAAACAGTTGGTCACCAAAATTTACAGATAGGACTCCCTCAGTAGGTAAGATATTAGAAGATGATTGTAGACCAGGTCCCTGGGAGAGGGTTCTCAAATCAGGGGTCTGATCTTTATTTTGGGATGGTTTTGATATTGTGCTGGTGACTTCAGGGTCTTTGTCAGGAGATGCAACTTTGACTGTGTTTTCGGATAGTTTTTGGGTTGCATTGGAGGGTTCAGAGATGACTGGTTCACATTTATAGGGTGTGACTTGATCAAACTTAGGTTCAGAGGCACCTGGTTGGATGGGGGCCAAAGGATCAGCAGGAGAAGAGAAGGGATTCTGAAATTCAGCCATTGAAGGAGATTCAAATGGAGTAGAGACTGAAATTTCCTTTTTAGGAAGGGCGGTTAGATCCTTGCTAGGTGAGTTTAGGAAGGACATGGTGAAGAGAAAGACTTTTGGTAGTGAGTTTGAGAGAAAAGTGAAGAGTGTAACAACCGGGTCCATCGTTACGGGTACTCTAATCGTGCCAAGTTTTAGAGTTAGAAAACTCCAATTTTGGGAGTTTGAAATTCTAGGCTAAGCTAGCCTCGGCTTGATTTGGAGTGAAGTGGAGTCTAGGGAAATCCATGTAAGGATTGGGTTGTATGTCTTATGGTGAGCTAGTTTTTCTCGTAGCTTACACATAAAGGAGTCTGGGGGACTTTTTGGAATTGAATTCGGGTAAGTAGAACTCCTGAAATCGAGGTTGACGTGAAGGGGTTGTTTTGGGACGTTGGAAAAATAAGTGTGTTGTAAAATGGACTATTTTTGGAGGTTTTACGACGTTCTATCCTGTGTCAACTGCTATAGCGGTTGACACTCCGCCATAGCGACCTCCGTTGTAGCGAAGAAATTACCGTTACAGCGGAAGTCAACGTCGATCAGCCTCCGCCATAGCGGATGACTCCACTATGGCGGTACCGCTATAGCGGAGCGGACTGCTATAGTGGAGCGTGATGGGATTTAATACAGAAACTTCCCCAAAATAGTTTAGTTTTTCTTGAAATATTTTTGGAGAAGAAGGGGGCAATTTTGGGAGATTTCTACCAGTTTTCCACTATTTTTCATCCTAAAGGTAAGGATTCTACTCCCCAAACTTCATACTACTTTTCCTACATGGTAGAATTGCTAGGAGGGAACTTGGGGAAAGGTTGGAATAACCTAGGGATAGTAGAATCCGGGTAAGAAAGGGGATTCTAGGCATAAAAGTTCTTGGGTATTATTAAAAGTAAGGTATTATGATCGCATGTTGTTAAATTTTCTATTTTTATTCGTGAAAATGATAGAACTAGGGAAATTAATAGCGGGAAGCCTGGGAAAAAAGGATAGAATGATCATGGGTGGCCTGGGGATCTGGGATTTAGTGTAATCTGGGTAATGTGTAGGCCTTGTTTGTTAATTTGAGTACTTGTATATTGTTTTAGACCAAGAACGAGAGAGGAATCTGGAACACGAGAAAGCTCGGATTGAGTAGAGCTTGGATCATTTTGAGGTAGGTGATGGCTTACGATTCCTGTGAATGTTGTATATTTTGTACTCTTATCTAAGGTTTGTATGAATTGCATGGCTTAGAGGAGTTGTGTAGAATATCTTAGGGTCCTGTTTTACAGTCTGTGAATTGAACGGTGTTTTGCTTGTTGGTTTACAAGTTGTTTGTTCATTATTTGACTGTGGATTGTTGACATTCGGTTGGCTTGGGTACCACACCTGGTACGTGTATACTAACGGTTGGCACTGGTACCACGCCTGGTATGGGTATAACAAATGGTTGGCTCGGGTACCACACCTGGTGTGGAATACTAACGGTTGGCTCGGGTACCATGCCTGGTACGGGTTTATTTTACTGCATCATTGCATTGATATTGTTGCATTGCATTGATTATTATTGGTTTCATGAGTGGATCGGGTTGTTTTATTGAATTGTGATATTCATTGGTGGTCCTTGAGTGATCAGGAATCCTGTTATATCTATTGAGTTGGTCTTGGATTAGGCCGGGTTATCTGTTTAACACTTAGGTGTTGTTTAGAAGGGATCCTAGGGTGGGTCTGGGCTAGACAAAAAGGATGATTTATTGATTCTGTGATTGTTGTTTAGAGTTATAAAAGGTGGATTTTATGCGGGAACAAGTTAGGTAGAGACTTGTAGTCTAGGGGAGCCTATTGACTTGTTGCATGTTTTCCGTACTTATACTTGATTTGTTGTACTGATTATACACTATTTTATTTGGAACTGGCTGATGATCCTACTAGTACATGGTGGTTGTATACTGATACTACACTTGTTTGTTTTCTTGTGAGTACAGGAAATCTTTCGGCGGTTGACGCACGACCTCACCTGTAGGCCTGACTGATCCAGATATCAAGAGTGAGTTGTTCGACTAAGCCACCTTGGTGTTTATCTTTTGAGTTAGCCCAATTGTTTCAGGATTAGACTATCTCTTTATTATTTTAAGTTTTGGGGTTGCATCCCCGTACTCTAGTATTGGTAGTGTTTGGTACAATGACTTTCAGATTCTAGAGGAATTTCCGTAGGTTTTATTTCAATGAAAAGGCCTTTTGCATTATTTGAATTGCTAGTTTATTTTTTGTTTGCTAGTTTTAGGCAGTTAGTCTAGGCTAAGGGTTGAACTCTACTGGTTTGCTCATCCGGGGATGGGGTGGGTGTCACTCACGATGGTCTGGGTCATGACAAAGATGGTATCAAAGCCCTAGGTTCGTTGATCTTATTGTACCAAACAGGTCTAGTAGAGTCTTGTGAAACAGTGCAGAGACGTTCGTACTTTTCTTCGATAGGCTATGGGGCCTTAGGAAAATTATCTCTTCCTTCTTTCCTTCGTGCTATAACTTGATTCCATTTGGTATCTGGTGATACAAATTGGTATCTAATCTCATTCAAACTTGTGTTCGCAAATGGTTAACACATGGAATAACGGAGCTAGAGCAGCGGTTCCAGCAGCGGGCCTGGTTGTTCGTGGTAGAGGCAGGGGAAGGGGCAGAGGACGAGGTAGAGACGCACCCGCCAGGGGTGGAGCTCGAGCGGCTGCTGGAGAGCATGAAGCGACCCCTCCCGCACCTCAGGAACATGTTGCTGAAGATGTAGAAGTTATGGCTGAAGATGGTGAGGCACAGGAGGAGGCGACACTGATTGAGGGTGCAGGCCTCCCTATTATTACACCAGAAGCCTTTCAGCATGCTTGGAATATTTTGAGTGGGTTGGTTGGTACTGGATCCATACCCGCGTCTTTTGCAAACTAGGCCTTGGATACTCAGCCAGGGGTTACTACAACGCCTAGGATGGATGCAGCTTTAGGCACGAATCACTTCTTCAGGCCAATGCTAGGCCCAGTGATGACAGAGAATGAGCATGAGATGCTGACCAAGTTTCTCAAGCTGAAACCTCCTATATTTCAGGGTACTGATAGGGAGGATGCTTATGAGTTCATCTTGGATTGCTATGAGAGGTTGCATAAGTTGGGTATTGTACGTCAGCATGGGGTTGAGTTTGTCACATTTCAGCTGCAGGGTGATACTAAGCAGTGGTGGAGGTCTCATGTGAAGTGCCAGTCTTCTGTTCTACCCCCACTGACTTGGTAACAGTTCCACGCTTTGTTTTTAGAGAAGTACGTACCCCGTACTTTGAGGGACCGGAAGAAGGATGAGTTCTTGAACTTGGAGCAGGGTAGCATGAGTCTCTGCTTACGAGGCTAAGTTTCACGCCTTGTCTCATTTTGCCACACAAATGTTGGGTTTCGAGGAGGAATAGGTCCGGTTGTTTGTGAAAGGTTTGAATACTGAACTACAGGTACTGTCAGTGCATATGACTTCTTCAGGGAAGGGATTTAATGATGTGGTGGATTATGTAAAGAAACTTGAGGGAGTCAGGCAGGCGGGGCAGGCTAAGGCGTTAGCCAAAAAGCCCCGGAATGAGGGAAATTATGGTGGTTCATATTCCAGGGGTCATAATCAGCAGGTACACTCAGCCCATCCTATTCAGTCAGCTCTGCTAGCCACTACAGGTGGTCTTCAGGGAGCTCATAATTAGTCTTCAGCTTCTAGAGGCCAGAGAGCGTCTTATACATCAGCTGACAGGCCTACACTTGATCGTGGTTGCTTCCATTATGGTGATCTGGGCCACTTTAAGAGGGAGTGCCCACTAAGGCAGACAGATAATCAGGGTCAGCAGCAGTCTAGAGCGGTGATCCTGGTAGGTAGAGGCAGTAATGCTAGAGGTTGTCCACAGGGTGGGCGAGAGACTTTCAGTGAGGCCGGGGCGACAGAGGAAATGGCGGCGCGGGTAGGGGTGCAGCACAGTCGGCCCATAAAGTTGCCCGGATTGATGATCGAGCTCATTGCTATGCATTTCCAGGGAGAACTGAGGCGGAAGCATCAGATGCGGTGATCACAGGTACTATTCTTGTCTGCGATAAAATGGCTTCGGTATTATTTGACCCAGGTTCAACATATTTTTATGTATCTTTGAGTTTTGCATTGGGTCTGGAATTGATTTGTGATATCCTTGATTCCCCTATCCATGTTTCTACCCCGGTTGGAGAGTCTGTGATTGTGACTCATATTTATCGTGACTGTTCTGTTGTGTTTGTGGGGTTGCTTACTTGGGTAGACTTGGTAATTCTGGATATGGCTGATTTTGATATTATCTTGGGCATGACTTGGCTGTCCCCTTATCATGTTGTGTTGAACTGTAACACCAAGACGGTGGCTCTAGAGATTTCGAGTAAGGATAGACTAGAGTGGGAAGGTGTGTACAGGCCTAAGCCAGTTAAGGTCATATCATTCGTTTGGGCTAGAAAGCTAGTGGGAAGAGTGTGTCTAGCCTTCTTGGATCATCTCCGGGATGATAGTGTGGAGTCCCTATCTATTGAGTCAGTTCTGGTGGTTTCTGAGTTTCTAGAGGTGTTTCCAGCGGATTCGCCTGGTATGTCTCTGGACAGGGATATCGACTTCTGTATTGATATGGAGCCAGACACTCATCCCATTTCTATTCCTTCGTATCGTATAGCTCTGGCAGAGTTAAGGGAACTTAAGACTCAGCTGCAGGAACTCCTAGATAAGGGATTTATCCGTCCCAGTGCGTCGCCTTAGGGTGCTCCTATTTTGTTTGTAAAGAAAAAGGATGGTAGTATACGGATGTGCATAGATTATAGGCAGTTGAACAAGGTGACCATCTGGAATAAGTACCCTCTACCCCGCATTGATGATTTGTTTGACTAGCTTCAGGGTGCATCAGTGTTTTCGAAAATCGACTTGAGGTCGGGGTACCATCAGTTGAGGATTAGGCCTGAGGACATTCCTAAGACTGCTTTTCAGACTCGGTATGGGCATTACGAGTTCCTAGTAATGTTGTTTGGTTTGACCAATGCACCGACAACATTCATGAATTTGATGAATGGGGTATTTAAGTCGTACTTGGATTCTTTCATGATTGTGTTTATCGATGATATTTTGATCTACTCCAAGAGTAGGGAGGAGCATGCTAATCATCTTCGTATTGTGTTGGACATCTTAAGACGCCAGAAGCTTTATGCGAAGTTCACTAAGTGTGAGTTTTGATTGACTTTAATTGCGTTCTTGGGGCATGTAATGTCAGAACAGGGGGTGATGGTGGATCCCCAGAAGATTGAGGTAGTCAAGAGTTGTGTCCGGCCTAGCTCTGTGATAGAGGTGAGAAGTTTTGTTGGGCTCGCGGGGTACTATCGGAGGTTTGTTAAAAAATTTGCATCTATTGCTACTCACTTGACCATGCTAACACAGAAAGATGTACCATTCGTGTGGTCCGACAAGTGCGAAGAAAGCTTCCAAAAGCTCAAGACACTTCTGACCACGACTCCTATATTGTCCTTGCCGGTTGAAGGTAAAGACTTTATTGTTTACTGTGATGCTTCACATTCTGGTTTGGGTGCTGTGTTGATGCAGGATAGGAATGTAATAGCCTATGCATATAGGCAGTTGAAGGTGCATGAGAGGAACTACTCGACTCACGACTTAGAGTTGGAAACCATGGTTTTTGCACTCAAGATTTGGAGACACTATCTCTATGGTGTCAAGTGTGAGGTGTTCACCGATCATCGCAGTCTGCAGCATGTGTTCACTTAGAAGGATTTGAATTTGAGGCAGAGAAGGTGGATTGAGTTATTGAAGGACTATGATGTGACTATTCAGTACCATCCGGGTAAGGCTAATGTGGTGGCAGATGCATTGAGCTGGAAAACAATTAGCATGGGTAGTTTGGCTTGTTTGAGGGAGTCCAAACGATCACTAGCAAGCGAAATTCGGTCTTTAGAAGCCAAGTTCATGCACTTGGGTGTTTCAGAACAGGGTGGGTTATTGGCCAGCATTGAGGTCAAAGCCACCTTCGTAGAGGAAATAAAGGTCAAACAGTTTCAGGATCCGAAACTGAGTAAGCTTCGAGGTAAGGTAATATCCGGGGAATCCAGGGACGTCACGTTAGACTCTGGTGGAGTACTAAATTTTATAGAGAGGATTTGTGTTCCTCGGGTTGATGATATAATTTAGAAAATCTTGGCAGAAGCCAATGGTTTGCGGTACTCAATTCATTTGGGTGTGACGAAAATGTACAGGAACTTAAGGCAGTGTTACTGGTGGCCCGGAATGAAAAGAGACATAGTTGACTTTGTGTCCAAATGTCAGAACTGCCAGCAGGTAAAGTATGAACATCAGAGACCTGCTGGACTAATCCAGAGAATGCCAATTCCAGAATGAAAGTGGGAAAGGATAGCCATGGACTTCGTGGTGGGTCTTCCCAAGACTTTGGGGAAGTATGACTCAATTTGGGTCATTGTTTATAGGCTGACCAAGTTCGCTCATTTTATTCCGGTCAGGGTAGATTACAATTCGCAGTAATTAGCTAAGATCTACGTGAAAGAGATTATGAGATTGCATGGGGTGCCACTTTCCATCATTTCAAACAGGGGTACGCATTTCACCTCTAAATTTTGGGGAAAGCTATATGAAGAGTTAGGTACACAACTCACTTTTAGCACAGCCTTCCATCCTCAGACTGATGGTTAGTCGGAGAGGATGATCCAGGTATTGTAGGACATGCTAAGAGCATATGTGTTGGACTTTGGGGGTCATTGGGACCAGTTTCTACTATTGTGCGAGTTCTCATACAACAATAGCTATCATTCCAGTATTGACATAGCACCATTCGAGGCGTTGTATGGAAGGAGTTGCAGATCACCGGTTGGGTGGTTTGAGGAAGGCGATGTAAAGCCTTTGGGAGTGGAATTGGTAAAGGAAGCACAGGAAAAAGTAAGGGGCATTCAGGCCAAATTGCTGGCTGCCCAAAGCAGGCAGAAGGAGTATGCAGATCGCAAGGTCCGGGACATGGAATTCCAGGTTGGTGAACAGGTATTGTTGAAAGTGTCACCAATGAAGGGAGTTATGCGGTTTGGTAAGAAGGGCAAGAGCCCTCGGTTCATCGGTCCGTTTGAGGATTCTTGATATTATGGGGCCAGTGGCTTACAAGTTAGCACTGTCACCTAGTTTGTCGGGCGTCCATCCGATATTCCATGTATCCATGCTTAAGCGATACCATGGGGATGGGGACTACATCATCAGGTGGTATGAGGTACTTTTCGATAATGATCTTCTTTATGAAGAGGAATCAGTCTTGATTCTTGCTCGGGATGTCCAGAGGTTGAGGACAAAGGTGATTGATATGGTAAAGGTTCAGTGGAAGCATCATTTGGTTGAGAAAGCCACTTGGGAAACCGAGAAGGACATGCAGGACAAGTAACCTCATTTGTTTGAGGATTCAGGTACTACACTTTCTTTCTTTTATTTCTGTAAATTTGGGTTTGATCATTCGGGGATGAACGATGGGTAAATTAGTATCTGTTTTAATGACCGGGTCCGTCGTTATGGTAGTCCAATCGTGCCAAGTTTTAGAGTTAGAAAACTCTGGTTTTGGAAGTTTGAAATTCTGAGCTAGGCTAGCCTCGACCGGATTTGGAGAGAGGTAGAGTCTAGGGCAATCCAGGTAAAGATTAGGTTAGATGTCTTGTGGTGAGCTATTTTTCCTCATAGCTAACATATAAAGTAGTCCGAGAGACTTTTCAAAATCTAATTCGGGTAAGTAGAACTCTCAGAATCGAGGTTGACGTAAAGGGGTTATTCTGGGACATCGAAAAAATAAGTATGTTGTAAAGTGGACTAGTTTTAAAGGTTTTATGACTTTCTGTCACGTGTCAACTGCTATAGCGGTTGACACTCTATCATAGCAACCTCCGTTGTAGCGAAGAAATTACCGCTACAGCGCAAGTCAACGTCGGTTATCCTCCGCTATAGCGGATGACTCTGCTACGACGGTACCGCTATAGCGGAGTGTGATGGGATTTGATGCAGAAACTTCCCCAAAATAATTCAGTTTTTCTTGAAACATTTTGGGAGAATAAGGGAGCGAAATTGGGCGATTTCTACCAGTTTTCCACTATTTTTCATCCTAAAGATAAGAATTCTACTCCTCAAACTTCGTACTAATTTTCCTATGCACTAGAATTTCTAGGAGGAAACTTGGAGAAAGGTGGAAATAACCTAAGGATGGTAGAATCCGGGGAAGAAGGAGGATTCTAGGCATGAAAGTTCTTGGGTATTGTTAAAAGTAAGGTATTAAGATCGTATGTTGTTAAATTCTCTATTTTTATCTGTGAAAATGATAGAACTAGGGAAATTAATGGCGGGAAGCTCGAGAAAAAAAGGGTAGGATGATCATGGGTGGCCTGGGAGTCTGGGATTTAGTGTAATCTGGGTAATGTGCAGGCCTTGTTTGTTAATTTGAGTACTTGTATATTATTTTAGACCAAGAACGAGAGAGGAATCTAGAACACGGGAAAGCTCGGGTTGAGTAGATCTTGGATCATTTCGAGGTAGGTGATGGCTTATGATTCCTATGAATGTTGTATATTTTGTACTCTTATCTAAGTGTTTGTATGAATTGCATGGCTTAGAGGAATTGTGTAGAATGTCTAAAGGTCCTGTTTTACAGTCTGTGACATTCGGTTGGCTTGGGTGCCATGCCTAGTACGGGTATACTAACGGTTGGCACGGGTACCACGCTTGGTACGGGTATAACAAATGGTTGGCTCGGATACCACGCCTAGTACGGAATACTAACGATTGGCTCAGGTACCACGCCTGGTATGAGTTTATTTTACTGCATCATTGCATTGATATTGTTGCATTGGATTGACTGTTATTGGTTTCGTGAGTGGACCGGGCTATTTTATTGAATTGTGATATTCGTTGGTGGTCCTTGAGTGACCGAAAATCCTGTTATATCTGTTGAGTTGGTCTTGGATTAGGCCAGGTTATCTGTTTAACACTTAGGTGTTGTTTA